>CM038222.1:56802265-57402265 GCA_021442155.1 Cymbidium sinense
GTGCCGCCGACCCGTTTCTCCAGCCCGCAAAGCAATCTCTCCGTCTACCAGCAAAGCCTCCACTCCAGCCAGTAGAATGCGCAATCCTGCTCTCTGGCCCGCGTTCCACGGCCCAATCCCATCGCTGGCCCGTCTCCCGCAAAGCCTCCGCTGCACCCGTGCGACCTCCATGTCCAACTCCTGTCGCACCGTCCCACTGCCTCCGGCCTGCTCTGCAACCAAGCCCTCCACTCCATCACGCGCGTCTCGCAGACTCGCACTCGTGCTCCAGCCCACATCTGCTCGGCCTGTCCTGCATCCGCTCGGCCTGTCATGCGTGCCGTCTCAACCCGCGGCCCACCTCCGCCTACAAGTGCCGCTGCACGCGCTCCGCAGCACCCGTAAGCCCATCCTACCTGCCGGCCCACTTTCACCATTCAGATCCGTTGTTTAATCCCGCAAGCCAGCCCACCAGCCCGCGCAAACCTTCCCCACAGCCAGCTCGTTCGCTCCATAGCCCGCGCTGGCCAGTTCGTTGCACGACTTCTTCCCGCAGCCCTCAACCCGTCTCATTTTCTCGTCAGAATCAAGAAACACGATGATTCTTCTTCGGTTCGCCAATTTTAGCCCTCACCTTATCAGGGAAGAACGTCGAGGTGTCTTTTTCTTAAGCTTTGGCTTCCTTCCAATTTAGCATCGTCGAGGCAAATTCTTCTTTCGGTTTCGGCATTGCACTCCCGCTTTTCTTTCCAATTTTAAACCTCGTCGCATTTCATACCCAACCTTGTTCCCGGCATCGATGAAAAAAATGAGCGTGGGATCGTGAATGGATATATATATATATATACATGCTTATATTTCTTCTAGGTTTTAAGCCTTGTCAGAGGCGGAGATGAAAATAGGTTGTGGTGTCGCGACAGCTTCATACGCTCGAGAGGCGTCAAGTAGTAACACCGTTAGATGTTGCACTTAGGCAATCAAAATTTGTCTAATTTCTAGATAGAAAAGGGGAATATATATTGCATTGTATGTCTTCTTTCAGTCGAAGGCATCGTCGTTCAAGGTGTGACGAGATAATTGTGTGTCGCAGACACCGCTACTCAAGAGGGGCATCGAGTAAGCCTCGATCACGACTACATGGGGATGATGTTGGGAGGCTACCGAAATTTAGACTAAAATTTAAGACTTAAATAAATTCAAATGGAAATTACCTAAACTTAAGTCAAATAAAAGAATATATGATAAATATAAAGATAAATGTTAAATCAAAGAGAAATAGGGGGAGAGCCTTTAAAGAAAAGTTTGAAAAGAATAGAACACTCATTTAAAATGCAAGTAAAATTTGGGGAGGCTAACATTAAACTCACAAACTTTAATAGCAATTCTCTATGGCTTAAAATGAAGCGGTAAAGTGAGTTCTTTTTTCTTGTAAATTGTTCAAAATTAAACAAGCTCTAATTGGAATTTGGGGGGATTAATACTAAACTCATAACAAACTTGCAGCAAACTTACAGTCTGAAGAGGAATCCAAATTGGGTTTAATAACTCATATACAAATATGGAGATAATTACTATGATAACTAATAAGCATGAGTAGGGCTAAAGCAATAAACACTGAAATCGACATAACTTATCAAAATTATTGTAAATTGAATAAAATCAAGTTGAGAGAATTACAAAAACTCAACAAGTAAACTAAGTGCAAGTAATATGTTAAACTATAATCTAATTCAAAATGCCTTCTTCGCCACCGGATCTGCAACTCGTAGTACAAGCAGACAAAAGGTGATACTAAACCAAAATCTACAAAAATCACAGGGCTTCCTTTGATCAAATTAAAGAATTTTATTCTGATTATGATTTTCAAAATCAATGATTTTATTAATTATATGAAATTAGTTAAGCTATAAACGCTTGCATGTGCTCGGACATAAAAATTTCAAGTGCAAATTTTAATGTCTAAAAAGGCTGTGTAGGCTAAAGTTGGAATTAGATGAAAATCTGAAATCAATCTCATAACTCATAAATAAAAATTGCCTAAATTCTTAAATACACCCGTATGGGCCCCAACACTATGCTGAATGCTTAAATTCAAGTGTCTGAGGATGCTGCGCGGGTTATTTTTCCATTAAGCTTTAGGGGCAGTGCAGGTTAACAAAACCTAAAACCTATAATAAGAGTTTCAAATCGGTGAAATATATCGGCGATTACGTCATGTGATAGTATATCAATCCTCTATTAGTAGCTAAATGAGTTGGCCAGGATCTAAAGCTTAAACATATTCAAATTAATCAATTTTTCAACTCAAATCAAATATCAATGAAATTACTTAAATGGAATTTATCATTAAAACTTAAATCAAACTCAATCCATCCTTACGCCTTTGTTTATGGTGGTGACAAAAGAAAACTCAGCTCACAAAGAGCCAATATCAAATCAAGTATTACCATGTTCACTCAATCAATCTAAATGCTGGTAAGGATGTGTGTCCTCGACTTTTGTGGCGGCCAATAGGCTCCATAGATGAAGTAGTTACGACTAGAGTCCTCTGATCGGGTGATTTATCCAGTCAGGCTTCATTATATTATGATCACGACCGTATCTCGTATGCTCCCTAATGACTCTGCCCTTTGAGTTGTGAATCATAGGGTAACTTGATAGGGCAAATAGCCCTCTATCAACTAAGGTAGACTTAAGATTGTCTCCTTAAATAAACACCACCAGTGCATTTCTTGGATGATGTAACACATGTGTTCGATGAGGATCATACTTAGGGTTGAGTCGACCTCATTCGACTAGTAGACTAGGGACCATTGTCAGATGACGGAACCATGAGATCTAGATCGGGCATGTCATCATTCCCCAACCATCCGGTTTAAGCTAAAATGATGAATT
The DNA here is from genome assembly GCA_021442155.1 of Cymbidium sinense. Classification (NCBI taxonomy): domain Eukaryota; kingdom Viridiplantae; phylum Streptophyta; class Magnoliopsida; order Asparagales; family Orchidaceae; genus Cymbidium; species Cymbidium sinense. The sequence goes on from CM038222.1 coordinate 56,805,140, forward strand.
TCATAATTTTAAATTTTGAAACTCCACATGTTGCTACTATACGCTACACATTTTGTGATTTAATGACTAGCCATAATCGAAAGTTCTCTCTCACTTATTGGGAGAGGTAATTAATTATAGGGGCTTATGCCTATAGGAAACCTGGAACCAGATCTAAAGTCTCCACAAAATGAGGGCAAAATCTCTGGGTAGTGTCTTATATACTATCTCATCTGCCTTCTGAAAATTACACTGACACACTTTTAAATCATACTCTCTTCAATTCAATTATTTGGTGAGAGGTTACCAGTGGAGTTACCAGAAATCTGTGGGCTCCAAAAATTTGCCACCGACCTCTCAATGAATTGAATTGATTGATATTGATGCGTTAGTGTGATTTTGAAAAGGCGGATGGAATAGTAGATAAGACATTACTGAGAGATTTCGCCCTCATTTTGCGTGGACTTTAGATATGGTTCAGGTTTTTATAGGAGCAAGCCCCTATAGTTAATTACCCCTCTCAATAAGTGAGAGAAAACTTTCAATTAAGGCTAGTCATTAGATCCCTTAATGTGTAGCGAATAGTACCAGCATATGGAGTATTCATAATTTAGATTATGAAATTCATCTTTCGGTTGGATGGTTGGGGAATGATGATGTGATCTAGATCCCGTCATCATCACGGCGTCGCGGTCTACTAATGAGGATGTCGTCTGGCCAAGATCCTATCGCAACATGGATTACGCCATCCAAGAAATCCTATTTAGTGATGTTATAATAAGACCAAAGTCTACCTTACGGCGGGTTTTGCACAACTATACTATGATTCATAACTCAAAGGGTAGAGCCATTGGGAAGCATACGTACTATGGTCGTGATAGTAATATAATGGAGCCGGCTCGTCGAGGACTCATAACCGTCATCATCGTGAACTATTAGCCGCAAGAGGATGCGGACCATCTTCTGATGATTGAGTGAACATAATAGAACTCTTGAATTGACATTGGCTCCTTTAGAAATTTCTTAGTTTCCAGATAACGATTCTTGAAGGTGGATAGATTGAGTTTAATTTAAATTTTTAATGATGGAGCTTCATTTAAGCCATTTTTAGATTCATATTTAATTTGAGTTAGATTTGATTTAGAAATTTGATTAATTTGAATACATTTGGCCTATTGTGTGACAGAAAAGTTTCACTTAAACTTAAGAAAAAATTTTATAAGATGGTGGTAAGACCTGCAATGACTTATGGTGTAGAATGTTGGCCAATAAAAGAGAAGCATAAGACTAAGTTAAGTGTTACATAGATGAGGATGCTCAGGTGGATGAGTGGATTTACTTAGAGATAAAATGCGAAATGAGTATGTTTGGGAAAAAGTTAGAGTAGCTCTAGTGGCACATAAGATTAGAGAGAGTCACCTTAGATGGTTTGGCCACATAAAGCGTCGACCGTCCGATGACCTAGTTAGGAGAGTAGATGCATTAGATTTGCCTTATGTTAAGAAAGGTAGAGGTAGACCTAAAAAGACTTGGTTAAGATGTATAAAAAATGATCTTACTATACTTGAATTAAATGAGAATTTGACACATAATAGGACACAATGGAGACGAAGGATTCATGTAGCCGACCCTACTTAGTGAGATAAAGGCTTATTGTTGTTTGTTGTTAAGAGCTTTATATCATGTCAACTCTGTTTAGCTCCTAACAGAGGATCAGATCTACTGACACATGACAAAATCAACTTCTCAGATATTTCTTTAATTTGAATTCATTATAATAAATTTTTAGGCTTTGTTAACCCTTGACCCAGTCCTAACACTAAACTGGGAAGCAACCCGCACAGCATCCTCAAACACTTAAATTTAAGCATTCAACATAGTGTCAGGGCCCATGCGGTGTATTTAAGAATGTCTTAACTAATGCCTTCTATTCGCTTGTATGATGTGTTATGAATCTGTTGGGGATTGGATTCTCTTTCCATCTTTGGCTAGTCGAATTTGAGCTATAGTAGCAGTAAAGCACGATAAAAATTGAAATATAAAATCAATTGTCAGCGAAACTAAATCTAAGCTAATTATGTCATTATGACTAATCTGCTTGTTCGTTATATCGATGAATCTTCATAACATAATGTTTATCATGCAACTAGATCACGGAGCCAACATCCATCTGGCTAATGCAGTAATCAATACTGGAGATGCTGGAACTACCATTCAATTTGGTAGTGTAGACTTCCCAACCATTATTGTTGCAAATAATCCTCTACCTGAACCAACTGCATATTCTACGTACCAACCTGTGCAGTGGAAAAAGACTATTGGAATGGCTACTACTGCTACTGAAGTTCCTCAAAAGAGAACCTAAGTGTTCAAAAGATTGGGTCATTCTTAGGTGCCAGTCATGAAAAGAGCAGTCACGACACAAAAATTTTCAGTCATACCTGTGAATGCGATAATTCTGCCAATTGAACCTTTCACACTAGGAAGGCATGATGTTGAAGCCTCCTCTTACGGAAAACCTAACTCAAAGCGGCGGAGAAAGAATAAATCGAAGTTGGAGCTCATCGCTCTCACGGTCATCTATTACACAACCAGGCACATCACCCTTTAGAAGAAATAACCTAAACTCTATTTATTCGAGTATATAGAGTCCTAAAGGTTGTAAAATAAAAGGTCTTATGAAGAAAAGATATCAAATGCCAATTACCAAAGAAGGTGAGAATGCTTCATTACAAAAGCTACCATCAGTGGTAGTAAGAACTCATGATCGTTCTAAGCGAGCCCTGCATGGTGAACATTGGGGTGTGACACCTGAACCGCATATCCAAGAATCCTCCACCGAAAGGTCCTGATAAATAGGAAAATAAATATAGAGGCCAAAGCCTCGAGAAGAAGTTGCGACATAGAAGCTTCTTCACCAGGAAGTAATCTAACCCAGAGACATTAGGGAAAGAGAAATAGTGAACTATGTGCTCAACAGTCATTGTTCAAGTAGAAATTGTACAACCAGCTGTGAACCAAAAGCGAGTGTTCCAACCCATAACATATTTGATAACTTAAGATGAGTAAAGCGGAACAACTCTACTGATCAAATCAAACAGTTCTTATGGACCCGACAACATTAAGTTCCAGCTTCTCCAATGAGGAAACTCAAAATTGTGTATGCAAGAGTGCATCGGGTCCTCAAAGTTGCTAAGGAGAAATGACTAATAAAAGGATAATATGAAGGTCATGTCATCAGGTAGGCTAGAGTTGCTCCTTCAGAGAAACCTCATCCTATAACCCTAACAAGATGTCTATTAATTCAAGTCCCATACGGTGAGCATTGATGCATGACACTTGGACCAAAAGTCCAAGAATCCATCGTCGAAAGGTCCCAGCAAATAGGTGAGCAAATTTAGAAGCCAAAATCTCGAAGCAAAATTGCCTTACAAAAAGACAACGACGTGACATCTAAACCGTACGCCCACAAAATCCATTCTTTATGTGCAACTATTTGGAGATGAAATAGTCTTGCCACTTGAAGTTGAATTACCTTCACTCCAAATAGCCATCCAATACAATCTCACCCAAGATGAGAATGTCCATCTATGGATGGAAGAGCTTGATACAATTGATGTGGTCAGGCTCCAAGCCCAACAAAATTTAAAAGTTTATCGAGCAAGGATGTCCAAAGTATTCTCAATCATATGGTGCATCCTTGAGCTTTTCAAAAAGGAGAATTGGTCTTGGTGCTAAGAATGCTAATTATTCATAATCGAAAATTTGGTGGCAAATTTGAGCCTAATTGGGAAGGCCCTTTTATCATTGAAAAAGTGTATTAAGTAGGGGCATACCAACTCATCAACCTAAAGGGTGAAAGACCAATGTCGCCAATTAATGGTCGATACTTAAAAAAGTATTATATATGATGACCACATTCTTGAGGTATAATAGAAATCCCCTTACAAGACATGGGTATTTCTTTTAGTATATCTATTTAGGTCGACATCGTGCTTCATGCCGAGATCCCTAAATAAATATACTCCATATGAAGAAATTTTTCGTGAAAATTCCCCTATTACACAGGGGGCATTTTTAAATTTGTATATATAGATGAAATCAATGTTGCATGTTAAAATCCCCTTTAGAGTATATCAATTCAAATATTGATATATTTATGTATTTTCATCTTGAAAATTCTCCTAAATGTACTTTAAAATTCCCACAAGGAGGTATTTTTTTTTAGTTTATGTTTAGTTTATTTGAGTCGACATTGTGCTATAAGATGAGATCCTTGAATATATGCTGATTCAGATTCACATCGAGCTTTATGCCAAAATCCCTGAATATATCCATAATTATCAATGTTAAGTTGCATGTTCTTGCAAGAACAAAAAGAATATATTTCTCTGCATGAAAAGATAGCGTTAAATGTCAAGAAATTTATCTCTCAGATTTGCCAAAATTCTAGAAATCAAGTCAGAAGAACTCCTGATTTTAGAAGCTTCAATCAACTGAGTTGAAAAAATATCAACCTCTACATCCTGAAGTCTAGGACACGAATGGGTTCTAAAGGTCGAACTCAACAAATTGGTCGAGTTGCTCACGCTCTCCTCACTCAATAAGCCACGAGAAAAGGCCACAGTGAAAGAGCCCCCATTCGTCATTCTGATGACAAAATCACAAACCCACTATAGCTTAAGTTGAAGATTCGAGTAGGTTCTAAAGGTCGAACTCAATAAGCCCAAATATGATCAAGTTGTTGACGCTCTTCTCACTCAACAAGCCATAAGAAAAAGTCACAGTGAAAGAGCCCTTGCTCGTCAGTCCAATGACGATGGTTGTTCAATCTCAAATCAAATCCAACTTAGTGATTACAAGCAACTAGGATCTAATAGATCTTTCTACTTGATCGATAGATCAAGACAATCTGAGAAAATGCTCAATTCAGGGCTGCCTCAAATTAATCTTCATATTACCTGCAAAGTGATATTTCAATATATTCTCAAATGATATGAACAAGCTCTAAACACAGATTAAAGCCAATTTCCTCATCGAGTCCATCAAAGCAGAAAGCACAGGATCGAGGAAGCAATTCCATAGTTCAAACAAAGTCGATGGCTGAACTAAAGAAATTTTGTGGTTATTCAGTCTGGTAAAGTACACGTTGCTAGACTAATAACTCAACATTGACCCTATATAAGCCAGAAGGCTGGTCATCTGTATGTACCCTCCAACGAATCTATCAAAGTAGTAAACACAGGGTTCATGGCGTGCATACACTTCTTGACAAGTCAATATGGACAAATCAGGTCAGTCTTTCATCAACTCCGTCAAGCTCAAAGCTAGTATAGAAGGAATTTCAAATCAGACCAAGCATGGATAAACCAATTCTTCCATCAAACCCAACCCAGCACAAAGCTAGGGTAGGAGGAAACTCAAATTTGCAATGACATAAAAGAAAGAGATCTTCAACAAAGCCATTAAAGCTGATAGTTGATGGTGTAAGAACTCTTATCAATCCGACAAATTGATTCTGAAAAATTAGTCAAGCCCATCATTTAGCATGTCCGAATAAAAGATACTAATGACAAATCTTGCTCAAAGTAGCTACCAATGAAGTGATCCAAGTTCTATGATCAGCCCAAAGGGTCAACCAATTTTTAACAAACATGACTCTCTTCATGCATGAATCACATTTATTGGGGGCATTTGTTGACCTCCATATGTGTGCCATAAGTCAAAGTTAAGCCTACAAATCGAATTCAACAGACTTCAGAGGTGATAGTGCGCAAATCGAGGCTGAAAATGCACTGGATATCATTGAAAATGATCGAAAAGACCTCCGATCGGCAAATGGAATTTTTTGTCGTGTTCAAAACATCGAAATTGATCAAAATATAAATATTGCAAAATCTAACGAGTAATTGATTAAGTACTTGAGCTATCAAAGTGTCGACGCTCATATCGGAGTCGAGCAGCTACGATAGTATCTGAATGACCTCTATTCATGAAATTGATCATGTCGTTAGACTTGAAACACAGAAAACTATCAAATGAGGCCATCCGCACTCAAATCAGACAAGTATGTGCAAATGTCGAATGATTTAAAGTGATAGCATGTAAATTGAGGCCAAAATGCACTGGACGTCACTGAAAATGGTTGAAAAGACCTCCGATCAACGAACAGACTTTGTCGTCGTGCTCAAAACATTGAAATCAATTGAAATATAAATATTGCAAAATCTAACGAGCAATTAATTCGAAGCTATCAAAGTGTCGCGCATATTGTTGGAAACAATGTCATAATAACCTCCGTTAAAGAAATTGATCATGCCGTTAGACTCAAAACATCGAAAACTATCAAATGAGACCATCCACGCTCAAATTAGATGAGTTTGTACAAATGCTAAATGATTTGAAGTGATAGTGCGCAAATCGAGGTTAAAATGCACTAGACGTAACTAAAAATGGTCGAACGACCTTCGACCAATGAACGAACTTCATCGTTGCATTCAGAACATTGAAATTAATTGAAATATAAATATTGTAAAAATCTAATGAGCAATTGATTAAGTGCTCGAGCTATCAAAGTGTCGACGTCCATATAGAGTCGGGAAGCTATGATAATGTCCGAACGACCTTAGTTAAAGAAATTGATCATGTCGTTAGACTCAAAATATCAAAAACTATCAAATGAGACCATCGGTGCTCAAATTGGATGAGTCTGTGCAAATACCAAATGATTTGAAGTGACAACATGCAAATCGAGACCAAAATGCACTAGACGTCACTGAAAATAATCGAAATAACCTTTGATCGACAAACGGACTTCACCATCATGTTTAGAACATCAAAATAAGTTAGAATATAAATATTACATAACCTGGCGATCAACCGATCAAGCGATCGAGTTGTCAATGCGCTTGCATGCATATCGAGATTAGGAGGTACCCACTTAAATCAAACAACCTCCATTCACGAAATTGATTGTGCCGCTAGCTTCAAAATATCGAAATCTATCAAGTAAGACTATTCACACTCAATTTAGATGAGTATGTAAGAAAATTGAGCGATCGAAAGTGGCGACGCACATTTTGAGCTGAAATGGACTCAATTTGACGTCGACTTGAACAAAACGGCCTCTGATCGTGAAAGGGACAGCGTTGTTGCGTTTGGAACATCGAAATAACCTTAAATTGATATATATAGTTATTATCTAATCACATTAGCATATAACTCAATTTAAAGATGATTACTTAATTTTAAAATTAACTTAAAATCTCTGAATCCCTTTAACCCATGCTTAACCATTCCTCCCCACCCTCCATTTTATTTTTTAGTTTTTTTGTCAACCACAAAAAAAGAAAAAAGGGTAACGCTTCCTCTCTCCCTTCATTTTCAACAGTTCCTCTTCTCTTCTCCTCATTTTTCACGCTCTCCAAAATTTTCCTCTCTTCACTTTTTTTGCCATCGCTAAAACCCACTATGCATCGACTGGAACAAAATTATGTCGCTCGTTTCTCCGCTCTCAAAACAATCTGTCATCTCGTAAGCCTCAAACATGCTCCGGTCCATCCCATCTCGGCTCTCCAGAACCTCGTGAATCTGACCTCCTTTCTCAACTCTGTGCGCATCACTATCTCAGACTCCATATAAGCACCGCCGCTGATCCCACATGCTTGCACCGTTCTCAGATCCTCGGCTGTCCCACCATCATCTCAACTCGGGCCCTCCTCCACTGCTTTTAGCTGCATCTGCCGACTCAGTGCCATTCACCTACGCCCGCTTTCACCATTGATCTGGCTGTCATGCCACAAGCCACCATTGCGACTTCTTCCCCGACCTCAACCGTCTCATTTTCCCTTCATCGTGAGAAGAACATCATGTCATGGTGATTTCTCTTCTTCTTGTTGCACTTCTCCAAGCCTTCAACGCCTGGGAAGAACATCATCGGTAATTCTTCTCTTTTCGTGTCACCTCGCTTTGGCCTTCCAACTTTCACTTCGCGGCAAACTGAGGAAGAACATCATCAAGAGCCAAATTCTTCTTTTGGTTTTCGGCATTGCACTCTGGCTTTAGCCTTTCAATTTTTTCTTTTCCGCAAACCTCGCGTTCCTTGCATACCCAACCTTGTTTGTCGAGCATTACAGGGCACCAAAAAATGAGTCAGAACATGTGGGATCTATGAATGGATATATATATATATATATATATATATATATATATATATATATATATATATATATATATATATATATATATATATATATATATATATATATATATATATATATATATATATATATATACATGCTTATGTCTTCGAGGTTTCAAGGCCTGTTATACTTAAGAGGCGCGAGATGAAAATAGGTCGTGGTGTGAATACACACTCAAGCTCAAGAGGGCAAAGTCAACACCGTTAGATGTCACTCCCCATAGATGAAATGCTGCCAAAATTTTGTCTAATTTCTATACTTAGAAAAAAAGGGGAAGGATTATATATTGCATTGTATGTCTTCTTTCAGTCAAGGCATCATGCTCAAGAGAGCGATGAGATGAAAAATTGGCTTAGTCATGAAGACACCTCTCTACTCAAGTGGACGAGTAAGCCAAAATATCCTCGATGCGCCCCACAGGAAGATGTCAATTTAGACTAAAATTCAAGACTTAAACAAATTCAAATAGAAATTACCTAAACTTAAGTCAAACAAAAGAATATATGATAAATATGAAGATAAATGTTAAATCAAAGAGAAATAGGGGGAAAGCCTTTAAATAAAATTTCGAAAAGAATAATACACTCATTTAAAATACAAGTGAAATTTGGGGAGGCTAATATTAAACTCACAAACTCTAATTGCGATTCTCCATGGCTTAAATCGAAGTAATGAGTGAGTTATATTTTTTTGTAAATTCTTCAAAACTAAACAAGCTCTAATTAGAATTTGGGGAGACTAATACTAGACTCATAACAAACTTGCAATAAACTTAAAGTCTAAAGATGAATCCAAATTGGGTTTAATAACTCTAATATGAATATGGAGGTAATTACTATACTAGCTAATAAGCATGGGTAGGGCTAAATCAATAAACACTGAAATCGGCATAACTTATCAAAAGTGATGTAAATTGAGCATAATCAAGTTGGGAGAATTGCAAAAACTCAACAAGTAAACTAAGTGCAAGTAATATTTTAAACTACAATCTAAATTAAAATGCCTTCTTCACCACTAGATCTGCAAGTCTTTGTACAAGCAGACAGAAATCAAAATCTATAAAAATCATAAGGCTTCCTTCGATCAAAAATTAAGGAATTTTATTCTAATTATGAATTTTAAAATCAACAAAATAACTAATTAAGTGAAATTATCTAAAACTATAAATTCCTGCATGTGCTTGATCATAGAGATTTCAAGTGCAAATTTTAATGTCTAAAAAAAGAGGCTAAAGTTGTAATAAAAATGAAAATACAAAATCAATCTATTAATTCAATATAAAATTACATAAAATTACTATACCCTCATAAGAAACTATATTGAATGCTTAAATTTAAGTGTTGAGGATCTTTGGTGGGTTGCTTAATTTAGTCTTAGACTAGTGTTAACAAAACCTAAAAACCTATAATAAAAGTTTCAAATTAGTAAAATATCTAAGAAACTAATTCTGTCATGTGACAATAGATCTAATCCTCTGTTAGTAGCTAAACATAGTTGACAGAATCTAAAGCTCTTAAATATATTCAAATTAATCAATTTTTCAAATCAAATTAAGTAACAATTTGAAATTGCTTAAATGAAACTCTATCATTAAAAATTAAATCAAATTCCATCCATCCACCTTCCGCAATTATTTGTCAGGGGTGACAAATTAACAAAACTCTAGCTCATAAAGGAAGCAATGTCAAATCAAGTATTCTACTATGTTCACTCTCATTCAATCTCACGCTAGTAAGAACGTGGTCAATTTTCTCATTTGCTGCAGCCAATAGGCTCCACGATGAAGCGATTACGAGTCCTCTCGAGTGGTTTGGCCTGCTCCATTATATTATGATCATGACCGTAGCTCGTATGCTCCCCAATGGCTCTGCCCTTTGAGTTGTGAATCATAAGGTATACTTGATAGGGCAAACAGTCCTCTATCAGCTAAGGTAGACTTAATCTTATCTCATCAGATAAACATCACCCCAGGTCTACAAGAATTTCTTGGACGACGTAACTCATGTGTTGCTGATAAGGATCCTTTGATCAGGTTAGGTCGACTACCTCCTCTAACTAAGTAGACTAGGGACCGCGATTCCCAGGATGATAGAACCATGGGATCTAGATCGGGCATGTCATCATTCCCACAATCATCTGGTTTAAGCTGAAATGATGAATTTTATAATCTAAATTCTAAAACTCCATATGCTGCTACTATACGATACGCGTTAAGAGATCTAACGACTAGCCTTAATCAAAAGTTCTCTCTCACTCACTGAGAGGGGTAATTAACTATAGGGGCTTATGCTTATAGGAAACCTAGAATTAGATCTAAAGTCCTTACCAAATGAGGGAGAAATCTCTGGGCAGTGTCTTATCTACTATTCCATTTGTATTTTAAAAATTACACTGACACTTCAAATCATACTCTCTTCAATTCAATCATTCAATTGTCAAGAGGTCGGTGTCAAATTTTTGGAGCCCACAGATCTAAAACTCTACATGCTACTACTATAAGCTATGCATTCAACGATCAGATGACTAGCCTTAATCGAAAGTTCTCTCTCACTTACCGGGAGGGGTAATTAACTATAGGGGCTTGCGCCTATAGGAAACCTAAAACAAAATCTAAAGTCCTCACTAAATGAGGGAGAAATCTTTGGGTAGTGTCTTATGTACTATTCCATATGCCTTCTAAAAATTACACCAACACTTTAAATCAAACTCTTCAATTCAATAAATTATCGAGAGATCGGTGGCAAATTTTTGGAGCCCACAGATTTCTGGCGACTCCGCTGGGGAAAGGATTCTCTTCCATCTTTGGCTAGTCATATATATATATATATATATATATATATATATATATATATATATATATATATATATATATATATATATATATATATATATATATATATATATATATATATATATATCTTAAAAGTCATTTTTGAAAATTCAAAACAAAATGGTGATTTAAGTGTGTAATAAATTCAATATGAGGCTCTATGTAGAATGAATCATTTCGTAGAGTATATCTTTATTACACCATTATCTTGTTCTTTAGCACCTCTATATCTTGAAAGTATGGGGTGAAATAATAATTGCTAATTACTAATCCCCATCTTTCACTCCTGCACAGAAATGGATCTACAAAGCACTCCTTTCATTGTTCAGCTAGGTCGTGGTGTGAACATCTGCCTAGCCAATGTCGTCATCAACATAGGAGATGTCAGAGCTACCATTCAATTTGGTAGCTTGAATTTCTCGGCTATCGTAGCTATAACTCCTGAAGTACCCACATGTGGTACATTCATCCGAGGCCACACTGGAAGGCTTTAAGTTCAGCTCCTTCAGCCATGTAACAGGTTTAACAACCAACCATCAAGGAGTTCTCCGATGAGAACTTCGTTTTCAAAAGGCTAGTCAATCGCTCCGTGATAAAAGAAAGTCAAGGGATAAAGCGTATCTTTAATTCCTCGTGGTATAAGCGTACTTGAACCTTTATCGAAAGTATGATCATGAAGCTTCCTCATCAGGAAGCAAATTAATCAGAAGACAGAGAAGAAGGAGAAACACCGAGCTGAGGGCTCAACAGATCCCCTTTGAACGACCTAGTGAACAAGTGATACTATAGCTAGAAGCGAGTATCCCTACCCACAAAAACTTTATCAACTTAAAGTGGGTAGAGAGGAATAGCTCTACTGGAAAAATAAAGCAGTTCTTCAAGAACCAACCAAGTCAAGCTCCACCACCATAGAGGAGATACAAACACGTCGGATACATAAAGTTTTTTAAAGTAGCCAAGGACAAGGCCTAATGAAAGAAGATTTAAGCTTCGGTGATGAAAATCTTGAATCGCCAAGAAATTTGACATCTCTTTGGTAACTAACCCAGCATCGCCGCATGCATGGTGAGCATCGACGACACTTGGACAACATGTCCAAGAATCCACTGTCGAATAGTACCGGCAAAAGGATAAGCAAATATGGAGGCCAAGGCCCTCTAATAAAACTTTGAGTAATAGAAGAGGTGTGACATCTGATACATATACTCAGAAATTTATCTCAAAATTAACTCATTAGAAGTTGATACCCAAAAGAAAGGATATCATTGATGAAAGACATGATGGTCGACACCCTGGAGAATCCTCTAGGGGATCCCATCATCGATCAGATTCATCCCTACAAGAGAAGGTTGACTTTGATCACAGTTTTTTAATAGAAGAAGTGTTTGTTCTGCACATTAAACCAGAGATCCATTGGAAACGTCGATAAAAAATTTGTGTGCAGGACAAAAATAATGAAGAGAATTCTATGGAAGTGGAAGTTGTCTATATGGTTAGAGATATAGATGAACTTTTTGCTCAGCACCATCAACATCAATACGAACTCAGGGAACCTGAACCTAAATTCAACATCTATGAAAAAGATTCTTCACAAAAGAAAATAGAGGACAGATCTTCAATCTTTGCTGAAGATGAAGAAGAAGAGGACCAGAGTGAGAATGATATCATGGGTGTCGAAGCTGTCTATATGGTTGAATCAGGAAATGATCAGCCTGGTACACGCTTTTATAATCAGTGTCATCGTTCAACCCTATCAATAGCTTCTCCTACAAATGCACAAGGAGAAGGACAGTCAAGTTCTTCCCCTGAAAATGAGCAAGGAGCAGAACATCAATAAGAAATAGAAGAAGAAGATGAAGAGCTGCGATTGATGCCATGGCTAAAAGAGAAAATAGAAATGCAACGTCAAATGGAGGTCAAAGACAAGGAGATTGTACAGTTTGGTACCAAAATGAATGATATGATGGTACAAATGAACATCATGATGGTTGCAGAGGAATATCACTTTAAGTGCAGCACCTATTTTATCTATTAATCAATAGACAGTTAATAATGCAACTTCTATACCACTAGCCACTGTGGTACCTCAAGCTCCTACAATATATGTTATGCATAAAGCGAGGAACAAAGTTAACCCACTACCTCTCCAGCCTATAATTCAAAATCTGGCTAGCACACCAAAAATTGTAACAATTGCTCAACTAGAAATAATAATCAATGAAAAAAATAAAGGCAGTCATAGCCTCAAGCTAGAAAATGGTGAGTAAAGCCTACATGAATATGATGTGTCGAAGGTTACTCAGTGCCAAAATTTGACACTTTCAGTGGGCTTGGTAATTCGAAGCAACATTTCTATGCATGGCCCAATTTAAGATTATTAGTGGTAATACTATCTGAATTTTGTTTAATGACTCAACAAGATAATAACAGTTCAGATGAAGATCTGTGTTTTCCTGATGGAGAAGAGTCAGACTCATCGATATCATCACCTATGAAACGTATGACGTTGAAAAATGAGTCTAGCCCTTTTCGCCAATCTTCTAGAAAAAAAGAGAACTTGAAGAGACTACCTCTTTAGAAGAATCTGAACAAGATAAGGTGATTCAAGTTCAGTTGAGAAGTGGTAAAGTCTTACCACCTTCATCAAAGAAGGGAAATCCAAATAAAGACAAAGGAAAACAAATTGAAGTTAACGAAGATATCATTCCCAGAAATCTTAGGATAAAGCCTAAATCAAGCGAGAAGATAGATTATAGTATTCTATCACATCTGAGAAAGATCCTTGCACAACTGAGTGTGTACGAGGCTCTCTTGATGTCAAAAGAGCTCCAAGAAACTCTGATACAAGCTCTCAAAGATCCCGAGTTATGAAGCTTACTTTTTGAAAAAATGCATGGGAAGCATTGCAAACTCAAGATCTCCCACTAAATATTTTCTGAAGAAGATCTTATGTTGGGAACGACAGATCATAATCATCCTCTTTATGTTACTACAGAGAGTGATGGCATCTCGGTATTGATTGATCGAGTTCTTCTATCAATCTACTCTAAAGGTATTAAGAGGATTACCACTTGATATCCAACATCTTGGGAGAGACAAGTTGATGGTTCATGGTTTCAATGAAAAGAGGCAGAAAACTCTGAGTTCTTTTATTCTCCCGCTCAAATTCAGAGATTTATATATAGAAGCCAAGTTTCATGTAAACGATGTTGATACATCATTTAGAGCTCTCTTGGGCCGATCGTGGCTGCATGAGTATGGCATGGTCCCATCAACTATGCATCAATGTATGAAGTATCTGAAAGATGGAGAAGAATTGAGTTCTGTAACTACAACCATTCTCATTGATGAAGCAAAGATCTATGAAGATGCAAAATATTTTATCCTCAAAGAGCCTAAGCCAACAGAGCCTCTTGAAGCAGTAGCATCCACTTCAGAAACTAAAAAGAAATTTCATAAAGTGAAAGAGCAGAAGCAAAGAGAAAGAAAGAAGACAATGTCGACTCTCCCTAAAGCACTTGATTCTGCACCTAAGTCAAGCAAATTAGTTCCTCATTTGGGAAGTGACAGGAAGAAGGAGATATTCCGCCAAACCTAATGGAACTTATAAGCTCTCAAGAAAAGCAGAGTATGAAATAAGTGATTCTGATTCAAATTATGATTATGAATCTGCTTATGGAAATAGAGCTCAAATGATCACATCAAGAATGATAGCTCACTTGGTAGAGTCAGATGACTCACTCAAAATTATACCCATCACTCAGCAGTGCTTCAAAGAAATTAGTACACTCGAGGTTCATAATATTGAAGAATTGATAACATTCTATGTGCCACCGTTGAGTGAGAGTGGCAAAACAGGAACTCTATTTACAAATCTGAAGAGTCTTAGCCTCAAAATTTTGAACAGCCTACTCAACATGAAAGTTCTGATGAGATAGTACCAACAAGAATACCAATATACTATCCACAAAAATTACAAAGAATGATGCATAAGCTTGAAATTCATATTAAAACTACTAAACATAGAACTCAAATCTTTAACAAGATATGGAGCCAAAGAAGTCCTCAAGCATCACGAAGAAGTGATAAGTTTATCACTAAAGGTCTTGGGTTCATCCACAAATCTCATCAAAATAGAACCTGTTATAATATAATAGAAGCTGAGATAGAAACTCATAGTGATGAAGGAGATGATTCCCATGAAATTCTTCTTACAAAAGATGAAGAAGTAGAAGCCAAGCCCGCACCAGAAGAACTTCAAGGTGGTGGACAATAGAAATTATGGATGAACTTAAAGAAATCAACCTTAGATGATCCCATCCAACTTTGTGTCTCCCGATAGAAAGTTGAAGAGCTAAAATGCTACTTTGTGAATTCATGGATTGCTTTGCACGACATATTCAATGCCGCTTATCCCGATGCGGCCTTGATAAAGCTATTAAACCAGATGCAATGTTTGCTAAACAAGCTCCTAGGCAAATGAGATTGTAGATTGAAGAGCAGGTAATTACAGAAACTAAGAAATTGATCGAAGTAGGTTTCATCCAGGAGGAGAAGTATGTGGATTAGATAGCTAACATTGTCCTAGTTAGGAAGAAGAACGACCAAATCCATCTCTGCGTTGACTTCTGGGACCTAAATAAGGCATGCCCAAAAGATGACTTTCCGCTTCCAATATTAGAAATATTGGTGGACAACACTTCCAACTATGACATGTTCTCATTCATGGAGGGATCATCAGGATACAACCAAATTAAAATGGCACCTAAGGATGAAAAATATACATCGTTCAGAACACCTATTAGCATCTATTGCTACACGATCATGCCCTTTGGCCTGAAAAATGCTAGAGCTACATACCAAAGAGCCATGACGCGTATTTTTGATGAGTTGATTTATCGAAAGGTGGTATGTTATGTCGACGATTTGGTGGTAAAAAGCTTAAACCATGAAAACTACTTTGAAGACTTGAAAATTTTATTGGAGAGAATCAAAAAATATGATCTCAAGATAAATCCTCTAAAATGTGCATTTGGGGTATCCTCTGGAAAATTCCTGGGGTACATTGTACATCACAGAGGTATTAAAATTGATTCTACTAAAATTAAGGTAATTATGGAGATGCCTCCACCAAAAAATTTGCATCAGCTTCGCTCTTTGCAAGGACAGCTGGCATTCATCTGTCGATTCAAATCAAACCTATCAGGAAGCTATCAACCATTTGCAAGGTTGATGAAGAAGGATGCTCCATTTAAATGGGATAAGGAGTGCCAGGAAGCCTTCAATAGCATTAAAAGCTACATGTTAAATCCACTAATCCTTGCAATGCCTACTCTTAGGAAGCCCCTCATTTTATACACAACTGTGTTAGAAGAATCTCTCCGGGCATTATTGTCACAACACAATGAAGAAAGCAAAGAGAATGCTCTTTATTATATCGGAGGCGATTGGGCAATGAGATACTCTCATAGAACCTATTTAGCATTGATCTTTTCCAAAAGCTTCATCATTATATGTTATCTCATGATTACCCTTATCTCAAGGATCGATCCGAAGTACTTGATGATAAGATCGATTGACAAATTGCGCAAGATGGGCGATTGCTACAATTTGATATCACATATGTTCTGCAGAAAGTAGTGAAGGGACAAGTCTTAGCAGATTTTCTTGCTGCACATCCCATCCCGGAGGACTCTTCTCTTAATGATGATTTGCCTGATGAGCAAATTATGCGCATTCATGAAAGAGAAAAATCACAAATTTGGGAAATGTACTTTGATGGAGCATCATCAATCAAACTAGTCCAACATCTAAATTTTCCAAGAGCAAGAGCAGGAATTGACATCATCTTCATAACACCAGATGAGGGATAATGAGATGGTCATATGGATTGATCGAGCCAAGAACTAATAATGAACTTGAATATGAAGCATTAGTGACAGGTTTGGAAGAAGTTAATTTCATAGGCATTCAAAACTTACATATTTTTGGCGATTCTCAGCTTATTATAAATCAAATACTTGGCATCTATAGAATTAACAAGCTTGAGTTAGCTTTCTATCATAAGTGAGTTCTTGATCTAATGAAGCAGTTATCAAATATCACACTAACTCGAGTCTCTCGATCCGAGAATAGCAAAGCCGACTGCTTTAAAAAATTAGCTAAGGAAATGGCAAGTATGAATGGTGATTATGTTATGATAGGCATATTTACTCGACGAGTTCTAGAGCCAGCAAAGTATCAATCCCCGCAAGTAGAGGGGTTATCAAATCTGACCCAGTAGGAGGTGACTTAGGTTTCTCCTCATACTCCCCAAAATTAATAAGAAGTTGTACCAAGAAGAGCTAAGAATGACATTGCCTCAGAAAAGTAGTGTGAAGCATTTACGATAAAAGAGTCACGTGATTGGAGGCAACCCTTCATCGACTATTTTAAAGAAGGTAAATTACCGAATAATAGATCATTGGCAGCTCAAATCGAGAAGAGAATGCTACGTTATGTTTTCATCAATAATACTTTATAACGTAGATCTTTTGAATAAATGTGGCTACGATGCCTAGATGTAGATGAAGCTAGCAAAGTGATGGTTGAAGTTCATGAAGGACTTTGTGGTGCACATCAGTCAGATCCCAAGATGGAAGTAAAGATCAAAAGAATGGATTATTATTGGCCATCTATGGTGAGAGACTGTATTAATTATGCTAAGAAGTGTCATGAGTATCAAGTACATGAGAATCTAATCCATCAACCTCCAAATTCATTACACCCAACAATAGCATTCTGGCCATTCGAATGTTGGGCAAAATGGACCAATTGATCCACCATCGTTGGACATTGCTTCATCCAGCGGTACTATTTCTCTAAGTGGCGAGGCTACCATTTAAAGAAGTTGTGAGATCAACTTCTTCATGCATAATAATGATTTGGAGTGTCCACAATAATTTTTTGACAATGCAACTTTTAAAGTGTAAAAGATTTATATATTCATCGATCGATACAAAATTGATTGGTGATACTCTTCAATATATAATCTAAGAGCAAATGGTTTGGCGGAAGCCTTCAACAAGACATTAGTCAAGCTACTCAAAAAGATTCTCACTAAAAATAAAAGAGAATGACATACCAAGCTAGTAGAGGCACTATGGGTGTATCAAACCACCTACAAGATCGACTAAAGCCACTCCCTATTCATTGGTATTTGGAACTGAAGCAGTTCTTCTACTTGAAGTTGAGTTGCCTTCACTTCGAGTAGTCATCCAATACAATCTAACTGAAAATCAAAATGCTCATCTGAGAATGGAGGAACTCAACGCGCTTGATGAAGTTAAACTACAAGCTCATCAAAATCTGGAAGTTTATTGAGCAAAGATGTCTAGCGCTTTTGACTATATGGTGCGGCCTCGAACATTCTGAAAAGGGGAATTAATCCTGGTGTTGAGAAGACCAATTATTCATAATTGAAAATTTAGTCGCAAATTTGAGCCTAATTAGGAGGGCCCTTTTGTCATTGAAAAAGTGTATCAAGAAGGGGCATACCAACTCATTGACCTAAAGGGTGAAAGACTAATGTCGTCAATTAATGATCGATACTTAAAAAAGTATTATACATGACAAATACATTCTCGAGGTATAATAAAAATCCTTCTACCAGACATGGGGCCTTTTTTTAGTATATATATTTAGGTCGACACCGTGCTTCATGCCGAGATCCCTAAATAAATATACTCACTCTAGATGAAAAACTTTTCTGTGAAAGTTCCCCTATTACACAGAGGGCATTTTTAGATTTTTTATATATATATGAAATCATTGTTGTAAGTTAAAACCATCTTAAGAGCATATCAAATCAAATATTGATGTATTTGCATATTTTCATCTTGAAAGTTCCTCTAAATGTGCTTTAGAATTTTCCCTGCAAGACAGGGGGCATTTTTAGTTCATGTCAAGTTTATTTGAGTTGACGTCATACTATAAGACAAGATCCTCGAATATATTTTGATTCAGGTTGACATTGAGTTTTAGGCCAAAATCCCTAAATATATATATTCATGATTGTCATTGTTAAGTTGCAGGTTCTTACAGGAACAAAAAGAATCTATTGTTATACAGGAAAAGACAGCCATAAATGTTAAGAAAAATTTATCTCCTAGATTTGCCAAACTTTGGAGATCGACTCAGAAGAAGTCCCAAACTTGGAAGCTTCAATCAACTGAGTTGGAAAAATATCAACCTCTACATCCTGAAGTTTAAGACACGGATGGGTTCTAAAGGTCAAACTCAACAATCCCACAAATGACCGAGTTGTTGATGCTCTCCTCACTCAATAAGTCCAAGAAAAGGCCGTAGTGAAAGAGCCCCCATTCGTCAGTCTGATGACAAAACCACCAACCCACTACATCTTAAGTCAAAGAAGCGAGTAGGTTCTAAAGGTCGAACTCAACAAGCCCAAATGTGATCGAGTTGCTGACGCTCTCCTCACTCAACAAGCCATAAGAAAAGGCCACAGTGAAAGAGCCCCTACTTGGCAGTCCAATGATGATAGTTGTTCAATCTTGAACTAGATCCAACTTAGTGATTACAAGCAACCAGGATCCAAGAGATCTTTTACTTGATTGATAGACCAAGACAATCTGAAGAAACTCTCAATTCAGAGCTACCTCAAATCAATCTATATATTACCCGGGTGATATCTCAACTTATTCTCTAATGATCTGATCAAGCTCAAAACACAGATTAAAGCTAATCTTCTCATCAAGTCCGTCAAAGCACAAAGCACAAGACCGAGAAAGCAATTTCATAGTTCATAAAAGCCGATGGCTGAACTAAAGGAATTTTATGGTTATTTAGTCTATTAATGCACACATTGCTAGACTAATAACTCAACATTGACCCTATATAAGCTAAAAGGTTGGGTCATCTGTATGCACCCTTCAATGAATCCATCAAAGTAATAAGAATAGGGTTCATGGCGTACACCGAGAATCGGGGCTCAAAATGCACTAGACGTCACCGAAAATGGTCGAAAAGACCTCCGATCGATGAACGGACTTCGCCATCATGTTTAGAATGTCAAAATTAATCAAAATATAAATATTGTTTAATCTAATGATCAACCTATCAAGCAATCGAGCTATTAATAGGTCGACACGTATATCGAAGTCGGGAAGTTATGATGATATTCGAACAACCTCCGTTCATGAAATTGATCATGTTGTTAACTTTGAAATATCGAAAACTATCAAATGAGACTGTCCACACTTAATTCAGATGAATCTGTGCAAATGTCGAATGATTTGATATGACAATGCACAAATCGAGGCTAAAATACACAGGACGTTGCCAAAATTAACCCAAATGATCTCCGATCGATGAACGAACTTCGTCATAGCATTCAAAACTTTGAACCTAATCCAGATATAAATATTGCACAACTTGATGATCAGCTGATCAAGCGATCGAGTCGTCAATGCACCTGCACACATATTGAGGTCAGGAAGCACCGATGCAAATCAAACGACCTCTGTTCACAAAATTGATTGCGTCGTTAGCTTTGAAATGTTAAAACCTATCAAGTAAGATTATTCGCACTCAATTCGGATGTGTCGGCATGAATGTCGAGTAGACGAAAGCGGTGACGCGCATTTTGAGCTAAAATAGACCCAATTTGACCTCGACTTGAACCAAACGGCCTCCAATTATAAAATGGACTGTGCCATTGCATTCGGAACATTAAAATAACCTTAAATTGATATATATATATATATATATATATATATATATATATATATTATTTAATCGTCGCGATAAAGTTCACATTAAAGTCAAAAAATCAGTTTAAAAATAAATTTAATCTTAACCTAAAGCCTAAATCCCTAACTCCCACTCTAATAAACCCACTCTTTTTGCACCCTGTTCATGTATCATGCTTTTCCCTTTCAAACGATTGAACTCCTCCCTTCTCCAAATCAACAAGCCGCATCTCCTCTCCTTTGTTAACGATCCTCCACGAATATTCCTCAACTGTTCCTCTCTCCTTCTCCAAATAAGCTCTCCTCCTCCTCCTCACTGATTCCATTGCTAATCCAAATCAAGATCCTCAAAATCATAGATTCTTTCATCAAAAATCATTTCCCCCTTCTTTCCCTTCTCGTTTTCTTTTCCAAACAGAAGAACTCCTCTCGATCTTCTTTCTCCAATCCAAAATCGTTTTTTTTCATTTTTCCCTCATTTTATAACCAAACCAAAACTCTTCCTCCTTCTCCCTTTCACTCATCCCTCATTTCACAAAAAATTAAAATTTTGCCTCTTTCCTTATAAACCAATCCACTCAGCAGTCAGACGGGAAGAGTACCATCATGAGGCTTCTTCTTTTCATTCAGATTACTCCTCATTACATCTTCAAAGCCATTTCATCGAAACCGAGGAAGAACACCGTAATGAGGTGGGTTCTTCTTCAGGTTTCCGGCGTCGCCTCCCATTTCCGTCCTCTTGCCGACCCTTCTCTTCATCGTAACCAGAGAGAAACACCATCATGAGGCGGGTTCTTCACTTGGTTTTTAGCATTCCTAACCGGTTCCCTTGTCGATCATTGCAATGTGCAAAAAAAATGAGTCGGGATATGTGGGATGTAAGAATGTGGATATATATACATGCTTGTGTTTCTTTGCAGTTCAAGGCCTCGCGAGGTAAGACGAGATGAAAAATTACTTGTTGTAAGACACCTTCTATGCCATGAGGGCACCGGTCCAACATCCATTAGATGCACTCCCCAGACGAATACATCAAATTTTTTCTAATTTCTAGACTTAGAAAAAAATGGGGAGATGAATATATATTGCATTGTATATCCTTTTTCAGGTTTGAAAGTCTTACTATGCTCATGAGGGCACAACAAGATAAAAAATTGGCTACGATGTCACAAGACACCACTCCACGCTTCATGAAAAGAGAAAGTCAAAACTCGATGCAGCCTCTACATGGGGATGATCCGAGGCCAAAATTTAGACTAAAATTGAAGACTTAAACAAATTCAAATGAAAATTATCTAAACTTAGGTCAAACAAAAGGATATATGATAAATATAAAGATAAATGTTAAATCAAAGAGAAATAGGAGGAGAGCATTTAAAGAAAATTTTGAAAAGAATAGAATACTCATTTAAAATACAAGTAAAATTTGGGGAGGCTAATGTTAAACTCACAAACTCTAATTGTGATTCTTTATTGCTTAAATTGAAGCAGTAATGAGTGAGTTCTATTTTCTTGTAAATTTCTCAAAATTAAACAAGCCTTAATTAGAATTTGGGGAGACTAATACTAAACTCATAACAAACTTGCAATAAACTTAAAGTCTATAAAATTTGATATGGAGTTAAGGATGAATCCAAATTGGGCTTAATAACTCTTATATCAATATAGAGATGATTACAATGCTAGTGAATAAGTATGAGTAAGGCTAAAGCAATAAACACTGAAATTGGTATAACTTATTAAAAGTGACTTAAATTGAACATAATCAAGCTCGGAGAGTTGCAAAAACTCAATAAGTAAACTGAGTGCAAGTAATATTTTAAAGTACAATCTAAATCAAAATGCTTTTTATGCCACCGAATCTGCAATTCTTTATACAAGCAGACAGAAGACGACACTAAACTAAATGCTGCATAAATGAAAGAGCTTTCCTTCAATACAACAATTAAGGAATTTCATTCTAAATTATGATTTTTAAAGTCAACGAAATCACTAATTAGGTGAAATTATCTAAGCTATAAATATCTGTGCCGCACATAGATTTCAAGCTAATTCTAATGTCAAAAGTCGGGTTAAGTTGGAATCAAATAAAATCTGAAATTAATCTTATTAAGAAATAAACACTACATAAAGTCTTAAATACACCACGATACTACGTCAATATTTAAATTCAAGTGTCAGGATGTTGTACGTTGTTTCTCGGTTTAGTTTAGACCGGTTAACAAAACCTAAAAAACTTATAAGAGTTTCAAATCGAAATATCCGAAAACCGATTCTCCAAGTGATAGTTCTAATCCTCTCAGCCTAAACAGAGTTGACGTGATCTAAAACTATTAAACATATTCAAATTAATCAATTTTTTAAATCAAATTAAGTAGTAATTTGAAACCACTTAAATGAAACTCTATCATTAAAAACTTAAATTGAACTCAATCCGATCCATCCACCTTTCGCAATAGTTTGTCGGATGTAACAAATTAAGAAAATTCTAGCTCATAAAGGAGCCAATGTCAAATCAAGTGTTCAACTATGTTCACTCTCAATCAATCTCTCTTGAAGGATGTGACCCTTGTTCTCTCCGCGGCCAAGGCTCCAAAATAAAGCAATTACCACCGAGTCCTCGATTGGGTGGTTTGGCCAAAGCGCTCCATTATATTACACGCATCAGAGCTGTATTCTAATGGCTCGCCTCTTGAGTTGTGAATCATAGGGTATACTTGATAAGGCAAACAACCCTCTGTCAACTAAGATAGACTTAAGACTGTCTCCTTAGACGAATACCACCCCAGGTCTACAAGGATTTCTTGGACGATGTAACACATGTGTTACTGATAAGGATCCTTTGGTCAAGTTAGGTCAACTACCTCCTCTAAATAAGTAGACTAGAGACCACGACGGCCCGGGATGACGGAACCATGGGATCTAGATCGCACATCATTCCCCAACCAGCTTTAAGTGAAATGATGAATTTCATAATCTAAATTCTAAACCAGATATGTTGTTTATTGTTTACCCAACGACAAATGCCTTAATCAAAACTTCTCTCACTTATTGAGAGGGGTAATTAACTATGTGGGCATAGGAACCGAACTAGATCTAAAGACCTCACCAAATGAGGACTAAATTGCTCGGTAGTGTCTTATTTACTATTCCATCTGCCTTCTGAAAATTACGCCAACACTTAAACCACTCTCTTCAATTCATATTTATTGAGAGGTCGATGGCAAATTTTCGGAGCCCACAGTACGTTAATTCAAGTAAACAGAAAAGCAATAGAAATTAAGAGCAATCACTCTGAATCTCTAAATCCAAAATATTAAGTTCAAAGATGTCGCCTTTAACGAAATCCCAAGTCGGTATAAAGGCATGTAAGTCAATAGTGCGTCATCATATGTGCGAGCAAGCATTCATCAATGTTGTTGGCAATGATGTAATCGTCGGTAGTTATGATCAGATAGTAGTCGATAATCCAATGATGGCGATTAGAGGCAAAATTTTTAAAATAGGCTTAATCCTAAACTTAATTATCAATTTAGGCACAAAAAATTTTTTCTAGCAAACTAGGCATAGTCGTCCGTTGAACGAACGACTTTCGCTGATGTGGTGCCACGTCAGGGCAAGTCGTCCATTCAACGGATGACTGGCTTTTTTAAAAAAAAAAAATTTTTAATTTTTTTTTAAAAAATTGGGCAGCTTTCGTATTTTGCACTTATCAAAGTCATATGATGTCGGAATCGAGCAAACTTAGTATTGTTGGAATTGTAATAAAATTTTCTACAACTTTCATGTTGGTAGAAATTTATGATTGTGGTCCGACGCAGCATAGCTTTAATGAGTGCAAAAACTGGCATGTCGAATCGGAGCATGTCATATTTTGTGAATATCGAGTCATACGGTCATCAATTCAAATTAGTATCGTGAAATCGTGAACAAAATTTTTTTTTTTTCATGTTGGTTGAAATTTATGATTGTCACCCGATGCACAGCAGTTCTCTTATTATAAGTGTTTTTTTATTATTTTTTTCTATTAATTATAGCACAATTATTCTAATTTTTTATATATTAATTGTTAATATAATTATCTGAGCTTTCTTTCTTCACTGTAAATGCTAATTATGGCATGATTAGTCAAAAAATATATTTTAATCTTTTTAAGAATGATGTTATAATAACGTAAATGATTAATTTTTAAAGATTAATAAGATAAAGATGTTATGTATAAAGATTCATTGAAGTAAGAGAGACTAAAATATTTTTTATTTCTTGTTATAATATATATATATATATATATATATATATATATATATATATATATATATATATATATATATATATATATATATATATATAAGATGAGAATATTATGAGATGAAGTATGACTCCGATACACACAAAATACGATACCAATCGGGTGACAATCGTAAATTTCAACCAACATGATCACTAGATTCTCACATGATGACTGACACACAAAATAATACACGCTTGAAATTACTACGCTACGCTTTTGAAAGATTCACAAAATTGCTGCTTATCGGGCCACAATCTTAAATTTTGACCAACATAAAAGTTGTAGAAAATTTTGTTATGATTTCAACGATACTAATTTCGCTCTATTCTGACATCATATGACTCCGATAAGTGCAAAATAATGTGCCTAGTTTTTTAAAAAAATTAAAAAATTAAATAAAAGCCGTCCGTCAATTGACGACGCGCCGACGGCACGGCATATCCGCTCAACTGAATTATGCGATAATTAAGTTTATGATTAAGCCTATTTTAAAAATTTTGTCGACGGTTAGATGATGGTGGTGTTAGTGGCCAAAAATGGTGTCATGGTGGCGATGTGATGACGATGGTCGAGTAGTGGCCGGACGACAATAGTCTGGAGGTGATGGCCCTACGTCGGTCAAGTGACGGTGATTGGACAGTGGTCTAGTGGTGATGTCTAGCGACGTCAGTTGGGCAGTGACAGCCTGACAACAATCTGGTGACGTCGATCGGCAACGGTCCAGTGACAATGGCAGTTTGGTGGCTCAAATTTGTTTTTTAAACATTTTTTTTCAAGGAATGGAAAAGAATTAATATGAGTAATAAAATCACCCGATTTTGTTTTATGACTTGTGATTGTCTTTCTTTTTTAAAAAGCATTTGAGTGAATTTAATTGTAAATTCACATACATAGTGTATATGTAAGGATTTATATCTAAGAGTTTATGATTGAAAATTAAAAAGCTCTCCATTATTAGACTAAGTTGTCTTGCACAATATAGTGCCCAATATAAGTTGGTGCATTAAATATTAAGGTGGTTTCTACCTGTTTTTTGAGATTTTACATGCTATTGCTAAGTAAGCTTATGTTGATGATTTCAAATCAGTCAGAATGGATTCAAAATCTGCAAATAATTTTTTTTTTTAAATTTTGATTGATTGAGAATTTTCAAGCTGAAAGTCTGAAATTGAGTTCTATTTAAAACTTATAGATTTTGAATGGTATTTCACAAAACTCATAATAATTGTAAATAATCCATTAAAATTTTATCATCAATACCTCATTAAATTATTGGAATATTTATTTGATTTTAATTGGATGAGTGGTTTCATATCTTAAATAAGTTTCTATAATTTTTTATGATAAAATAATTATAATTATAATTGAGGCCTTATTTGAGGCAGCAGTAGCAATGTGGTGCAGTTTGCACTGCACCATAGTACCTTAATGTTATCTAAGGTGTTATGTTCTGACTTTATTTTGAGAAATCTATTATGAGAAAACTACGTTTTTCAACATAATTATTTGTGATGACAGTTAAAAAATTATAAATTGACTTTTGTAAAATAAAAAAAAATTATATACCCATTACAGTTTCTTCAATCAATTTTTTCTATAATATATCCATTATTATTATTATTATTATTATTATTTTATATAGCTGGAGTTATCCTAAATAGACCTGAGTTTTGAAACAGATAAATTTCTACTTTTCTTATGATGAGATTTTTAAATCAAATGAGAGTTTTAAAGATTTGATTTTGATAATAGAAATGAGAGTTATAATAGAAATTTGCTGCTGAAATTATATCAAAATATTCGGCTAATAATTTTGGTTCACAAATTAAATGAAGATATAAATATTTTAAAGCAGTCATTTATAAAATATTAATTTGTGCGCCAAAAAATATTAATAAAATAATTTTATATATTTTTAATTTGCTATTGAAATTATACCAAATTAATTTTAAATGAATGTATAAATATCTGTAAAGTGATATTCTTTAGACGCTGAATTGTGAATATGTTGCTGTGAATTATATCTAGAAGTATTAAATATAATGTTTATTTCTACCTGTTCATCTCTGCATGCCTTCTTTATTTTATTTTATTTTAAAATATTTGATTCATTTTTTATGACAAATTCACAAACTATGCATTCTCTAAATACTTTAATCTGTGAGGATTTTCCTCTATTTATAGATTCAAATCAATTCCTAAACTTTACTTAGTCGTTTATATGAATTCTATCTGTACATAAAAGAGAATTTAAATAGGTAACTCTTTCAATTATGTTACAATTAGATGAATACAACAATAGCAGAATGATTGAGCTTTAAATAGAATATTCTAATAAGTTATGACATTTATCTTGAACTAAGTTGAAGATTATAACTTATATCTTGATGACTATACCCGACTAAAATTTTTTGGCCCACAAATTAAATGAATATATAAATGTTCATTTAATATTATTTTAATGAGATTAAATTAATGAACATATAAAATGCATAACAAATGTACATTTATATGTTCATTTAATTAGGCCAAAAAATATTAACCAAATAACTTGGTATAATTTTAATAACAAAGCTCGTATCAATATAACATTTCTATTATCGAAATCAAGGCTTTAAAACTCTGATTTGATTTCAAATTTTAACGGTTTCAAAAATCAGTTATGATCGTAATTTAAATTAATTTTATAGTAAAAATTTAGGGTTACAAACGAACCGAATCGAACCGAGCGGAGGCTTGTTCGAGTTCAAACTCGTTTGTCATTATTGACCTCGAACTCGGCTCAAGCTCGATTCGAGCTTTTAGGATGGTGTTCAAGCTCGAGCTCGTTTAAAAAAATCTTGTTTGAGCTCGGCTCAAACTTGTTCACGAGCTCGGTTCATATCGGGTTTATCAAGCCTCTTAACAAACAGCTCATTTAATTAAATAAACGAGCCTTAATCGAGCATGTTCGCGAGCAGCGTGTTGAAAAATATAAATGATACTGTTTATGAACAAATTTTAATCGAGCCTTAATCGAGCCGTTATCGAGCTCCTTAACAAACTTGTTAAACGCTCAGTTCATTTGTAGCCCTAACAAAAATTGTAAAAACTTATTCAAATATAAAAACAGTCATCTAATTAAAATTCATTCTATATGAAATAAATGTTTCTATAATTTAATGAAATCATATGCAATAAGGTTATAATGAATTAAATTTATTTTAAAATGAGTACCATTATGCCACAACAAATAAACTAACAAGCTTACAAACATAAAAATAAAATCATATATAAATGAAAAGAAAAAAAAATACATAAAGAAAATCATTAATTGAACCCCAAATCATCATTGCTACAAAAAACATTTCTTTTCATATAAAGTAAAACATAAGTATTTACACTCCATTCATACTCTGCAGCTTCTTTTAATGCACAACAGTCCCTTGTCTTCTCCCCTCTTCTTTGGCAGAAACTGAAGGAGGTTCAAACTCTCTAAAAACCCTTAAAGCTGAGATCAGAGAAAGGCAAATGAAGCAAAGAAGAGCAAGAAAATGGAGAACCAGAGAGGCTTTTCCTTTGCTGCAGAACTTCATAAAGTAGCTGCAGACCTCACTCCATGAGACCTCTCTGTCTCCCTCATGAGCCAGATAGAGAAGCTCTGCTACTGCTGAGCTCGATGTCACCATTAGATAAGTTATAAGCTGAGAAATTGAGGTGTTAAATACTGAAAATTGTTTGCATGATAGATTTCCAATTGTGATTATAAGTCTAATAAAAAAACTGTCAGATAAGATTTAAATCTGGTTAATTCCTGCTATGTTTTATAACCAAATAGCCTCTAAAGTTTACATATGAGTGAAAATTAGTTCCAGATCAAAAGATGAGGCTTTACCTTTGATACCAACAGTCGATGAGTAAGATTCAAACTAAAAAATTAGTAAACCAACTGTTATTTTTTTTCATTTAGAATTATTTTGCACTTGTTTTGCGAATCTTAACAAATTGTTTGGAAAAGATGAGGTACAGTGGGATGATTTAGAGGAACACCATTAAGGATTCGATAGAACCTGATCTAGAAGAAAGAAACCTCATGTAGTTTTGTTCTCTCGAAGAATTTTATTGCTATTATAGCACATATATGACTAACCAAAGATGGAAAGAGAATCTTCAGAATGTGAAATTTGTAAAAAATTCACCCCACTCTACGAAAGAGTGTTTTAAATGCCAGTGAAATTTTCAAAAGGCATTGGCTCCTTTGTGAAATTTGTGACCATTTATTGCTTGAGATGAATGAAAACATAAGATATGATATATGCTTTGTATTGTGAGAGTTTTCTTAATTTCATCCAAACAGATAAGGGATGGATAGATTGAGTTTTGATTTAAGCTTTTAGTGATTAGATTTCATTGGAGAAATTTTTAGATTGATACTCAATTTGAGTTAATTTGATTTGACAAATTAATTAATTGAATAAGAGGATCTTACTCTGACTGCTAACAAGAGGATTAGATCTATTCATCATAGAATTTTCCGAGATATTTCATGATTTTTTTATTATTTTTTTAGATATTTCACCGATTTGAAACTCTTATTATAGGTTTTTTTTGTTAACCCGCACTCCCCAGGACTAAACAGAGAAGTACGGCAAAGATCCCTGACACTTGAATTTCCAAACATAGTTTGGGCCATGCAGTGTGTTTTGAGAATTTAGGTAGTTTTGTGTTTGAACTATGATATTGATTTGATTTTATTTTTAATTCCATTTTAGCGCAACCTTTTCGACATTAAATTTTCTTGAAATCTCTACGTATGACATGCATGTATTTATAGCTTAGATAATTTCATCTAATTAATGAAATTATTGATCTTGAAAATCATAATTAGGATGAAATTCATTAATTTTTTATTAAAGGAGGCCTATGATTTTGTAGATTTTTATTTAGTATCGCCTTCTGTCTGCTTGTCACAAAGGGTTGTGATCCTGGAGAAAAGACATTTTGAAGCTATAGGTTCAAAAAATAATTTAATTTGCCATTTTAAGAAGAAGATTTACTCCTCAAAGTAATTCTCATTTTCCCCTCTTTTACTCAAATTTGATTTCCTCCTCTTTTGTTCAAATTTGATTTTCTCATCTTTTGTTCAAATTTGATTTTCCCCCTCTTGTCTTCAAATTTGATTTTCCCCTCTTTATACTTCTTACAATTTCTATTAATAAGGCTAAGGGGAGTTGCCTATTCCATTCCATTTACTTGAAAGGTTAGAGCTAGGGTATTTGAAAAGGAGCGATTAGGAACTTTAGTGGGCTTTCAATCCTACTTCGATAAATTTTATAAGTTATTTCACCCTTCTTTTTATTTTATTTTTTGCTTTTATACCTACCGCATGTCATTCTACTTTCCCCCTCTCTTTTTTTTTAGTTAAAAAGTTTGACACAATTGACCTCCTCATCATCCCGTGTAGATCGGTGTTTTGGCTCCACCCCTAGAGCATGAGTGGTGTTTTCCACTGATTTTCATCTCAGCCTCACTGAGCATTATGAGGCCTTGCACGAAAGAAGATAAACAATGAAATATATATTCATTCCCCCCAATTTTTATCTAAGTCTGAAAATTAGATAAAATTTTGTCAACATTTCATCTAGGGGGAGTGACATCTAACAAGTGGTGGCTTACTCGGTACGCCCTACTCAGCGTAGTGAGCGGTGTCTTGCAACACCATAACCTCTTTTTCATCCCGCCGCGCCCTACTGAACACAACGAGGTCTTCAAACCTGCAAACACACAAGCATATATATATATATATATATATATATATATATATATATATATATATATATATATATATATATATATATATATATATATATATATATATTCACAAATACCACATGTTCGATTTTTTTCAAGACCGCAAGGCTTGCAAAAGAACCTGGTGGTGATTGGGAAGTAAGGGGTGCGACACCAAAAATTGAATGAAGAATTCACCTACTTACGATGTTCTTCCCCGATTTGTGGCGCAGTCAGACCAGAACGACTAAAGAGAGGGAAGCAACATCGAAAATCAAAGGAAGAATTCGCCTACTGACGATATTCTTTCCCCGATGCGAAAACGATAAAGAAAGGTGGGGTTGACGAAAAAATCGAAGGAAGAATTTTCCTACTAATGATGTTCTTTCCCAATTTATGCGCGATGAAATGGACCGCTAAAGCGAGTCGACAAAAATCGGAAGAATTCGCCATCGACAATGTTCTTCCCGACGGCGGCAGAAATGGAAGGATTTGCGAATGTGCGTAATGAGTCAGAAAGTTAGTTGAAGCGGCCGGTTTGGAGTGCCTAATGGGCTTGAAGGGCTATAGAAAATGGGCGCGAGCTGGTGGAGGGCTGCACGGAGGTGGCCCGGGCGGCTGGTCGGAGGAGGGCGCGGATCGACGGTCATGGTCGTGCCGCCGAGTGGATTTGGATCTGCGGAGGCGGCCTGGTCGCAGCGCTGTCACGGACTGGTGCATTGCGGCGCAGTCGCCAGTCTGAAGATGCAGGCCGTAGGGTGTAAACGAGGCCGGAGCCTTGGTACTTGCTTGTGTTTGGCTCGTTAAGAAATTTCTTTGTTCATTATCGGCTCGTGTTCGTAAAGGGCTCGTTAACAGTTGTTCGTGTTCAGCTCGTGAATTTGTTCGTGTTCGTTAAGAGCTCATGTTCGACTCGTTAAGGCTCGTTAAGGATTTTTTATTTATTTATTAATATTTTGCAAATATTAAATTTAATAAAAAAAATTTAATACAAAAATACAGCTTTATAGTTATTTGTTTATAAATTGTGGAGTGTGAGGACAAACAATAAAAATAATCTTTTCAAAAATAAATTTTATTGCAAACAAAATTACATAAAGCAATATTATAATTGAATATCAAAATATGATCTAATAACATATTTTATTATTTACAAAAATTACATTACTACAAATTTGATTTACTACATTTGAATATGATTGAGTACACAAAAATTAAAAAATTACAAATAAATAAACAAATGAGTACATTGATACAATCCAATCAAACACTTTTACAAAGAATTTGAAACTTTAACATCTTTCAAACTCGAAATAATCTTGATAATCTTGGCTTGATTATTCACTCTCCAGAAGTCATCAACTTTGCCACATAAGATCTGCTCTTTGTCACTTTATACTTGAATACTTTTTGCTGCACTATATAAATAAAACTAAACAAAATTTATGTTACATAATTATTGAATGATCTCAGTTTGAAATTTTATATCAGATAATCAATGATGTCGTCATAGCTTGATGGGTCATGACTCATGGCTGCTTAAATTCTTAAAAAATACATAAATCCAAAATACAATGAAACATCAATTAAAAAGTAGCTATTTTATCAAGGACCAAAATACAATGAAACAACAAATAAAATGAAAGATGCAGTCAAAAAATAATTGAAACAGATCCAACTAAACAAGATATATAAGCAACCATTTTATCAGGCTAAGTTGCATCTCATATTAAAAAGATTTATCATCATAGCCCTTTAAACACCACAACTCTAAACAATTTAGCATAAAACCAAAAATATTATTGATAAACTAAGGACCAAAATACAATGAAATAACAAATAAAATGAAAACCGTAGTCCAAAATTAATTGAAACAACTAACTAACAAGATATATAAGATTTTATCGTTTAAGTTGATGATTGCATCTCATATTAAAAAAGATTTAACATCACAGCCCTTTAAACACCTCAACTCTAAGAAATTCAACATAAAATCAAAAATATTATTTATAAACTACAGACCAAAATATAATGAAATAGCAAATTAAATGAAAGCAATAACCTGCATGTAGCCAAATCCAATAATCTGAAGAATCTGGAGAGAAGAGAAGTGATTATTTCTCATAATATCTGCCAGTATTTTTTAGGCTGCTTGTATCATGGAGAATTTGATTTTTTTTCTAATGAAGCAAATCTATTTTTGAAGGATGAACGGAACCAGATGCAACAACAAAATCAGTAAAACCTAACATGCAATCAAAAGGAGATGAAAATGATGACTCTCTTTGTAGTTGTGAAGACTCAAGTGCAGTTGCTATTGCTGAACTAGAACTAACATTGTTAGAAACATATTGATTATAAGTCTCCAAAATAACTACTTCAACCTCTTTAATTTTGAAATCTATCTCTGAAGGTGAGTATATCTTTGGAAATGTAAAATTTATAAACTTCATCTTTAAGCTGGATCTAACTACTACAAGACATTAATTGCATTCTCCCGTACTTATGAAATTTAATTTTCATGGCATTTGCCATTTCTTAATATACTGGTTGATGAATTATTCCTCCATCAACAACTTCTTAACATGCATAACAGTAGGTAGAAAAATATTTGTTGTAGGATATGTCGAACCAGAAATCATTTTCGTGACATTATGAAAAAAAATAAGAAACTTCCTAATAACCTCATACCTTTCTCAATCAAAATCAGATGGCAACCACTTGTAATTGCTATCTCAGGCTGCATAATTGTGGAAAACACTATGAAAAATAAATGCAGATTCAAGCATAATGTATGTAGAATTCCATCGTGTAGGAACATCAACAGATAAACCCTATGTAGTGGAAATCCCTAATTACTTCGCCACTTCAACAAACTTATGTAATCTAGCATGAGACTTTTTAAGATATTTTATTGACTCCCTGATTTGATAAATAATATCCTGAATCTCCTTTAAACCATCTTGAACCATTATGTTCAAGATATGAGCACAACATCTCACATGGAAGAAATAGCCCATAAAATGTAACTTACCTCTTGATTGAAAATTAGATTTGAGAGCATTAGGGGCAACATCATTATTACTCGCATTATCCAATGTAATTGTGAAAACTTTATCCTGCAGATTCCACTCCAACAAGCATTCACATATTGCATCACAAATAAAAGTACCTGTGTGAGGTGGTTCAAGCTCAAAGAAATTGATAATACGCTTGTGTAATTTCCAAGACTCATCAATATAATGAATTGTTAAGCACATGTACCCCACTATTTGATTAGAAGTCCAACAATCAGATGTTAATAAGACAATAGGTATGCTTTTAAGATATGCCTTCAGCTTTCCTTTTTCTACTTCATAAACTTTCATGCAATCATTTTTTATAGTATTTCTAGAAACTCTTTCATAATTTTGATTAAAGACCTTCAACAAAATATTGAACCAATTATGCTCAACCAACATAAAAGGATACTCATGCACAATTATCATTATTTTTCTAACCTGAAGATGATCATAATTCTTTGGATCTGTGAAAATAGGAAGCTCAATTTCTGAACTAGCATAAGAAGGCATAAAATTTAATAATTTTGCCTTTTATCTGGCAACTCCACAACTTGTTTATTTTTAGCTTTGATCTTATCACACCCCTAACATGTCAGAAGTTGTGAAGTGGTGCTAGTCTTGGATTTATGAAATTTTCCATACCATATGCATTGTAAATAGGAAGCATTGACCTTTTAAAGTAGAAACAGCTTTAAAGTACTCCCAAATGTAGACTTCTTTTTCTAGTCTTCTTAGTAGGATTCCTCCAACATTACTATCAAATATAATTGCTTTTGAAGAACTAGGTTGTGAAGAAAGATTAGGATTTTCATTACTATTTTCATCCTCTATAGTAATCTCATTACCATGATGCGCTTTGAGATAGATCAAAATTTGACATGGTAGTAGACTATATTGAAAAATGAATGTCAAAGCTAAAGGTACAATCCATATGCTACAAGTAAGAACATTAACATAATTTATTATCACATTTATAGAACTGGAGCAATTTGACATATATTAAGCATAAAAAGTCAACTTAAACATGAAACATGAGGCTTTTCTTCTTAATCCCACCAAAGCAAAACAGAATTAAATGAGAAGTCATTTACAAAACAACCTATTTTATTTGTTATTTTATTGTGTCAAATAAGTTGGTTTATCATTTTTGGGTGTTTGAAGAATTTAAGCAATCATTGAGCTATGAAGGCATCATTGATTAGTTGATAAAATATTTCAAACTAAGCCCATTTTATAAGTAAAGCAGCCATCAATATTATTAAGATGTGAGCTTGTTTTACTGCATAAGACTATTTGACTATCTTTGTTGTTATTTTGAGATCAATCTACTTATATTCTCCTATTTTCTTAATCGTGCGGCCTGAGAGAAAACCCCACATGGAATATATATTATATACACACCATGCCATCAAATTTCAGTCACTTTATAAATTGGCAAGTTAATGCTTCATTAGAAAGAAATCAAATTCTCTATGATACATGTTAAAAATCTTGGCGATTATGAGAAATGACTACTTTCACTTGCTATTTTGAGAAATGACTACTTGTTTCTCTGATTCTTCATTCATGAGACCATTTGAAACTACTTATATAGCAATCGCCACAATATGACTACATTAAGACTTAAGAGTTGTCTTTTTTTAAAGGTGATGTTAAATCTTTTTAATATGAGATACAACTACTTGATCAAAGCTTATATCTTATTTTGGTCTGTTTCAACCGCATTTTCATTTTATTTATTGTTTCATTTATAAATACTAAATAAACCAAGAATACTTAATACTATACCAACTACATATAGATAGCAAACCCTAAAGGTCCTAAACTCCAAAATATGCACGATATTACAAAATCAAACTAAGAAAATACACTTCAGCATTTCATTGCACATCGAAGAGTTGTAGAGTGTGAGCGGCGAGCCGTTCGTAAGCTGAAGTAGTTAAGGTTTTGGAATTATGTTAAGATTTAATAAAAAATCTCCTCAAATCTGAAAATTTGAATTGTTCATTTCAACAATTGAAAATTTTAAATTAATTTTAATTATTATAATGTGTCTTAATTTATTTAATTTAAATATTATTAATTAAATTACTTATTCATGCAAATAAAAATTAATTAATAAATAATTTAATTATAAATATATATATATATATATATATATATATATTATATAATTTTTATATAATTATTTATAAATATTTATTTATTTCGAGCATTATCGAGCCGAACACGAACGAACAAAAAATTGTTCATGTTCGGCTCATTTATATATCGTGCCTAAAATAGTTGTTCTTGTTCAGCTTGCATAATTGACGAACGAAATGTAACACGATAAAACAATCCAACACGAGCTGTTCGTGAACAACGAGTTTTTTTGATACCTAGTACCGGGTCGCAGAATGGGAACGAGCCATGAGGCGCAGGGAAGCGGTTAAGTCAAGTCAGAGGTTCTCATAGAGCTGTCGGATGGCTGGCTGATGGTGCGGCCAGATGGCAGGTTTTGGGTCATCTCGAAAGTGAAGATGGGTCTTATGCCGATCAGCGAGAATTAGGATGGGAGCGCGGGTGGCCGTTTTAATGGACGTATGGCTGCATGATTTGGCCGGCAGGAGACCAGTAGGGAAACACACGGAACGAAGGAAAACCGAGAGGGAAGAAAATTTACCTTTTTCATGGGAGTTTTTTCTTGAACGTGACAGAGAGTCAGGAGAGAGAAATGGAGGAGAGAGAGGAGAGTGGGAGAGAATGAGAAGGGAAGTTCCAGAATGGGGGGAGTTGTTATCTTTTTATTTTTTATTTTTTTTTTAATTTCCTTTTTCAGAAAACTAAAAATAGGGGGAACGGTTGAGCATGGGGGTAATTTGGGAATTTTTAAATAAATTTAAATTTATTAAATATTTTAAACGTGGATTTCACATCGATAAATTCACATAGTCAATATATATATATATATATATATATATATATATATATATATATATTGATTTAGGATAATTCCATTTTTAACACATCCGTTTCGCGATGCCATTTGGTTCCAAATTGAGTCAATTTCAAAATGCACGCTTGCTTTCGCGATTTTCACGCGACTCATCCAAGTGAGAATGGTATCATTTGATAAATTTTGATGTTTCAAAGCCAGTGGCATGATCAATTTCACGAACGAAGGTCATTTGATCCTTATCGATGCCTCCTGACCTCGATATATGTGCGGGCTTGTTGATGACTTGAGCGCTTGATTAATTGCTAATCAAGTCATCCAATATTTATACCCTGACCAAGTTCGACGTTCTAAACGTAATGGCGAAGTCCATTCATCAATCGGAGATCATTTGAGTTGATTTTGATGACGTCTAGTACGTTTCAGTCTCGATGTGCACGCTGTGACATCAAGTCAATCGATATTTGCACAAACTCATCCGAATTGAGCATGGATAGTCTCATTTAATAGATTTTGACGTTTCAAAGCTAACGACAGAATCCATTTTATGAATGGAGGTCAGTTGGTCCTCATCACAGCTTCCCAACTCTGATATGCACGTCGACATATTGATAGCTTGAGCGCTTAATCGATTGATCATTAGATTTTGCAATATTTATATTTTGACCAATTTTGACATTCTGAATGCGATGGTGAAGTCCGTTCATCGATCGAAGGTCATTTCGACCATTTTCAGAGACATCGAGTGCATTTTGAGCCTCAATTTGCGTCACCTCCGAAGTCCGTTGAATTTGATTTGTGGGCTTATCTTGATTTATGACACAAATGTGGGAATCAATAGATGTGTTGCGAATCCACTAGGGATTGGATTCTCTTTCCATCTTTGGCTAGTCGAATTTGAGCTATAGTAGTAGTAAAGCATGATAAAAATTAAAATGTAAAATCAATTATCAATGAAACTAAATCTAAGCTAATTATGTCATTATGGCTAATCTGCTTGTTCTTTATATCGATGAATCTTCAGAACACACTGTTCATCATGCAGCTAGGTCGCAGAGCTAACATCCATCTGGCTAATGCTATAATCATTACTGGAGATGTTTGAGCTACCATTCAATTTGGTAGTGTAGACTTCCCAACCATTGTTGTTGTAAATAATTCTCTACCTGAACCAACTGCATATTCTACACACCAACTTGTGCAATGGAGTAGGACTACTGGAATGGCTACTATTACTACTGAAATTCCTCGAAAGAAAACCTAACACTCAAAAGATTGGTGTTTCTGCGCCATGAAAAGAAGTAGCAGAAAGTTTCACATACCAGAATGTGGCAACTCTGCCAGTTAAACCTTTTGAACAAGGAAGGCATGATGTTGAAGCCTACTCTTCTGGAGGAAAACTAACTCAAAGGAAGCGGAGAAAAAAAAATGCTGAGTTGGAGCTCATCAGCTCTCACCTGGGTCATCTATTACATAACCAGAAGCAACAATCAGCTCCGACACTTTAGAAGAAATAACCTGAAACTCTATTTTTTTCAAGTATATAGAGTCCTAAAGGTTGTAAAATAAAAGGCCTTATGAAGAAAAGATATCAAATGCCAATTACTGAGAAGAGAATGCTTCATTACAAAAGTTACCATCAGTGGTAGTAAGAACTCATGGTCATTCTAAGGGAGCCCTGCATGGTGAACATCAGGGTGTGACATCTGAACCTCATGTCCAGGAATCCTCCGTCGAAAGGTCCCGACAAAAAGGAAAATAAATATAGAGGCCAAAGCTTCGAGAAGAAGTTGCGACGCAGAAGCTTCTTCACCTGGAAGTAATCTAACCCGAGATAGGGAAAGAGAATAGTAAACTACGTGCTTAATTGTCATTGTTCAAGTAGAAACTGTACAACCAGCTGTGAACCAGAAGTGAGTGTTCCAACCCATAACATGTTTGACAACTTAAGATGAGTAAAGCGGAATAACTCTACTGGTCAAATCAAACAATCTTTATGGACCCAACAACATTAAGTTCCAGCTTCTCCAGTGAGGAAACTCAAAATTGTGTATGCAAGAGTGCATAGGGTCCTCAAAGTTTCTAAGGAGAAATGACTGATAGAAGAAAAATATGAAGGTCACATCGGAGGCTGAGTGTTGCTTCAAAGAAACCTCCTCCTACAACCCTGACAAGATGTCTACTAATTCAAGTCCCGCACGGTGAGCATCGATGCGTGACACTTGGACCACATGTCATCGAAAGGTCCCGGCAAATAGGTGAGCAAATTTGGAAGCAAAAATCAAGTCAAAAGAACTCGAGAAGACCAACCGAGTTGGAAAAATATCAACCTCTACATCAAGTCTGGACAGGATGGGTTCTAAAGGTCGAACTCAACAAGCCCACAAATGGCGAGTTGCTAACGCCTCTCACTCAACATGTTCGAAAAGGCCACGGAAAGAGCCCCTCACGGGCCGATGACAAAATCACAAACCCACTCTGATTAAGTCGGTCGAGTATTTTAAAGGTCAAACTCAACAAGCCCAAATATGGCTGGTTGTCGACGCCCTCACTCAACAAGTCAAAGAAAACGCCGCGGATAGAGCCCTTGTCACAATCCAATGACGATAGTTGTTTAATCTCAGATCAAATCCAGCTTAGTGATTACAAGAAACTAGGATCTAAGAGATCTTTCTACTTGATCGATAGATCAAGATAATCTGAGGAAGTGCTCAATTCGGGGCTGCCTCAAATCAATCTTCATATTACATGCAAGGTGATATTTTAATCTATTTTCAAATGATCTGATCAAGCTCTAAGCACAGATCAAAGCCAATCTCCTCATCGAAATCCAAAGTAGAAATACTGAGAGGAAGCAATTCCATTTCAAACAAAGTCGATGGTAACTAAAAGAATTTTATAGTTATTATAAAGAAGACACTAGACTAAAACTCAATATCAATTTATATGTTTGGGTCATCTCTTATGTACTCCAACAAATCCAAAAGCAATAAGCAGGGTTCATGGTGTGCATATACTCGACAAGTCAATAGACAAATCGTCGGCCCTTCATCAAGTGCATCAAGCTCAAAGCTAGGACAGAAGGAATTTTAAATCCGACCAAGCACGGATAAACCAATTCCCCTGCGGAATCATTCATCAAATTAAATAAACCAATTCTTCCATCAAACCCAACCCAGCACAATGCTAAGGTTAGAGGAAACTCAAATCTACAATGATATAAAAGAACGAGATCTTCAATAAAGCCATTAAAGCAGATAGTATATGGTGTAAGAACTCTTATCAATCGTAGTCGACAACAAATTGGTCAAGCTCATCATTTAGCATGCCCGAAAGGCAAAGATACTAATGACAAATCGGTCAAAGAAGACCACAATCAAAGTTGAAGTGATCCAAGTTCTATGGCCACCCCCAAAGGGTCAACCATTTTTCAACAAACATGACTCGCTTCATGCGCGAATCACATTTATTGGGGGGCATTTGTTGACCTCCATATGTGTGTCATAAGTCAAAGTCAAGCCTATAAATCGAATTCAACCGACTGAGGTGATAAGCGAACGGTCAAAATGCAATATGTCACCAAAATGGAAAATGACCTTCGACGGTGAATGGACTTTG
This sequence comes from Cymbidium sinense, assembly GCA_021442155.1. NCBI lineage: Eukaryota > Viridiplantae > Streptophyta > Magnoliopsida > Asparagales > Orchidaceae > Cymbidium > Cymbidium sinense. The sequence continues at coordinate 56,845,577 of CM038222.1, forward strand.
CCGTCGCGATAATGAAATTGATCAAAATATAAATATTACAAAATCTAACGAGCAATTGATTAAGCACTCGAGCTATTAAAGTGTCGACGTGCATATTAGATTCAGGAAGCTACGACAATGTCTAAATAATCTCTGTTCATGAAATTGATCATTCAATTAGACTCAAAACATCAAAACTATCAAATGAGACCATCCACGCTCAAATCAGACCAGTCTGTACAAATGTCAAATGATTTGAAGTGACAACACACAAATCGAGGCCAAAATGCACTGGATGTCACTGAAAATGGTCGAAACGACCTCCGATCAATGAACGAACTTTGATCGCATTTAGAATGTTGAAATTAATTGAAATATAAATATTGCAAAGTCTAATGAGCAATTGATTAAGCGCTCGAGCTATCAAAGTGTCAACGTGCATATCAGAGTCGGGAGGCTATGATAATATCTGAATGACCTCCATTCAAGAATTTGATCATGTTGTTAGACTCAAAATATTGAAAACTATCAAATGAGACTATTTGTACTCAAGATGGTGGTAAATGTTGAATGATCAAAGAGCGATCAAATTGAGGCCAAAATGCATGATATCACCAAAAGTTGAAACAACCGATCGGCGATCAACTTCACCATCGCGTAATGTCAAAACACGCCGAATATAAATAAGCACAACCGACGATCAACCAGTCAATGCGTCGCATATAGGGTTGGCACCGACAAATTAAACTACCTTCATTCATAAAATTGATCAAATATCAAAATCTATCAAGTAAGAGCTTATACTCAATTGACAAGATGCACAAAAATCGAAGAAATAAAGCGTGACGCACATTTTGAGCTAAATGACTCAATTTAACATCGACAAACCAAATCCTCGATCGTGAAACGGACTGATGTTTCAAACATCTAATAACCTTAAATTTATTTACATATATATATATATATATATATATATATATATATATATATATATATATATTGATTATCTAATCACATCGGTGTAAAGCTCAATTTAAAGATGATTACTTAATTTAAAAATTAACTTAAAATCCCTAAATCCTGCTAACCCATGCTTAATCGTTCCCCAAAATTTATTTAGTTTTGATCAACCGTAAAAAATAGAAAAAAAGGGAACAGTTCCTCTTCTCTTCTCCTCATTTTTTTCACGCTCTACACATATAAATTTTCTCTCTCTGCTCTCAATTTCTGCCACCCGCATCCCACCGAAAACCTGTGGTGCGCCACGCCCGATCCTCATTCCGCCATTCCCGCAACCCGCAAAATCGCGTCGCCGACCCATTTCTCTGGCTCACAAAGCAATCTCGCCGTCTCATGCAAAGCCTTCGCTCCGGCCCGCAGAATGCGCAATCCTGCACTCTAGCCCGCATTCCACGGCCCAATCCCATCGCCCTCCCATCTCTCGTAAAGCCTCTGTTGCACCCACGCGACCTCCACGCCGTCCAACTCCTATCGCACCGTTCCACTACCTCCGGCCCGCTCCGCAACCAAGCCCACCACTCCGTCCCACAGACTCACACCCGCGCTCTGACCCGCATCCGCTCGGCTCATCACGCGTGCCGTATCAACCCACGGCCCGCCTGCAAGCGCCATTACGCGCACTCTGCCGCTCCCGCAAGCCCATCTAGCCTGCCGACCCGCTTTCACCGTTCAGATCTGCTGTCCAATCTCGCAAGCCAGCCCACCAGCCCGCACAAACCCGCCCCACAGTCAGCCCATTGTCGCTCTGTTCAAGGCTAGCTGCCCGCTGACTTCTTCCCAGATCCTCAACCCGTCATTTCGCTTCACTATAACAAAGAACATCGTAGAGAATTCTTTTCTTTTAAGTTCACTCCGCTTTATCCTTCCAACCTTCACAGATTGAAGAATATCGTCAAGAGAAATTCTTCTTTCGTCTAGACTTCGCTTTATTTTCCAACCTTCATTTCAATAAATCGGAAAATATCGCCAAGAGAGATTTCTTTCGATTTCCAAGCACTCTCGCTTAAATTTTCCATTTGAGCAAACCTTGCTCTTGCATACCCAATCTTGTTCAGAGCATCGAGCGCCAAAAATGATCAAACATGTGATTGAATGGATATATATATATATATATATATATATATATATATATATATATATATATATATATATATATATATATACAAGATTTGAAGAGTTTGCTCAAGACAAGAGATGATAAAATATCGTGGTGTCGCAAGACACGCCGTTATGCTCAAGAGGACATCGAGTAAGCCAACACCATTAGATGTCGCCCCCCTACGAAATGTCGCAAATTTCATATAATTTCTAGACTTAGAAAAAATGGGGGGGAATATATATTGCATTTGTATGTCTTCTTTCAGGTTTGAAGGCATCGTCGTGCTCAAGAGGGCGCGATAAAATAAAAATCAACATGTGTCGCAAGACATGCTCATACGCCTCGACGAGAGAAAGCAAAATACTACCCTCACACGGATGACGCCGGGAGGTCCAAATTTAGACTAAAATTCAAAACTTAAATAAATTCAAATGGAAATTGCCTAAACTTAAGTCAAACAAAAGCATATATGACAAATATGAAGATAAATGTTAATTCAAAGAAAAATAGGGGAAGAGCTTTTAAAGAAAATTTTGGAAAGAATAGACACTCATTTAAAATGCAAGTGAAATTTGGGGAGGCTAATATTAAACTCACAAACTCTGATTATGATTCTCTATGGCTTAAATCGAAATAATGAGTGAGTTATCTTTTCTTGTAAATTCCTCAAAACTAAACAAGCTCTAATTGGAATTTAGGGAGACTAATACTAGACTTATAACAAACTTGCAGTAAACTTAAAGTCTAAAGATGAATCCAAATTGGGTTTAATAACTCTCATGCGAATAGGGATGTAATTACTATGCTAGCTAATAAGCATGGGTAGAGCTAAAGCAATAAATACTGAAATCGGCATAACTTATCAAAAGTGATGTAAATTGAACATAATTAAGTTGGGAGAATTGCAAAAACTCAATAAGTAAACTAAGTGCAAGTAAAATTTTAAACTATAATCTAAATTAAAATGACTTATTCGCCACTGGATCTGCAACTCTTTGTACAAACAGATAGAATGCGATAATAAATCAAAATCTAAAAATAATATAGGACTTCCTTCGATCAAAAATTAAGGAATTTCATTCTAATTATGAATTCTAAAATCAACGAAGCTACTAATTAAGTGAAATTATCAAAAACTATAAATTCTTGCATATGCTTGAACATAGAGATTTCAAGTGCAAATTTTAATGTCTAAAAAAGGCTAAACAGGCTAAACTTGAAATAAAAATTAAAATATGAAATCAATCTCGTAATTCAAACATAAAATTACCTAAAATTACAATACACCCGCATGGGCCCTGACACTACGTTGAATGCTAAATTAAAGTGTCTAGGATGTCGCTGTGGTTGCTTCCCGCTTTAGTCTGGGATCGTCCGTTAACAAAACCTAAAAACTTATAATAAAAGTTTCAAATTAGTAAAATATCTAATAAACTGATTCTGTCAGGTGATAATAAATCTAATTCTCTATTAGTAGCTAAACAGAGTTGACAGTATCTAAAGCTCTTAAACATATTCAAATTAATCAATTTTTTAAATCAAATTAAGTAGCAATCTAAAACTACTTAAATGAAACTCTATCATTAAAAACTTAAATCAAATTCCATCCATCCACCTTCCACAAATATTTATCGGGGATGATAAATTAAGAAAACTCTAGCTCACAAAGGAGCCAATGTCAAATCAAGTGATATATTCACTCAATCAATCTCAATGCCGAAGGATGCTTTCCTCTCACGCATGGTTTGGCTGGCTCCATAAATGAAGTCAATGATGTGATTTGGCTCAGCTCCATTATATTACGATCACTAGTCATATGGTCCCAATGGCTCTACCCTTGAGTTGTGAATCATGGTATACTTGATGGGAAAATATCCCTCATCGTAAGGTAGACTTAAGATTGTTCCCAAGACAAACACCACCCCGTGTCTACAAGGATTTCTTAGATGATGTAACCCATGGATCGAGCAAGGATCTTATGTTGGGTCGACCTCCTCGACTAAGTAGACCAGGATCATGTTGGGATGAGAACCATGGATCTAGATCACACGCCATCATCCCCAACCATCTGGGCTAAATGATGAATTTCATAATCTAAATTCTAAAACTCCACATGTCGCTACTATATGACACACATTAAGTGATCTAACCCTTTTAATTAAAAGTTCTCTATCACTCACTAAGATGGGTAATTAACTATAGGGGCTTGCACCTATAGGAAACCTAGAACCAGATCTGAAGTCCTCACCAAATGAGCAAAAAATCTCTGGGTAGTGTCTTAACTACCATTCCATCTGCCTTCTGAAAATTACACTGACACTTCAAATCATTCTCTCTTCAATTCAATCATTCAATTATCGATGAAATTTCATAGATTGAGACTCGATGACCTTTGATAGATTTTAGAGCCCACATCTAAAACTCTACATGTCGCTACTATAGCTTTATCTAGATCTAATGACTAGCCTTAATAGAAAGTTCTCTCTCACTTACTGGGAGGGGTAATTAACTATAGAGGCTTATGCCTATAGGAAACTTGGAACCAGATCTAAAGTCCTCACCAAACGAGGGAGAAATCTCTGGGTAGTGTCTTATCTACTATTCCATCTGCCTTCTAAAAATTACACTAACACTTTAAATCACACTCTTCAATTCAATAAATTATCGAGAGCTCGATGGCAAATTTTCGGAGCCCACAAATTTTTGGCGACTCCACTGGGGAAAGGATTCTCTTTCCATCTTTGGCTAGTCATATATGTGTTATAGTAGTAGTAATATTTTTGAAAATTCAAAATAAAATAGTGATTTAAGTGTGTGATAAATTCAATATGAGGCTCTATGTAGAATGAATCATTTCATAGAGTATATCTTTATTACACCTTATCTTGTTCTGTAGTACCTCTGCATCTTGAAAGTATGGGGTGAAATAATAATCCCCATCTTTCACTCTTGTACAGAAATGGATCTACAAAGCACTCCTTTGTTGCTCGTAGTCATGAAGAACATCTACCCAACCAACGCCATCAACACAAAGATGTCGGCTACCATTCAATTTGGTAGCTTGAATTTCTGGCTATCATATGCAACTCCTAAAGTACCCACATGGTACATTCGAAGCCGGAAGGCCTTAAGTTATCAAGCTCCTTCTAGCCATGTGCACCGCCTAGTTCAACATAACCACCTGGAGTTCTCCGACAGAACTTCGCCAAAAAAGGTCAATCAAGCTCGTGACAAAAAGAATCATCAAGGGACAAACTATATCTTTAATTCCTCGTGGTACAGCTGCTGCGCCGACTGAACCTTTTGTACTCGGAAAGCATGATCATGAAGCTTTCTCATTAGAAAGCAAATTAAATAGAAGATAGAGAATAAGAAGAAATGATGAGCTGAGGGCTCATCAGATCTCCTTTGAACGACATAGTGAACAAGCGATACCGCCGCCAGAAGTGAGTATCCCTACCCACAACAACTTTGACAACTTAAAGTCGGTAAAGAGGAATAGCTCTACTATGAAATAAAATAGTCCTTCAAGAACCAACCACATCAAGCTCCACCATAGAGAGACACCAAACACCCCGCCAGATACATAAAGTTCTCAAAGTAGCCAAGGATAGAGTCCTAATGAAAAGAAGATTTGTGAGGCTGGTGATGGAAAATCAAGCTCCACCAAGAAAGTTAACATCTCTTTGGTTAACCAGCCAAAGATGCATCACATGGTGAGCATCGGAGTGTGACACTTGGACTGCATGTCCAAGAATCTGTTACTGAAAGGTCCCAATGAAAGGATAAGCAAATATGGAGGCCAAGGCCCCGTAATAAAACTTTGAGTAATAGAAGATGTGTGACATCTGATACATATACTTAGAAATTTGCCTCAAAATTAACTCATCATAAGTGTATACCCAAAAGAAAAGATATCATAGATGAAAGACATGATGGTCGACACCCTGGAGAATCCTCTAGGGGATCCCATCATCGATCAGATTCACCCCTATAAGAGAAGGTTGACTTTGATAGCAGTCCTATAATAGAAGAAGTGTTTGTTTCGCACATTGAACCAGAGTTCCACTAGAAACGTCGATCAAAAATTCATGTGCAGGAAGAAAATAATGAGAGAATTCTATGGAAGTGGAAGTTGTATTTATGGTCAGAGATATAGATGAACTTTCTGCTCAGCACCATCAACATCAATACGAACTCAGGGAACTTGAACCTGAACCTGAATTTGACATCTATGAAGAAGATTCTTCACAGAAGCAAATAGAGAATAGATCTTCGATCTTTGCTGAAGATGAAGAAGAAGAGGACCATAATGAGAAAGATATCATGGGTGTCAAAGCTATCTATATGGTTGAACTAGGAGATGATCAGCCTTGTAAATGCTTTCATAATCAACATCATCGTTCAACCCTATCAATAGCTGCCCCTGCAAATGCACAAGGAGAAGGGTAGTCAAGTCCTTTCCCTGAAAATGAGCAAGGAGCAAAACAACAACAAGAAATAAAAGAAGAAGAAGAAGAGCCTATACTGATTAATGCCATGGCGCTAGCTAGAGAGAAAAGAGAAATGCAATATCAAATGGAGGTCAAAGACAAGGAGATTACACAGCTTGGTACCAAAATGAATGATATGATGGTAAAAATGAACATCATGATGGAGATATTATAGAGGAATATCACATCAAGTGCAGCACCTATTTTGTCTGTTAATCAACAGACAACTAATAATACAACTTTTATACCACCAGCCGATATGGTACCTCAAACTCTTACAGTACATGCTATGCATGAAGCAAGGAATGAAGTTAACCCACTACCTCTCCAACCGATAATTCAAAATCAAGCTACAGGGAACTATAATACTTAACATAATGAAAAATAAAGGCATTCATGACGTAGTGAAAAGTCGGTGAGTAAGGGTCGCCCTTACCCAGCTGAATATGACCAAATGTCATACCCGAAAGGTTACTCAGTGCCAAAATTTAATACTTTCAATGGGCTTGGTAATCCAAAGCAAAATCTGACCCAATATAAGGCTACTAGTAGTAACATAGGAGGAAATGATGCACTATTTTTTCGTCAATATGTTAGTAGCCTAACCTCAACCGCTTTCAAATGATATGCATAATTGTTAAATGATTCAGTTAAAACCTTTCCTGAATTAGAGACTATATTTATGAAGAGGTTTGCCAGTGCAACCGAAAAAATCACAATCGTTGACCTTGCCTTACTGAAGAGAAGGAAAGATGAGTCGATAAATTCATAAGTCACAACCTAAGCATGAAGTGCAATAATAAAAAGAAGAAGAATATGATCCAATTGCTAATGGGCAATATGGATGATAAAATTACACCATTTCTATGGATGGCATCGATTGTAATATTCCGTGACTTGCTCGATATGGCTAAATTCATAAGTTGAATCCTAAGTCTGAAGTCTATGCAGATTAAGCAAAGAGAAATAAACCTTTAGACTCAAGAAGAAATGAAATTCATGTCGCTTCCTATAGCTCAAATGGAGAAAAGCGGGTGATATATAATGTGGATAAAGGAAAGCAGCCAATGTATAATGATGATAAGGGAAAGAAGCCTGTTTATTCTAATCCACAGCCAAAATTGGTATTTGGAGGCAATGACAAATCCTGAACTTTTAAAGTGGTGGGGAGTGTCCAAAACAAGCGACAAGAGATGATAAGAGAATGTGGCCATCTCTTAAGGAAAAGATGAATAAAGAATATTCTTTTAGAAGGGACACTATAGCTAAATTATTTTGGCAAGTCAAGCTCTATTATCAAAAATTAAAAAGAAGGGCGATCAAGTCAATAATCCAAATTATTGTCCCTATCATCGGATGATCAGTCATCCTATTGAAGATTGTTATGTCTTCAAAGATTGGCTATAAAGAAAGTATCAACGGGGTGAATTTATACTATATGACAGTGTTCTAGTCAACCCAAAAAGAGAGTCCACAATGATGATTACATTCTCTTCCATATCATCCAGCAAAGACAAACATAAAGAGAAATCAGTTCATACTAAAGAATGGCAAACAATAGTCTCCAAAAAGACTGTGAAGATGCTGAAGCAGCTAAAAGGTGTCCCTAGTGTTAAGTGGAAATCACCATTTAAACCTATATTGGACTTAAGAGAGATGCCTAAACCAAGTATTTGGGCTTTTCAGTGATATTTTGATAAGGCTACTTTTACATGAAGCGATTAAATGCATGTCTCATAAATTAAAGAAGCGGCAAAGAAAAGAAGATCAAGAAGAGAACTTCAACTCAAAAGATCATTAACAATTTAGAAGAGTATCACCAGACAACCATTTAAGCTTGACTTCATGCCTAAACTTTGCAATGTCAATCGGATGAAGAAGATAATGGTGAATCTTTGTAGAGACATGTCGAATCATCTGTGATGTCGGATATTCTTCAACATCGATTACTCGAAATGAGAAGGGTAGTCAAGCAATTCGACCAACCCATCAATTCTTATCAAGAAAGCAAGAAGAGCACGAGGAGCTAATGTAATTTTATTTAATGACTTGATAAGATAATACTTGATTGAAGATCATGTATTCCCAATGGAGAAGATCAAACCCATCGATATCATCACGTATGAAACGTATGATGTTGACAAAAGAGTCTAGCCCTTTTGGCCAATCTTCTAGAATAAAAAGGGAACTTGAAGAAACTACTTCTTCAGAAGAATCTGAGCAAGATAAGGTGATTCAAGTTCAGTTGAGAAGTTGTAAAGTCTTACTACCTTTATCAAAGAAGGGAAATCTAAAGAAAGACAAAGGAAAACAAGTTGAAGTTAACGAAGATATCATTTTCATAAATCCTAAGATAAAGCCTAAATCAAGCAAGAAGATATATTATAATATTCTATCACATATGAGAAAGATCCCTGCACAATTGAGTGTCTACGAGGCTCTCTTGATGTCAAAGACCTTTGAAACTTTGATGGCTCTCAGATCAGAAGTTGTGATCCACTGTTAAGTGTTGACCTAATTCAACTAATTTACCATTGTTATATATATATATATATATATATATATATATATATATATAAAGTTCACATTAAAGTCAAAAATCAACTTAAAATTAATTTAATCTTAACCTAAAGCCCAAATCCTAACTCCCACTCTAATAAACCCTTCACTTAATATTCATGCGGCGCATGGCCTCCCCCTAATGAGAACTCCTCCTTCTCATAAGAGCACACCTCCTCCTTCTTGCTCGTGTTCAGCGCATCTCCTCAGCGTGAGCATCTGGTTCCTCAATTCCCATGCAAAACTCCTCTCTTCTCCTCAAGCCTCCTCCTCCTCCTCCTCACCCATGCCTAATCCAAAATCAAGTTTTTTTCCTCCTCCTCCAAAAAAAGGGGCTTTAGTTTCTCTTCTCCTCCTTTCTCTTCTCCTTCTTCTTCCTTTTTTCTTTTTTTTTCTTTTCTTTCTTCTTCTTTCCCTGAATCATTTCCCTTTTTTTTCCTTCTCTTCTCTATTCTTTCTCTTTCTTCTCCAAACCACAAAGAACTCCTCTCTGATCTTCCTTCTCCAATCCAAAATCAGTTTTTTCATTTTCCCCTCATTTTTATAAATCCAAAAACCAAAACTTCCCCTCTTTCTCCTTCTCCCTTTCACTCATCCCCTCATTTCCACAAAAATAGAAAATTTTGCCTCTTTCCCTCGCAAAACCAATCCTAATTTCACCATGATTGCTTGTAGGGAAAGAACGATCATGGGGTTCTTCTTTCAATTTTTTGGCATACATTACCTCTTCAAAGCCGCTTCATCAAAACTGAGGAAGAACACCATCATGAGGTAAGTTCTTCTTTAGGTTTCCAGCATCGCCTCCCATTTCCATCCCCTTGCCGACCCTTCTTTTCGTTGTAATCGGAGAGGAACACCGTCATGATGGGTTCTTCTCTTGGTTTTCAGCATGCCTAACCTGTTCCCTTGCCAATCATTGTAATGTGTAAAAAAATGAGTCAGAACATGTGGGATGTATGAATGTGGATATATATATATATATATATATATATATATATATATATATATATATATATATATATTTCTTTGCAGTTTGAAGGCCTGGTGCTCTCGAGGGCCGACGAGATAAAAAATTAGTTTTTAGACACTTCATACCTTCTTGAGAATCTTGGTAAACACATCCGTTAGATATGCTCCCCTAAGCGAAATGCTCAAATTTTGTCTAATTTTTAGACTTAGAAAAATAAGGGGATGAATATATATTGTATATCTTCTTTCAAGTTTGAAGGCCTTGTTGTGCTCATGAGAGCGATGAGATAAAAAAGCGCAATGTCAAGATACCACTCATGTTCATGAAGGAATCAGAAAGCCAAAACACTATCGTCTGACCCCTACACAGGATGATCTTTGGGAGGCTGGAAAATTTAGACTAAAATTCAAGACTTAAACATATTTAAATGGAAATTACCTAAACTTAAGAAAACAAAAGGATATATGATAAATATGAAGATAAATGTTAAATTAAAGAGAAATAGGGGAGAGCATTTAAAGAAATTTTGGAAAGAATAGAATACTCATTTAAAATACAAGTAAAATTTGGGGAGGTAAATATTAAACTTACAAACTCTAATTATAATTCTCTATGGATTAAATTGAAGCGGTAATGAGTGAGTTCTCTTTTCTTGTAAATTCCTCAAAATTAAACAAGCCTTAATTGGAATTTGGGGAGACTAATACTAAACTCATAACAAACTTGCAATAAACTTAAAGTCTATAAAATTTGATATGGAGTTAAGGATGAATCCAAATTGGGTTTAATAACTCTTATATCAATATAGAAATGATTACAATGTTAATGAATAAGCATGAGTAAGGCTAAAGTAATAAATACTGAAATTGGTATAACTTATTAAAAGTGATTTAAATTGAATATAATCAAGCTGGGAGAATTGCAAAAACTCAACAAGCAAACTAAGTGCATGTAATGTTTTAAACTACAATCAAAATCAAAATGTCTTCTCATGATGCAATTCTTTTACAAGCGGCATACTAAACTAAATCGCAGAATGAAGGAGCTTTCCTTCAATACAAAAATTAAGGAATTTTATTCTAAATTATGATTTTTAAAATCAACAAAATCACTAATTATGTGAAATTATCTAAGCTATAAATATCTGCATGTACTCGGACATAGAGATTTCAAGTGCAAATTTTAATATCTGAAAAGGCTGCACAGGTTAAGTTGGAATCAAATGAAAAATCTAAAATCAATCTTATAATTAAGAAATAAATACTACATAAAGTCTAAAATACACCCGCATGGGCCCCGTCATTACGTTGAATGTTTAAATTCAAGTGTCTGAGGATATTGCGCATGTTGTTTCCTAATTTAGTCTTAGGACTGAATACGGGTTAACAAAACTTAAAAAACCTATAATAAGAGTTTCAAATCAGTGAAATATCTAAGAAACGAACTCTGTCAGATGATAGTAGATCTAATCCTCTATTAGCAGCTAAATAGAGTTGACAAGATATAAAGTTCTTAAACATATTTAAATTAATCAATTTTTTAAATCAAATTAAGTAGAAATCTGAAACTATTTAAATGAAACTCTTTCATTAAAAACTTAAATTGAACTCAATCCAATCCATCCACCTTCTGCAACAGTTTGTTAGAGGTGACAAATTAAGAAAATCCTAGCTCACAAAGGAATCAATGCCAAATCAAGTGTTCTACAATGTTCAGTCTCTTGTCAGTAAGGATGTGGCTTGTATCTATCTCGCTGGCGAGGTTCTCATAAATGAAGCGATTCTGACGAGTCCTCTTCGGTGATTTGACCAGTCAAGCTCCATTATATTACAATCCGATAGCCTATATGCTCTGAGCTTTGCCCTTTGAGTTGTGAATCATTTAAATTTGATAAATGACCGCCACTAAATTTAAGATGACTTAAGGCTCTCTGATGAACACCAGCAGTCAACAATTTCTTGGGCGGCGTAACCTATGTGCGATAAGAATCATTCGGTGGGGGCTCTCTAACTAAGTGACTAGGGACCCGCGATAGCGGGATGTGAGTATGAGATCTAGATCAAGCACGTCATCATTCCCTCAATCATCCAATTTAAGCTAAAATGATGAATTTCATAATCTAAATTCTAAAATTGCATATGCTGCTACTATACGCTACATTAAGCGACTAACGACTAGCCTTAATCGAAACTTCTCTCTCACTTATTGAGAGGGGTAATTAACTATAGGGGTTTGCGCCTATAGGAAACCTGGAACCAAATCTAAAATCCTCACCAAATGAGGATGAAATCTCTGGGTAGTGTCTTTTCTACTATTTCATCTTCCTCGAAAATTAAACCACTCTCTTCAATTCATATTTGTCGAGGTGTGGCAATTTTGAGCCCACACGTTAATTCAAGTAAATAGAAAAGCAATAGAAATTAAGAGCAATCACTCGTAGACCTCTCCAAATCCAAAATATTAAGTTCAAAGATGTCAGCTTTTAACGAAATCCCAAGCTGGTATAGGCGATGGCGTAATTCAATAGTGTGCGTCGATCATATTTGCGATAGCATTCGTCAATGTTGCTAGTGGTGATGTCTAGAGACGTCAGTCGGGCAGTGACAGCCTGACAGCGATCTGGTGACGTCGGTCGGCAACGGTCGAGTGACAATGGCAGTTTGGTGGCTCAAAAAAAATTTTTTAAACATTTTTTTTCAAGGAATAGAAAAGAATTAATATGTGTAATAAAATCACCCGATTTTGTTTTATGGGTTGTGATTGTCTTTCTTTTTTTAAAGGCATTTGAGTGAATTTAATTGTAAATTCACATACATAGTGTATATATAAAGATTTGTATCTAAGAGTTTATAATTGAAAATTAGAAAGCTCTTAATTATTAGGCTAAATTGGCTTGCACAACATAGTGCCCATTATAAGTTAGTGCATTAAATGTTAAGTTGGTTTCTATCTGTTTTTTGAAATTTTACATACTATTGCTGATTACGCTTATGTTGACGATTTCAAATCAGTTAGAATGGATTCAAAATCTGCAAATAAATTTTTTTTTTTTTTAATTTTGATTGATTGAGAATTTTCAGCTGAAATCCTGAAATTGAGTTCTATTTAAAACTTATAGATTTTGAATGGTATTTCACAAAAAATTGTAAATAATCCATTAAAATTTTATCATCAATACCTCATTAAATTATTGGAACATTTATTTTTTATCATATTAATTTTAATTAGATGAGTGGTTTCATATCCTAAATAAGTTTCTATACTTTTTTATAATAAAATAAATATAATTATAATTGAGGCCTTATTTGAGTCGGTGATGGCGATGTGGTGCAGTTTGTACTGTATCGTAATACCTTAATATCATTTAAGGTGTTGTGTTCTGATTATATTTTGAGAAATTTATAATAAAAAATATATATATTTTTCAACATGACTATCTCTGATGACAGTTTAAAAGCTGTAGATTGATTTTTGTAAAATAAATAAAAAATTATATATATCCATTAGAGCTTCTTCAAATAATTTTTTCTGTAGCACATTCTATTCTTTTTTTTTTTTTTTTATTTATTTATTTATTTATACAGCTAAGAGTTATCCCAAACAGACCCGAGTTTTGAAACCGATAAATTTCAACTTTTCTTATGATGAGATTTTCAAAACAAATGAGAGTTTTAAAGAGTTGATTTTGATAATAGAAATGAGAGTTATAATAGAAATTTGATGCTGAAATTATATCAAAATATTCGGCTAATAATTTTTTGGTTCACAAATTAAATGAAGATATAAATATTTTAAAGCAGTCATTTATAAAATATTGATTTGTGCGCCAAAAAAATTTTAATCAAAAAATTACAAATAGGTAACTCTTAGAATTATGTTACAATTAGATGACGAATAAATAATAGCAGAATGATATAGTTAAAGATTATAACTTATATCTTGACGACTATACACGTCTAAAATTTTTTGGCCCACAAAATTAAATGAATATATAAATGTTCATTTAATATTATTTTAATGAGATATTAAATTAATGAACATATAAATGCAGAACAATGTACATTTATATGTTCATTTAATTTGTAGGTCAAAAAAATATTAACCGAATAACTTGGTATAATTTTAATAGCAAAGTCGTATCAATTTAACATTTCTATTATGGAAATCAAGGCTTTAAAACTCTCGTTTGATTTCAAATTTTAACGGTTTCAAATTTCAGATGATCGTAATTTAAATTAATTTTATAGTAACAAATTTAGGGTTGCAAACGAACCAAATCAAGCAGAGGTTTGTTCGAGTTCAAGCTCGTTTGTCATTATTGACCTCGAACTCGGCTCAAGCTCGATTCAAGCTTTTAGGATGGTTTTCAAGATCGAGCTCGTTTAAAAAAATTTTGTTTGAGCTCAGCTGGAGCTTGTTCACGAGCTTAATTCAATTTGAGCTTATCAAGCCTGTCAACAAGCATCTCGTTTAATGAAATAAACGAACCTTAATCAAGCTTGTTCGTGAGTAGCGTGTTGAGAAATATAAATGATACTATTTATGAACAAATTTTAATCGGCCTTCGAGCGTTATCGAGTCTTTTAACGAAATTGTGAACTTTAAATGATATTGTTCGTGACATAAATGAACGAAACAACTTGTTGAAACTTGTTCATTTAATGTCAGTATTTAGTATTCGCTCGTTCGATTAGTTAAATGAACGAACATAAATGAGCTCTGATCGAACCGAGTCACGAGTAGCTTGTTGATCGCTCGGTTCATTTGCAGCCCTAAAAAAATTGTAAAAATTTATTCAAATATGAAAACAGTCATCTAATAAAATTCATTCTATATGAAATAAATGTTTCTATAATTTAATGAAAACATATGCAATAACGTTATAATGAATTATTAAATTTATTTTAATATGAGTACCATTAATTATTTATTTATATATATATATATATATGCTCTCAAATTATGCCACAATAAATAAACTAACAAGCTTACAAACATAAAAATAAAATCATATATAAATGAAAAGAAAAAAAATGCATAAAAAAAATCATTAATTGAACCCCAAATCATCATTGCTACAAATAACATTTCTTTTCATAATAAAGTAAAACATAAGCATTTACACTCCATTCATACTTCTTTTAATGCACAACAGTCCCTTGTCTTCTCCCCTCTTCTTTGGCAGAAACTGAAGGAGGTTCAAACTCTCTAAAAACCCTTAAAGCTGAGATCAGAGAAAGGCAAATGAAGCAAAGAAGAGCAAGAAAATGGAGAACCAGAGAGGCTTTTCCTTTGCTGCAGAACTTCATAAAGTAGCTGCAGACCTCACTCCATGAGACCTCTCTGTCTCCCTCATGAGCCAGATAGAGAAGCTCTGCTACTGCTGAGCTCGATGTCACCATTAGATAAGCTATAAGCTGAGAAATTGAGGTGTTAAATACTGAAAATTGTTTGCATGATAGATTTCCAATTGTGATTATAAGTCTAATAAAAAAACTGTCAGATAAGATTTAAATCTGGTTAATTCCTGCAATGTTTTATAACCAAATAGCCTCTAAAGTTTACATATGAGTGAAAATTAGTTCCAGATCAAAAGATGAGGCTTTACCTTTGATACCAACAGTCGATGAGTAAGATTCAAACTAAAAATTAGTAAACCAACTGTTATTTTATTTTTCATTTACAATTATTTTGCATTTGTTTTGCGAATCTTAACAAATTGTTTGGAAAAGATGAGGTACAGTGGGATGATTTAGAAGAACACCATTAAGGATTCGATAGAACCTGATCTAGAAGAAAGAAACCCCATGTAGTTTTGTTCTCTCGAAGTCTCATCAATAGGGTTGCTGAGATTAGCGCGTAGGGGGCTGAGATGCAGTTCATTGAGAACAAGAACCTGCACAAAAACTCATCAGAGAGAGAGAGAGAAAAAAAGGGGAAGAGAGAGGGAGAGTTCTTACTTGAAGCCAGAGATATTGGTGAACTCAACCTTGCCATATTGATCAGTTGAATCCTTGACCTGCACCACCGTGAATGCTGATGCAATGGTGAGGGGAAGTACAGAGAGTCTGAGAAAGATTTCAAAAGATCTGAGAATAACATGCAAATCATTCATCTTTTGAAAGGTTATGAAAGAAAAAGAGGAAAGTAGGAGAGAGAGAGAGAGAGAGAGAGAGAGAGAGAGAGAGAGAGAGAGAGAGGGAGGGAGGGAGTGAGAGAAGCTCAGGAGGATGGCCACTTAAACAAACCCGAAGTGTGGTGGGTGAAAGGCCATAAGTGAGGCTGCTGCTAATGTAGCTAAGAGAGAGAGAGACGGAGTGTGAGAGAGAAATTTCTTTTGGGCTATATTTAGAAAGTGGTCTTTTTTTTTTTTTGGAGAAAGTGAGAGCCTTAGCTCAATTGTATTCCAAAAAAGAGATAATTACAATGTTACATATTGACCTCAGATTAAGAAGTCAACCAGCAACACCAAAACAACATAAAACCTGTAAAGAACTATAAAAGAAAGGAAAACTATAAAGGAACAACCCTATAGCTTTACCCAAAAGAAAGCCTAAGCTCAAACAGAATTAAAAGATCACAGAAAGAGCCTTCCAAAATTCGAGACGGTCAAGATGAATATGTTTAGAAATGATTTGTGATAATCTATGGACTCGGACTTTGAATAATCCAAAATCATCAACCTCAAATAGAACATGCGATGCGGCACCCTCAGCCTCCATTTGGTGAAAGAAACAACAACCAAGGTTCTTTGTGTTGTGTGCAAGCAAAAAAGATCACCCTAGTGGGAAGGATTAGAGTCATCATCGTCAGAACCCAGATGCGACACGGCACACCCACATCCTCCCCATAGCCATAACCATAGCCTCCATAGCCAACCACAAAGAAACAAAGAAAGAAACCAAATCGCCACCTCAATACCAAGCAGATTGAACAGAAAAAGAAGTCCTTTGACAACTGCATAGCTCAAATCCAACCAATGAAGCGAAATGATCAGGCACCTACTAACCCAAAGACCTTTCAACATCCAAAGATTGACAATAAACCTAAAACCAAGACAACCCACTCAATCAGATTAAGCAACTCAACAGAAATAGCCATAACCTGACTCTCCGAACCTCCAAGAGAGAAAAGGATTGTGCGACTGCGGCTGAAAAATAGGCAACAAATGGAGGCAAGAAAACATATACATTACAACAACCGGCATTATTAACAAAAACCAGCCAAACCTCAAATAAAGCCCACCAAATCAGGTTAAACAACATAAAATCAGCTTACGAGAGGTTCCGTCGCCAAAACCAAGTAAGTCCAAAACAATTGACCAAGAGTCTTTAAGTTTCCACCTAACAACCTTAAAGGCAATCCGATCCCTTATAAGATCAAGTAAAGCAATAAGAGAAGAAGCGAGGAGGGTGAAACACCTATTGTTCCTTTCACGCCAAATACAATAGACTAAAACGAAAGGTAGTGAAGTTTAGTAATCATTTATGCATATTAGGGGCTAAATCATTCAGAACTTGCTGCAATGTGGATTGAAGTAAGTAAAAGTTCCCATTCGGCAGAATCCTTCTTATCAAATGCATAGAAAATGGACACTCAAAGAAAAGGTGAGCATGTGTTTCGTTGAGTGACAAAAGCGAATAGATGTGTTCCAATCCCTCTTTTAACCAAGAATCGAGGTCTTTAACCCACCCGATATGCCAACCATGATAGATAGAGTAGTTAATAGCATAACCAAAAAAACGATTTATACCAATTAACGAGGCAAGTTATCAAATAAGCCTTCTTTAAAATCGAGAATTTGTAGGAGACCGTTTGGACTCCCATGCAATCCAGTCCTCCCCTCCTGAAATTTGAATAGAAGCAATAGTATCAAATAGGAAAGGAAATTCAACCCCAAGTTGTGTTGGCAAGTTCCATTTACCATCCTGTATAAATGTGCAAATCATATTATCCTTATAAGTAGCCCAAAAATTTCTGTTATTGGAGTGGGATGCTTCAATCATAGTTTGTCTATCACACCAAGGATCCAATAGGAGGCTAAAGATTTTCCATCCCCATGTGATAGGAAATTTTATCCATCGCTTGCATATAGTTTCGTTCCTTCCACATAGGGGATATATTGATAGATGAACACCAAATAGATCCATATTTCTGCTTCCCCCAAATTGCAAAAAGGGTTTTGTACTTGAGTGTCTTCCACATAAGTTTAATCTTACTTAAAGCATTAAGAGAAACATAGAAAGTAATACCCCTTTTCCTTAGGTAGAAGTTTTATCCCAAGAGATAGTGGTAAGTTTTTTAAGAGCCCCATTGTGATAGAAAAACGAGAAGATAAAGAATAAATGCTCTTTAAGACTCCTTGGGAATCACCATTGATCTAAACCAATAGGAAATCGTTATTAGAAGATCAAGTAGTTGTAATCTTCCTCCAAGAGACAAGAATTTACATTTCCATGACTAACCAACATTGAAGTTTGTCAAAGAGACTAGAAAAATTTATAATTTTAGGAGAGCCCAAAGTGAGAGGAAGTCCCAGGTATTTAATTGGAAAGACACCCTGAGTTATATTAATAATGTTACACAATCTTTCCACCTCTTTAGTACCTTTTGAGAAACAAATACTAGACTTATCATGGTTAACCTCAAGGCCAGTGTAACTCTGTAAGCTCTCAAGACAGAATTTCAATGAATCAACAGTAGGGCAATCAGCCTTACCAGTCACAAGAAGATCGTCGCAAGAGTAAGTGAGAGATCTTACAAGTCCCAAAGGGGCACTATCAATAAATTTACCTCTCATCAATTAGGCATGAAAAGGTGTCTGCTAGAGTAAAAGATAGGGTGATAAAGGGCACCCTTAAGACCATTGTTAGATGAAAAGTAACCTTTAACTTCTCCATTAAGAGTAATGGAACGAACATCGATTATGCAAGCCTTCACCCAGTTAATAAATCTGGGTGGAAACCCAAGAGAATGTAGCCTGTGTAAAAGAGCTTTCCTATTAATAGAATCAAAAGCCTTCCTGAGGTCAAGTTTAGCAAGAAAGCCACCACTGTTTTGAGACAATTCATGACAAATTTCATAGGCCATAGTAATATTATCAGAAATGTCCCTCCCTTTGATGAATGCAGATTGAGCTTGATGAATTAATAAGGGGAGAACCTTCTTAAGTCTAAAGGCAAGAGTTTTTGCAATGACTTTATAAAAAGTATTACAAAGAGATATGGGCCTATAATCAGATAATGAATTGGAGTGCTTAACTTTGGGGATCAATGTAATCAAGGTGTGTTTCAACCGATTAGGAAGCTTCTGAAATTTGAAAAAGTGATGAGAAGCCTTTAAAAAAGTTTTACCAGTTACCTCCCAAGTAGCAGAAGAACTTAGAATTAAACCCATCCATCCGAGATTTGTTCTCACTATTAAGAGCATTAAGAATTTCGATGAATATCACTTCGCTTTGAGCAAGATTGACGAGAGAGTTCCCAATAGGGAGATCCCGATATGAAAGAATCGAGGTTGTCTTATTGAAGAGAGATGAGTAATACCGCGATTTCTTCAATTAAATCCTGATCATTCAACAACCCATTATCAGTGGAGAGTTCTCTAATGCAGTTGGAACTATGCCTTTCCTTAATAGAGAAATAAAGAAACTTAAGATCATCATCGAGGATGTTAGCCAATGAGCCTTAGCTCTCTTCACCCAAGAAGTTTCCATTTGAAGAAGAGAATGATAAGAATCTTTAATTGCTTTAGCTTCAACCATAAGTCGCATATTATTAGGATCCCTTTCAATTTTACCAAGGATGTCAAGTTGATTCCTTTTAGCTTCATCTAACTTTATTTGCGAGAATAACATTTCATTGAATCCTTAAGAGCGCTTGACATTGGAAAGCTTGTTAGCTTAACAAAATTGGATCCCCAACCGCAAAGATCTTCCAAGCCTCTCTAGTAACATCCAAAAAGTCGGGTGAAAGTACCCAATAATTTTTAAACATAAAGCGGGTAATCCGTCATATGTAAGAACAAGGGAGAGTGATCCGAAAGCGGGGTAACTTTGTAAAAGAGGAGGAAATTGTTCCAACCAACAAACATTGCAAAGAGCCCATCAATTTTCGAAAAATAGGGTTATTAATTTGTTGATTGGATATTAAATCTCAGATATCAAATAAATCTGATAATCTACTTGCACAACAATTAAAGATGATCAACCAAGGATAATTAGTAATTAGTTAAAAGAATCAAGAGATCAATATATAAATACAAGTCAAAGGAAGACCAACACATATAACATCACCATGAATGAATTGATTAGAGACAACCCGGGCACAAAATCAATAGAACACCATTTAATCCATATCCACCAATGCAGAGTCAAAATTAGAACGGTTTCATATGGAAACATGGAAAACTTACATAGCGAAAGGATTTAGAGATGTAGCTGATTTTTGTTTCCAAGAGGCAAACCAAATCCAAACTAAAATCTTTCATGAGTCTTTTGCAATCCAAAATTACCCTCGCACTAGGCCCCTAACATTCCAACTTCCTATAATCGGAAGGTCATTGAGAAGAAGAGGAAGAGGAGGGTTTTACCCTTTTGTTTTACTTTTACTTGGAGATAGCCAAAAAAGAACTTACTTTCGGGTCCTCACCATAATGGTTATTAGTAGCCAAGTGGTGTGCATCATTACCCGTAGGTAGCCCAAGGGAGGTGTGTCTGTTTGGGTGATGAAGCAGAGGATCTAGTCACCACACCTTGGGAGGAAAAGAGCGGTCGACTCAAGAACCTCCTCAGAGTGAGAGGAGGCAACCTCATGACCTGAAACAAGAGGAGAAGAAGGAGAGGAAATGAGGTTTAAATCAGAAGGAAGCTTACCCAGTGAAGTCTCAGTAACATCCCCCTCTACCCGATTCCCAAAATCCTCCTCTAAGATCTCTCCTTGTTCAGCCAAGACAGAGAAGTTGTTAGCAATATCCAAGGAAACTTCCTGTTGGTTCCGACTCCTTCCCCTAGTTGAAGCACTGATAATTGTTGGCTTATGAGTTGGGGCTTTATTCTTAGGACAAGAGGTTTCGTGTGTGTAAAGCATTATTACACGCTGACCGGTTTCCAATCGTAAAACCGGTTGGTCGATCTTCTTGCCGTTCAAATTGATCGGGATAGAATCGATATCAGGTGGTATTGATCACACCGAGCACGGCAAAGGTAATACGTGCTTTTGAAGTCGTTAGATTATCAGCACTAACCCCTATCATACTCCCCATCTTAGAGAATCGTGCTCGTTCCAACAAGAGGATAATTAGGCGGTTTGATCCACAAAGGAATATCATTTTGATCTTTGGATGGACGGAAATCCCAAGTCCATTTTGAAATATAAATGGCCGAGAAGCAAGGTCCCTCATGCCAAACCAATTGTAGTCTTCCACACATGAGAATTTGAAGAGGAAATAGTCACCTTCAAGGGAGAGCAACTCAAAGGTCCCTTTAAACCTCCACTTCTTCCTAACCGCCAAAAGAGACCCGTAATAGGCTTTTCCTATGGCATGACCGACCGGATAAATTCCACTCCCTTTGACCTTCGAGCAAATCTTCCTAAAAGGAAACCTCAAGAAACCGGGAATGAAAGATAAAGGAAATTCCCTCTTTCTCTCGAGCCAACAATTCCTTCCAATTGCAAGGACCCATAGCCACCAACCACTTCTTTGAGAAGTGGAAGAAAGGGGAGGGAACAATTCACTTGAGGTAGCCATTAGAAATTAATCTCTGAGAAAAAGAACCACCCAGGCAAGAAGCCTGAGGTCGAGGGCAAGTGGGAGGGAAAAGCAAGGGAGAGATTGGATGTTAAGGAGAGGTAGAGAGGAGAAGGAAGAAGAAGCCGGCAAGGAGCAGAAGAAAAACCCTAACCTCATGGACCTGCTTTTCTGTGATTTCTTTCCAGAAAGTGGTCTTTCGCAGCTTACTTCCTTTAGAATTCAATGTAGTCGATATTCTCTCTCTCTCTCTCTCTCTCTCTCTCTCTCTCTCTCTCTCTCTCTCATCGGATGCAAGATTCTCCGATCATCACGATAATTGCATGATTTAGCTAATTTATTTTAATTATTAGTTTTATTTTAAGATAATTAATTTTTAATTTTACAATAGTGGTTTTGAGATAATGTCTTCGATTAATCTTAAATATTTAAAAGAGAATAACGGTCAGAATTATGATAATTGCAATGGGTGATGATATTTCATTCCATGAGACCGATGTGGCAAGGAATGTAATTGATTTTAAATGGCCATCCTAAGAGATTATTTCTAAGATAAAAATCATGTATATAAATAAATATCATAAATTGAAAGTAGCATAAGAGATTATTTCTGAGAAGAATTTGGACAGGAAAAAAAATGAGAGGGTCTATCTCTCAATTTAAATAATTCTACCTATGTAATTTGAGAATTAAAAAAAGAAAAGCCCTTCGAGATAAGTTGACTTGAATAGGGGGAGACATTGTTATGATTGTAGAAGTTTTAAAGTGTTAAGAGTTATTACTTATTATCAAAGATGATATGTGTTAGATTAATGGATGCGCTAATTTGGTTGACGAAGAATAGTTAATTTGATTATCTTTATATGGTATTAGATTGACAAATCAAATGTTGGATGTTAGTAGTTCACGAACATCAAATGTCGATCACAAGTATGCATCGAAACGCGTTGATGGGGAGTATCAGAATGTAAGTGATAATGAAAAATCATTTTAATTGTTCTACTAAGATAAGAGGAGATTTAATGATCAAGATGGTAGATGGTGAGTATTTTGGTGAAGGGTTGGCATCACATCTTAGATGTAATGGGAAAAACTTAAAGTCAATAGATGGAAGGCAATTTGCTTTGTTATTCATTGAATAGAAGGGGAGACAAGACAAGTGGGGAAATGAACATCAAATGTCGATAGTTGGGCATTGAACATCAATTGTGGGAAGGTGTCAATTAATGGTTGACTTGTAACATCATAAATCATGTGATGATAGGCGCTATATTCATTGTTCTTATGATAGAAAAAAAAGGCCGAGCAACCGATGAGATGCATGTTAGACAATGACAATTGATGAATATTGAATGCTACTCATTGGTAGCATCGAACACACATTAATAGGAAATGCCATCGATTGTAGATAGAAAACTTAATCAATATTCATTATAAATTGAATTGGGTGACCAAAAGATGAATATTATGCATATGTGATTAGCAAACATTGAATATTGATGTGGGCAAGCAATGATCGATGATCAAAGAGGAATCTTAGAAATCAAGTGATAGTGACCTAGTGTACTTGTTATAATATCAGGTGACTCGATTATTAGGAAGATAGATATCAACATCAATTACTAATATGCATCAAATTAATCATTAGCAAGCATTATATGACATTCGATGGAGAACGATATGTGTCAACTGATAATATATGATCAATTCTATCATCAAATTAATCAAATTAATCATTAGCAAGTATTATATGATATTACATCAGTCACTACCATTAACAATGATGCATGTTGCTGCAATATATTATATCACTGTAATGATAGATTCAGATTTCTATGCAGCTTAACTTGGCATTTCTCCAAGATCTGTAATTTGCACAATTGTTCACTGAAAATTGTACATAAAAGTTCCTCTCTCTACCTCAATGCATTACTAGAGTATGTTAAATTAATCAGCCAATTAGCATAAATTACAAGGCATCATAATAATCATTATCATCAATTACAAGTCATTAGTGAAAATCATCATTAGAATGATTTGAACCAGTTAGTTTTAAAAAATACAACCTGCTCATCAAAGCAAAGATGAAGAATGTGTGAGGGAGGCAAGTGGCCTCTCCCTCTCCTTCATATCTCCATCATTCTTTCTCTATCATCAAAAATAAAAAATAAAAAATAATAGAAGAAGCCCTCTCATTCCAAAATGCATTGAAAAAATTGTGATCTTATCTCAGTTCAGTACTAAAAACAATACAATCTCACTAAGTCATGAATGCATTAGAAAACTGCATTCCATATAGCACTTTCACTTTTGCCGCATCGTTGATGAACCTCTTTAATCCTTTCAGACTTGATGCCTCCCAAATGAATGAGGCTATAGAAAGGTTTCTAGTGATTTCCATACTAAAATATTAAATGTTTAGTTGAATTAATTCAAGGAAAAAGAGGTTGTGTGGTACTTAAATAGTTGATTGTGAGCATCCAATGAATACAAAAAAGAAGGTACAGAAAGCCACCTTCTATGATAGAATGGCTAAGAAACCATTGGAACTTCTAAAAGTAATGGTTCAAGTTTAGCGATGATTGAGAAGATAGTTCGTAAATATCATTGATCAATAATGGAAATCAACAAGAAATAAACTCCAACTTCCATAAACTTCAACTGTAGTATAGTTTCAGAAACTACATGTTGACCTCCATATGTGTGCCATAAGTCAAAGACAAGCCTACAAATTGAATTCGATGGATTTAGGAGGTGACAGTGCGCAAATCGGGGCTCAAAATGCACTGGATGTCACTGAAAATTATTGAAACGACCTATGATCGGTGAACGGACTTCACTGTTGCGTTCAGAATGTCAAAATTGATAAGAATATAAGTATTGCAAAATCTAATGAGCAATTGATTAAGCGCTTGAGCTATCAAAGTGTCGAGCATATCGGAGTCGGTAAGCGATATCCAACGACCTCGTTAAAAAAAAATTGATCACGTCGTTAGACTCGAAACATCAAAAACTATCAAATGAGACTGTCCGCGCTCAATTCATTCGAGTCTGTGCAAGTGTCGAATGATTTAAAATGACAATGCGCAAATTGAGACTGAAACGCACTAGACGTCACCAAAATAAACTCAAATGACCTCCGATCGACGAACGGACTTTGTCATCACGTTTAGAACATCGAAAATTAATCATAATATAAATATTACATGACTTGATGATCAACTGATTAAGCGCTCGAGTCGTGAACATGCTTGCATACATATCGAAGTTAGGAGGCACCGAAGCATGCCAAATGACCCCCATTCGCAAAATTTGATTGCTTTGTTAGCTTCAAAATGTCAAAATATATCAAATGAGACTATCTGCTCTCAATTTAGACAAGTTTATGGAAATGTCGAATGATTTGAAGTGACAATGCGCAAGTCGAGGCTGAAATGCACTGGACGTCTCTGAAAATGGTCGAAATGACCTTTGATCGATAAACAGATTTTTCCATCGTATTCAGAATGTTGAAATTGGTTTG
The DNA here is from genome assembly GCA_021442155.1 of Cymbidium sinense. Taxonomy (NCBI): domain Eukaryota; kingdom Viridiplantae; phylum Streptophyta; class Magnoliopsida; order Asparagales; family Orchidaceae; genus Cymbidium; species Cymbidium sinense. The sequence goes on from CM038222.1 coordinate 56,870,968, forward strand.
GACATAAATATTGTATAACTTAATAATCAATCGATCAAGCGCTCAAGTCGTTAACGCATTTGCACGCTTATCGAGGTCAGGAGGCACCGATGAACATCAAACAACCTCTGTAAGTAAAATTGATCGTGACATTGGTTTTGAAACATCAAAATCAATCAAGTAAGAATATTCACACTCAATTCGGATGAGTCTACATGAATGTCGAACCGGTTACACGCATTTTGAGCTGAAATGGGCTCAATTTGACGCTGACTTGAACCAAAAATTGACATTGCTAAAACGGACAACGTCGTATATAATATATAATATATATATATATATATATATATATATATATATATATATATATATATATATATATATATATATATATATATATATATTGATTATCTAATCTGGCTTAAAACTCAATTTAAAGATGATTACTTAGTGCTTAACCGCTCCTCCCCACCCCAATTTATTTTCGCTTTTGATCAATGCAAAAAAGAAAAAGAAAAAGGGGAATGGTTCCTCTCCCTCCATTTCAATTCTCTTCTCTCCCATTTTGTCACGCTTTGTAATTTTTTCCCTATCCGCTCAATTTTGTCTCAGATCCCGCCCAATCCCACTCCACTCAGGTTTTCCCCATAGCTCGAAATCAGACCGCCAACCCATTTATCTGCTCAGCAATCTCCGTTTCCCACAAAGCCTCCACAACCATGCCAGCCATTTCCATGGCACATCCATCCCTCTCAGAAGTTTTCACAGACTGACGACTCCATATCCATCCTATCTTGTCAGACGCTTTTCGGCTTCCACAACCAAGCTCACTCTGTCCCATGTATTTTGTATTGCAGTATCGTGCCAACTCAGATCCGCTGTCTCTGTGATTGCCTCAACTCATGCTCACTCTCCACTCAGAAGGCTGTTTGGTGGTTCGCTCAGACCCAGAGCCATCCTCTCTGCCGGCTTTCACCATTCGGGATCATGTCCAATCCCAAGCTAACCCACTAGCCACAGAACCGCCACAACCACCATGTCCACTGCCCGCAGACGACTTCCGCAGCCCTCAACCCGTCCCATTTTTGCTTCACCGCAAACTGGAGAAGAACATCATCAAGACGCGAATTGTGCTCTCGATTTCTGGCTTTATACTCCTCGCTTTAGCCTTCCAACCTTCGCTTTACTGTAAACAAGGGAAGAACATCATCAAGAGGTAAATTTTTCTTTCGGTTTCCGGCGTCGCACTCCTCGCTTTAGCCTTCCAACCTTCACTTCGTCGTAAACTGGGGAAGAACATCATCAAGAGGCGAATTCTTCTTTCAATTTTCGGCATTGCACTTCTCACTTTAGCCTTCAATTTTCCACTTTTTCACAAACCTCGCTCCTTGCATACCCAACCTTGTTCCCTTGCCGAGCATTACAGTGCGCCAAAAAATGAGTCAAAACATGTGGGATCTGTGAATGAATATATGTATATACATGCTTGTGTTTCTTTGGAAGTTTGAATGCCTCGTTGTGCTCAAGATAGTGCGACGAGATGAAAAATAGGTTATGGTGTCGCAAGACACCGCCCATTTTGCTCAAGATGGTGTACCGAGTAAGCCAACACGTAAACGCCCCTGCGTCAAAAATTTAGTCTAATTTCTAGACTTAGAAAAAAAAGGGAAGAAATATATATTGTATCATTGTATGTCTTCTTTCAGTCTAAAGGCATCGCCCCTACTCAAGAGGGCGGACGAGATGAAAACTCACGCGTGTGAAGACACCACGCTTCAAGAGGGCATATCGAGTGAGCCAAAACACCCCCGGTGCAACCCCCTACACGGGGATGACGCCGGGAGGCTACCGAAATTTAAACTAAAATTCAAGACTTAAACAAATTCAAATGAAAATTACCTAAACTTAAGTTAAACAAAAGAATATATGATAAATATGAAGATAAATGTTAAATCAAAGAGAAATAGGGGAGAGCCTTTAAAGAAAATTTTGAAAAGAAGAGAACACTCATTTAAAATGCAAGTAAAATTTGGGGAGGCTAATATTAAACTCACAAACTCTAATAGAAATTCTCTATGGCTTAAATTGAAGTGGTAAAGTGAGTTCTCTTTTTGTATAAATTTCTCAAAATTAAACAAGTAATTGGAATTTGGGGGGGGGATAAATACTAAACTCATAACAAACTTATAATAAACTTACAGTCTAAGGAGGAATCCAAATTGGGTTTAATAACTCTTATACAAATATGGAGGTAATTACTATGCTAGCTAATAAGCACGAGTAGGGCTAAAGCTATAAACATTGAAATCGACATAACTTATCAAAATTGATGTAAATTGAACATAATCAAGTTAGGAGAATTATAAAAACTCAATAAGTAAACTAACTACAAGTAATATGTTAAACTACAATCTAATATCAAAATGCCTTCTTTGCCACAGGATTTGTAACTCGTCGTACAAGCAGACAGAAGGTGATACTAAAGAAAAATCTATAAAAGCATAGGGCTTCCTTGATCAAATTAAGGAATTTCATTCTAATTATGATTTTCAAAATTAATGATTTTATTAATTAGATGAAATTATTTAAGCTGTAAACACCTGCATGTGCTCGGACATAGAGATTTCAAGTGCAAATTTTAATGTCTAAAAAGGCTGCATAGGCTAAAGTTGGAATTAGATGAAAATCTAAAATCAATCTCATAACTCATAAATAAAAACTGCCTAAACTCTTAAATACACCCGCATGGGCCCCGACACTATGCTGAATGCTTAAATTCAAGTGTTTGAGGATGCTGCGCGGGTTGTTTCTCGATTTAGTTTTAAGACTGGGTCCGGGTTAACAAAATCTAAAAACCTATAATAAGAGTTTCAAATCAGTAAAATATCTGAGAAAATGATTATGTCATGTGACAGTAGATCTATTCCTCTATTAGAAGCTAAACAGAGTTGACAGGATCTAAAGCTCTTAAACATATTCAAATTAATCAATTTTTCAACTCAAATCAAATATCAATCTGAAACTACTTAAATGAAATTCTATCATTAAAAACTTAAATCAAACTCAATCAATCCACCTTCTGCAATTGTTTGTCGGGGCTGATAAACTAAGAAAACTTTAGCTGACAAATGAGCCAATGTCAAATCAAGTGTTTTGCTATATTCTCTCTCAATCAATCTTACGCCAGTAAGGACGTGGCCCATGTCCTCTGACTACGTGGCTTGGACAATAGGCTCCATAGATAAAGTAGTTACGACCAAAGTCCTCTGATCGGGTGGTTTGGCCAACCAGGCTCCATTACATTACGATCATGACCGTAGCCCATATACTTGATAGGACAAACAACTCTCTGTCAACTAAGGTAGACTTAAGACTGTCTCTTTAGACAAACACCACCCCAGGTCTACAAGAATTTCTTGGACGACGTAACCCATGTGTTGCTGATGAGGATCCTTCTATTAGGTTGGGTCGACTACCTCCTCTAACTAAATAGATTAGGGACTGCGACTGCCCGAGATGACGGAACCATGGGATCTAGATCGGGCACGTCATCATTCCCCCAACCATCCAGTTTAAGTTGAAATGATGAATATCATAATTTTAAGTTCTGAAACTCCACATGTTGCTACTATACACTACACATTTAGCGATCTAATGATTAGCCTTAATTGAAAATTCTCTCTCAATTATTGAGAGGGGTAATTAATTATAGGGGCTTGCGCCTATAGGTAACTTGGAACCAGATCTAAAGTCCTCACAAAATGAGGGTGAAATCTCTGGGTAGTGTCTTATCTACTATATCATCTGCCTTTAGCTCGAAATGCACATCGCTTCTTTCAACCGCTCAATTTTCATGCAGACTCGTACGAATCGAGCACGAATGGTCTCATTTGATAAAATTTGACATTTCGAAGCCAGTGGCGTGATCAATTTCATGAACGGAGGTCGTTTAATCCTTGTCGATGCCTCCTGACCTTGATATTTATGCGGACGTGTTGATGACTTGAGCGCTTGATTGGTTGCTCATCAAGTCATCCAATATTTATACCCTAACTAATTTTGATGTTCTGAATGCGATGGCAAAGTCCGTTCATCAATCAGAGGTCATTTGAGTTGATTTTAATGACGTCCAGTGCGTTTCAGCTTCGATTTGTATGCTGTCACTTCAAATCACTCAATATTTACACAAACTCATTCGAATTGAACATGGATAGTCTCATTTGATAGATTTTGATGTTTCAAAGCTAATTATGCAATCAATTTCATGAATGAAAGTCATTTGATCCTCGTCATAGCTTCTTAACTCTGATATACATATCGATACATTGATAGCTTGATCGCTTAATCGATTGATCATTAGATTTTGCAATATTTATATTTTGACCAATTTCGATGTTCTGAACGTGATGACGAAGTCCATTCATCGATCTGAGATTATTTCGACCATTTTCAATGACATCTAGTGCATTTTGAGCCTCAATTTGTGCACTGTCACCTCCGAAGCCCGTCGAATTTGATTTGTGGGCTTATCTTGATTTATGATACATATGTGGAGGTCAACAAATGCCCCTCAACAAATGTGATTCACGCATGGAGCGAGTAATATTTATTGAAAATTGGTTGACCATTTGGGCTGGCCATAAAACTTGGATCATTTTAGCTTCGATTACAATAACTTACGGAGCTTTGACAGGATTTGTCATTGGTATGCTGCCTTATTCAGGACATGCTAAATGACAGGCTTGATCAATTTGTTAGAATCGACTTACCAGATTGATAAAATTTCTTGCACCATCTACTTTCTACTTCAATGGCTTTGCTGAGAATCTCTTTCTTTTATGTCCTTGCAGATTTGAGTCTCCTCCAACTCTAGCTTCATGTTTGGTTGGGCTTGATGGAAGAATTGTTTTGCTTATTTTGATGAAGGACTCTGCTGGGGAATCGATTTATCCTTGCTTGAACAGATTTGAAATTCCTTTTATCCTAGCTTTGAGATTGGCAGACTTGATGAGGACTGACCTGATTTGTCCCTATGGACTTGTCAGGAAGTCTATGCACTCCATGAATCCTATGCTTACTATTTTGACGGATTCGTTGAAGGATACATACAGATGACCCAGCCTTCCAGCTTATATAGGGTCAATGTTGAGTTACTAGTATAGTAACGTGTGCTTTAACAGACTAAATAATCACAAAATTCCTTTAGTTCGGCCATCGACTTTGTATGAACTATGGAATTGCCCCGGCTTCTCGCTTTGACGAACTTGATGAGAAGATTGACTTTGATCCGCGGCTTTTGAATCATTTGAGAATAGAAAATATCACCTGCGTAATATGAAGATTGATGAGGCAACCTCAATTGAGCATTTTCTATTTCTTAATCTATCGATCAAGTTGAGATCTCTTGGATCCGGGTTTCTTATAATCACTAAGCTTGATCTGGTTTGAGATTGAACAGCTATCATCATTGAACTGATGAGCAAGGGCTCTTTCACTGCGGCCTTTTCTTATGGCTTGTTGAGTGAGGAGAGTGTCAGCAACTCGGCCATATTTAGGCTTGTTGAGTTTGACCTTTAGAACATACTAGAGTCTTTGACTTAAGCTATAGTGGGTTGGTGTTTTTATCATCAGACTGACGAATGGGGGATATTTCATTGTGGCCTTTTCTTGCGGCTTGTTGAGTGAGGATAGCGTCAGCAACCTGGTTGAGTTCGACCTTTAGAACTCATCCGTGTCCTAAACTTTAGGATGTAAAGGTTGATGTTTCTCCAACTCAGTTGATTGAAGCTTCCGAAATCGGGAGTTCTTCTGACTTGATCTCCAGAATTTGACAAATCTGAGAGATAATTTTCTTGACATTTAGGGTTGTCCTTTCATGTATAGAACTCGATTCTTTTTGTTCCTACAAGACTCCGCAACTTAACAAAGGATAATAATAGATATATTTAGGAATTTTGGCATGACTACATGTCACTGAATCAAAGTATATTTGAGGATCTCATCTCATGGCACGATGTCAACTCAAATAAACTTAATATAAACTAAAAAAAAATACCCCCTGACTTGCAGGAGAAATTCTAAAGTACATTTAGAAGAATTTATCAAGATGAAAATATACAAATACATCCATATTTTAATTGATGTATTCTAAAGGAGATTTTAACATACAACATTGATTTTATTTGTATATAAAAATCTAAAATTTCCCCTTATGTAACAGGGGAATTTTCACGAAAATGTTCTTCATTTGGAGTATATTTATTTAGGGATCTCGGCATTAAGCATGATGTCAACCTAAATAGATATACTAAAAAAATGCCTCAGTGGAATTTTCCAAAAGTTCTTCATCCGGAGTATGTTTATTTAGGGATCTCAGCATAAAGCACAGTGTCAACCTAAATAGATATACTAAAAAAATACCCCCTATCTTGCAGGGGAATTTCTATTATACATTGGGAATGTATTTGTAATGTATAAAACTTTTTCAAGTAATGACCGTTGATTGGCGGCATTGGTCTTTCACCCTTTATGTTGATGAGTTGGTATGCCCCTCTTTTGTATACCTTTTCAATGACAAAAGGGCCTTCCCAGTTAGGCTCAAATTTACCACCAAATTTTGATTGGGGATAATTAGTCTTCTCGACTTTTTTTTTGAATGTTTGAGGTCACGCGTATGGTCAAAAGCCCCGGACATCTTTACCGATAAACTTCCAAATTTTGATTAGCTTGCTAATTTCATCAAGCCGAAGTTCCTCCATTCTCGTGACGCATTTTGTCTTCGAAAGTTGTATTGAATAACAGCTCAAAGTGAAGGCAACTAAACTTCGAGTGGAAGAACTACTTCAGTTCAAAATACCAATGAATTGGGAGTGGCTTTAGTTGGCATCTTGTAGGTAGTTCGATATGCCCATAGAGCCTCTACTAGCTTGGTATGCCATTCTCTCTTATTTTTAGTGAGAATCTTCTTAAGCAGTTTGACCAATGTCTTGTTGAAGGCCTCAAACCATTTATGCTTAGATTGTATATCTAAAAAGTATCGCCAATCAATTTTGTGTCGATCAATGAATCTATAAATCTTTGCACTTTTGAAACCCGTATTGTTAGAAATTATTCGACGTGGCACTCCAAATCTATAGACTATATTATGCATGAAGAAGTTAATCACTCGGTCAGCAGTAACTTCTTTAAATGGAGTAGCCTCAGCCTACTTAGAGAAATAGTCAGTCACCGCTAGGATGAAGTGATGTCCGGCTGACGATGGTGGATCAATTGGTCCAATTACATCTATACACCAACATTCGAATGGCCAGGATGCTACTGTTAGGTGTAATCGATTTGGAGGTTGATGTATGAGATCCCCATATACTTGACACTCATGACACTTCTTAGAGTGATTAATATAGTATCTCACCATAGATGGTCAATAATAACCCATCCTTTTGATCTTTACTACCATCTTGGGACATGATAGATGTGCACCACAAAATCCTTCATGAACTTCAACCATAACTTTAGCTTCATCTACCCATTGCATCAACATTTTGTCAAAGGATCTGATATAAAGTGTTGTTGACGAAGCATATATTTCTTTCTCTTTTTGTTTTAAGCTACTAGTGATTTATCATTTGGTAATTTGCCTTTTTTAAAGTAGTCAATGAAGGATTGCCTCTAATCATGTGACTCTTCTACAACAAAGGCTTCACACTACTTTACTGAGGTAATGTCATTCTTAGTTCTTCTTGGTATAACTTCTTATTGATTTTGGGGAGTATGAGGAGCAATATGAGTCACATCCTCCGGTATTTGGTAACCCCTCTACCTATGGGGATTGATACTTTATCAGCTCTAGAACTCATCGAGTAAATATGCCGATCATAATAAAATCACCATTCATACTTATCATTTCCTTAGCTAATTTTTCCAAGCAATCGACTTTGTTGTTTTCGGATCGAGAGACACGAGTTAGTGTGATATTTGGTATCTGCTTCATTAGTTTGAGAACTCGCTTGTGATAGAAAGCTAACTCAAGCTTGTTGATTCTATAGATGTCAAGTACTTGATTTATAATAAGCTGAGGATCACCAAAAATATGCAAGTTCTGAATGCCTATGAAAATAGCTTCTTCAAGACCTACCACTAATCCTTCATATTCAGCCATTATTAGTTCTGGCTTGGCCAATCCATATGATCATCTCATTATCCCCTCTTTCCGGTGTTATGAAGATGATGTCACCTCGCTTCTTGCTCTTGGGAAATTTAAATGTTGGACTTGTTTGATCGATGAGGCTCCAGCAAAGTACATTTCTCAAATTTGTGATTTTTCTCTTTCATGAATGAGCATAATTTTCTCATCGGGCAAATTATCATTAAGAGAAGAGTTTGCGGGGATAGGATGTGCAGCCAAAAAATCTGGTAGGACTTGTCCCTTCACTACTTTCTGCTAACGTATGTGATATCAAATTATAAAAGCAATACTGCCCATCTTGTCAAGTGACCTGTCAATGCTGGTATTGTCATCAAGTACTTCAGCGGATCGATCCTTGAGATGAGTGTAATCTTGTGAGATAGCATATAATAATGAAGCTTTTGGACTGCAAAGATCAATGCTAAACAGTGCTTCTCTATCGGAGAGTATCTCATTTTAGCTCCAATCAGCCTCCAACTGATATAATAAAAAGCATTCTCTTTGTCTTCTTGTGTTGTGTCAATAATTCTCCAAGGGACTCTTCTAATGCAGCTGTGTATAGAATGAGAGGCTTGGAATAAAAAAATGGTGGATTTAATGGTAGCTTTTAATGCTATTGAAGGCTTTTTGGCATTCCTTGTCCCATTTGAATGGAGCATCCTTCTTCATCAACCTTGCAAATGGTTGACAGCGTCCTGATAGATTTGATATAAATCGACAGATAAATGCAATTTGTCCTCATAAAGAACGGAGCTAACATAAACTCTTCGACAGAGGCATCTCCATGATTGTCTTGATTTTAACAGGATCAATTTCAATTCTTCTGTGATGTACAATGTACCGCAGGAATTTTTCGGAGGACCCCCCAAATACACATTTTAGATTATTCATCTTGAGATCATATTTTTTGATTCTCTCTAGTACAATTCTCAAGTCTTCGAAGCGGTTTTCACGGTTTAGGCTTTTCACTACCAAATCATCGACATAACATTCCACCTTTTGATGAATCAAATTATTGAAAATACGTGTCATGGCTCTTTGGTATATAGCTCTAGTATTTTTCAAGCCAAAGGGCATGACTGTGTAGCAATAAATGCCAATAGGTATTCTGAATGATGTATGTTTTTCATTTTCAGGTGCCATTTTGATTTGGTTGTACCCTGAGGATCCATCCATGAATGAGAACATGTCACAGTTGGAAGTGTTGTCCACTAATAGTTCTGATATTGGAAGAGGAAAGTCATCTTTTGGGCATGCCTTATTTAGGTCCCGGAAGTCAATGCATAGATGGATTTGGTCATTCTTCTTTCTGACTAAGACAATGTTAGCTATCCAATCTGCATACTTCTTCTCTCGGATGAAGCCTGCTTCAATTAGCTTTTTAGTTTCTGCAATTACCTATTCTTCAATCTCCAATCTCATTCATGTAGGAGCTTCTTTAGCAGGCATTGCATTTGGTTTGATAGCTAGTTTGTGAACTGCTACATCGTGGGATGACATTTGAATATGTCCGGCAAAGCAATAATTCATGAAGTAGCATTTTTCTTAACTTTCTCATCAGGAAGAAGGGCACAGACAAAAGTTGGAGGACCATTCTCCGTCCTAGGTTGACTTCTTTAAGTTCATCCATAGTAGTTATTTGTCCACCATCTTCAAGTTCTTCAGGTGCGAGCTTGGCTTCTACTTCTTCATTATTTTTAAGAAGAGTTTCATGGGAATTATCTTCTCCATCACTAAGAGTTTCAATATCAGCTTCTATTATATTATAACAGGCCCGATGAGATTTGTGGATGAACCCCATACCTTAGTGATAAACTTATCACTTCTTCATGATGCTTGAGGACTTTTTTGGTGCTACATCTTGTTAATGATTTGAGTCCTATGTTTAGTAGTTCTAATATGAACTCCAAGCTTATGCATCATTCTTCATAATTTTTGTGGATAGTATATTGGTATTCTTATTGGCACTACCTCATCATAATTTTCATGTTGAGTAGGTTGTTCAAAATTTTGAGGCTGAGACTCTTTATATTTATAAAATAGAGTTCCTATTCTGCCACTCTCACTCAATGATGTCACATAGAATGTTATCAATTCTTCAATATTGCGAACTTCCAGTTAAGTGATTTATTTGAGGCACTGTTGAGGAATGAGTATAATTTTGAGTGATTCAGTAATACGAAGTTTAGGCATGAAGTCTGTAAGCCTAAATGGTTGTCTTGTCGGCTAGTGTTACTCTTCTAGATTGTTAATGATATTTTGAGTTGTAGTTATGTTCTTGATCTTCTTTTTCTTAGCCAACTTCTTTGATTTATGGGGCTTGCATTTAGTAGACTGCTTCTCATGCTGTGATGAAGTAGCCTTATCATAATGCCATTGAGAAGCCCAAATACTTGGTTTAAGTATCTCTCTTAAGTTCAATATAGGTTCAAGTGGTAATTTTCACTTAACACTAGGGACTTCTTTTAGTTGCTTCAGCATCTTCACGATCTTTTTAGAGACTACTATTTTTCATTTTTTAGTCTAAACTATTTTCTCCTTCTATTTATCTTTGCTGGATGATATAGAAGAGGACGTAATCATTCCTGTAGACTCTCTTTTAGGGTTGACTAGAACACTATCAGATAGTGTAAATTTACCTCGACGATACTTTCTTTCTAGCCAATCTTTGAAGACATAACAGTCTTTGATAGGGTGACTGATCATTCGATGATAGGGACGGTAATTTAGATTATTGACTTGATCAGCTTCTTCAGCCTTTTGATTTTTTGTAACTGTAAACTAGCTTTGACTGCTTGCTGAAATAATTTAGCCACACTGTTCCTTCTAAAGGAATATTCTTTATTCATCTTTTCCTTAAGAGATGGCCGCATTCGCTCATCATCATTTGTTGCTTAGTTTGGATGCTCCCCACCACTTGGAAAAGTCAGGGGTTTGTCATTACCTCCTAATACAAATTTAGGTGGTGAATTAGAATAAACGGGCTTTTTACCCTTATCATTATTGTACATCGACTGCTTTCCTTTATCTATGTTATATATCACTCACTTTTTGCCATTTGAGCTATAAGAAGTGGCATGAGTTTCGTTTCTTCTTCAGTCCAAAGGTTTGTTTCTCTTTGCTTTATTTGCATAGACTTCAGACTTAGGGTAATTCAACTTTTCGAATTTAGCCACTCTATCGAGCAAGTCCTGAAATGTTGCAATCGATGCCATGCATAGAAATGGTGTCATTTTATCATCTATATTGCCCATTAGCAATTGGATCGCATGTTCTTCTTCCAATTGTTGCTCACACTTCATACTTAGGTTGTGCCAATGACTTATGAATTTCATCACAGACTCGTCTTTCCTTCTTTTCAATAACACAAGGTCAGCGATTGTGATTTTCTTGGTTGCACTGGTGAACCTTTTCACAAATATGGTTTCCAATTCAACATATGTTTTAACGGAATCATTTAATAATTTTGCATACCATTCGAAAGAAGCTGAGGTCAAGCTACTAACGAATTGACGAAAAAGTAGTGCATTGTTCCCTCTTATGTTACAATAAGTAGCCTTAAATTGGGCTAGATTTGCTTCGGATTACCAAGCCCGCTGAAAGTATTGAATTTCGGCACTAAGTAACCTTTCGAGTACGACACTTGATCATATTCAGTTGGGTAAGGGCGGCCATTACTCACTAACTTTTCAGCCTGCTTTGAGGCTATGACTGTCTTTATCTTTTCATTGATTATTATTTTTAACTGAGCAATTATTACGCTCTTGCAAGCTGGATTTTGAATTGTCACCGGAGAGGTGTTTGGTTAACTTCATCTCTTGCTTCATGTGTGTGTATATGTAAGAGCTTGAGGTACCACGATTGGTAGTATAAAGTTCGTTGTTACCTACCGTCGATTAGCGTGACAAAACATACACTTGATATGATATTCTTCTGTAACAACTCCATCATGATGTTCATTTGTACTATCATATCATTCATTTTGGTACCAAGCTGTGCAATCTCCTTGTCTTTGACTTTCATTTGGCGCTACATTTCTCTTCGCTCTCTAGCTAGCGCCATGACATCAATCAGTACAGGCTCTTCCTCTTCTTCTACTTCTTATTATTGTTCTGCTCCTTGCTCATTTTCAGTGGGAGAACTTGATCTCTCCTTGTGCATTTACGCTATTGTTAGCAGAGGACGATGATTATAAAAGCGTGTACCAGTGATCACTGCTCAACCATATACAACTTCGACACCCATGATTTCTTTCTCATCCTGATCTTCTTCTTCTTTATCTTTAGCAGACATTGAAGATCCATCCTCTATTTGCTTCAATGGAGACTTTTCTTCATAAGCATCAAATTCAGGTTCATAATCCCTGGATTTGCGTTGCTGCTGATGGCACTGAGAGGAGAGTTCATCTACAACTCTGACCATATAGACGACTTCTATTTCCATATAATCTTCTTCATTATTTTCTTCCTGCACATGAATTTCTACTCGATGTTTTCAGTGGATCTCTGGTTCAATGTGCGGAATAACCACCTCTTCTATAAAAGGACCACACTAATGTCAACCTTCTCTTGTAGGGGTGAAACTGATCGACGATGGGATCCCCTAGAGGATTCTCTAGGGTGTCAACCATCATATTGTTCATCATTGATATCCCTTCTTTTGGGTATCCTCTTATGGTGAGTTGATTTTGAGGCAAATTTCTGAGTATATGTATCAGATGTCACACCCCTTATATTACTCAAAGTTTCATTATGGGGCCTTGGCCTCCATATTTGCTTACCCTTTCGTCGGGACCTTTTGACAGCAGATTCTTGGACATGTGGTCCAAGTGTCGTGCTCTGATGCTCACCATGCAAATCATACTGGGCTCGCTGGCCAATTACCAGAAGAGATGACAACTTTCTTGGTGGGGCTTCAATATTTTCTGATGAATGTACCATGAGTGGGTGCTTCAGGAGTTGCAGCTACGATAGCCAGGAAATTTAAGCTACCAAATTGGATGGTAGCAGCGACATCTCCAGTGTTGATGATGGTGTTGGCTAGGCAGATGTTCGCATCATGACCTAGCTGAACAGTGAAAGGAGTGATTTGTAGATCCATTTTCTACAGAATGATTCATTCTACATAGAGCCTCATATTGAATTTATTATACACTTAAATCACCATTTTGTTATTTTGAATTTGCACAAATTTTATTGCTACTATAACATATATATGACTAGCCAAAGATGGAAAGAGAATCCTGTCCCTAGCGGAGTCGACATAAATCTGTGGGCTTCAAAAATTCACCCTTGACCTCTTCGATGAAAAGAGTGTTTTAAATGTCAGTGAAATTTTTAGAAGGCCTTGGCTCCTTTGTGAATTCTATGGCCACGTCCTTACTGGAGTGAGATTGATTGAGAGTGAGCATAGTAGAACACTTGATTTGATATTGGCTCCTTTGTGAGCTAGAGTTTTCTTAATTTGTCACCCCCAACAAACAGTTGCAAAAGGTGGATAGATTGAGTTTTGATTTAAGCTTTTAGTGATTAGATTTTATTGGAGAAATTTTTAGATTGACACTCAATTTGAGTTAATCTGATTTGAAAATTTTTTAAGAGTTTTAGATCCTGCCAACTCTATTTAGCTGCTAACAGAGGATTAGATCTATTGTCATCTGATAGAATCAGTTTTTTAGATATTTCACTGATTTGAAACTCTTATTATAGCTTTTTAGATTTTCTTAACCCGGACCCAGTCTTAAGACTAAACCGGGAAGCAGCCCACGCAGCTTCCTCGAACACTTGAATTTTAGCATTCAGCATAGTGTCGGAGCCCATGCAGGTGTTTTTGAGAATTTAGGCAGTTTTGTGTTTGAACTATGATATTGATTTCAGATTTTTATTTAATTCCATTTGACCCCTTTTGAAATTAAATTTTGCACTTGAAATCTCTATGTTCGAGCACGTGCAGGTATTTATAGCATATCTAATTTCATATAATTAATGAAATTATGGATCTTGGAAATCATAATTAGGATAAAATTCATTGTTTTTGATTAAAGGATGCCCTATGATTTTTGTTGATTTTGATTTAGTATCGCCTTTTGTTTGCTTGTACAAAGGGTTGCAGATGTGGTGAAGAAGGCATTTTGAAGCTATAGGTTCAAAGGATAATTTAATTTGTCATTTTAAGAAGAAGATTTACTCCTCAAAGTAATTCTCATTTTTTCTCCTCTTTTACTCAAATTTGATTTCCTCCTCTTTGTTCAAATTTGATTCCCCTTTGTTCAAATTTGATTTTTCCCTCTCAGTATTCAAATTTGATTTTCCCCTCTTTATACTTCTTCCAATTTCTATAAATAAGGCTAAGAGGAGTTGTCTATTCCATTCCATTTACTTGAAAGGTTAGAGCTAGGGTATTTGAAAGGGAGCGGTTAGGAACTTTAGTGGGCTTTCAATCCTACTTCGATAAATTTTGTAAGTGATTTTCACCCTTCTTTTAATTTTATTTTTTGCTTTTATACCTATCGCATGCCATTCTAGTTTCTCCCTCTCTTTTTTTTAGTTAAAAGGTTTAACATAATCGACATCCTCATGGCCATCATCCCGTAGATCGGGGATATTTTGGCTTACTCACGCCTCATGAGGGAATGGTGTCTTACGACACACTGATTTTCTTCTCTCATACTGGCCGAACACGACCTTGACTTGAAAGAAAATAAACAATGCAATATATATTCATTCCCCCTTTTTTTTCTAAGTCTAGAAATTAGAAAAATTTTGGTAGCATTTCATCTAGGGGGAGCAACATCTAACAAGTGGTGGCTTATTCGACGCCCCATCGAATGGGTGCGTCTTACGACACCGAGCCTATTTTTTATCCCGTCATACCTCCGAAAGCACAATGAGGTCTTCAAACTTGCAAAGAACACAAGCATATATATATATATATATATATATATATATATATATATATATATATATATATATATATATATATATATATATATATATTCGCATTCTCAAATCTCACAAGTTCTGACGCATTTTTCGGCGCACTGCAAGGCTTGACAAAGGAACTGGGTTGGGTATGTGATTGGGAATGCAAGGTAAGGGGTGCGATGCTAAAAATCGAAGGAAGAATTCTCCTACTAACGATGTTCTTCCCCAATTTGCGGCGCAGCGGAAGCGGGACGGCTAAAGAGAGGGAAGCGACGCCGAAAATCAAAAGAAGAATTTATCGACGAGTTCCTCCCGATTTGCTGAAAGAAACGGGATGGGTGAGGGGTGCGATAAAAAATTGAAGGAAGAATTGCATCGACGATGTTCTTCCCGATTCGGCAGCAAATGAGAGGCCAAAATGAGTCGCGTCGAAAATCGAAAGAATAATTTGCTTACTCATGATGTTCTTCCCCGATTTGCGACACAACAGAAATAGAAGGATTTAGGTCAGTATTAATGTAAGGTTAGTTACAAAGTTAGGCCAGAGGTTTGGGGTCAGGGCCGAACAGTGGGCTTGAAGGGCAGAAAATGGGTCAGGAGTGGTCGCAGGCAATTTTATGGGTTAGCGCTAGCTTTTTGACAGTAACGGCTGAATGGCAGAAAAGAGGAATGGCGGGACCAGGATCCGACTAGAACGGAGGCAGAACATCATGGAACAGAAAGGATTTCTGGCCAAAATGGCGGCAGACCACCGGCGGGCCATCGGCGGTATCACGGGACGCAGGTCGGGCGCAGAGTTGGTCGGGCGACGGCCTAAGGCGGTGGCGGATTGGCGCGGGTTACGCTGGTTCGACGGCGGGTTGCACGCAGAGCGACGGCTGGATTTCAAACCGGCGCGGCGGCTCGTTATGGTTCGTCGCCGGGTGCCACCGGGAAGACGGCCGATGTGATGTAGATGTGTAAACGAGCCGAGCTTGAGCGAGCTTGGTACTTATTCATGTTCGGCACATTAAGAATTTCCTTTGTTCATTATCGGCTCGTGTTCGTTAAGGGCTCGTTAACATTTGTTTGTGTTCGTTAGGAGCTCGTGTTCGGCTCGTTAAGGCTCGTTAAGCATTATTTATTTATTTATTAATATTTTAAAAATATTAAATTTAATAAAAAAAATTTAATACAAAATACAGTTTTATAGTTATTTGTTTATAAATTGTGGAGTGTGAGGACTAACAATAAAAATAATCCTTTCAAAAGTAAATTTTATTACAAACAAAACTACATAAAGCAATATTATAATTGAATATCAAAATATGATCTATTAACATATTTTAGTATTTACAAAAATTACATTATTACAAATTTGATTTACTACATTTGAATATGATTGAGAACACAAAAAATTAAATAAGTTATAAATAAATAAACAAATGAGTACATTGATACAATCCAATCAAACACTTTTATGAAGAAATTGAAACTTTAACATCTCTCAAACTCGAAATAATCTTGATAATCTTGGCTTGATTATTCACTCTCCAGAAGTCATCAACTTTGCCACATAAGATTTGCTCTTTGCCACATTATACTTGAATACTTCTTGCTGCACTATATAAATAAAACTAAACCAAATTTATGTTATATAATTATTGAATGGTCTGAATTTGAAATTTTATATTAGATAATCAATGATGCCATCATAGCTTGATGGGTCATGAGTCATGGCTACTTAAATTCATAAAAAATACATAAATCCAAAATACAATGAAACAGCAATTAAAATGAAAACAATCATTTTATCAAGGACCAAAATACAATGAAATAACAAATAAAATGAAAGCAACAGTCAAAAAATAATTGAAACATACCCAACTAAACAAGATATATAAGCAGCCATTTTCTCAAGCTAAGTTGCATCTCATATTAAAAAAGATTTAACATCATAGCCCTTTAAACACTACAACTCTAAGCAATTCAGCATAAAACCAAGAATATTATTGATAAACTAAGGACCAAAATACAATGAAATAACAAATAAAATAAAAACTGCAGTCCAAAAGTAATTGAAACAGGCCCATCTAAACAAGATATATAAGTAGCCATTTTATCAAGCTAAGTTGTATGATTGCATCTCATATTAAAAAAGATTTAACATCACAGCCTTTTAAACACCTCAACTCTAAGCAATTCAGCATAAAACCAAGAATATTATTAATAAACTAAGGACCAAAATATAATGAAATAGAAAATTAAATGAAAGCAATAACCTGCTTGTAGCCAAATCCAATAATCTGAAGAATCTGGAGAGAAGAGAAGTAGTCATTTCTCATAATAACTGTCAGTATTTTTTAGGCTACCTGTATCATGTAGAATTTGATTTTTTTTTCTAATGAAGTAAATCTATTTTTGAAGGCTGAATAGAACCAGATGTAACAACAAAATCAGTAAAACCTAACATACAATCAAAAGGAGATGAAAATGATGGCTCTCTTTGTAGTTGTGAAGACTCAAGTGCAGTTGCTATTGCTGAACTATAACTAGCATTGTTAGAAACATATTGATTATAAATCTCCAAAAAATTGATTCAACTTCTTTAATTTTGAAATCTATCTCTGAAGGTGAGTATATCTTTGGAAATATAAAATTTATAAGCTTCATCTTTAAGTGTGGATCTAACACAACCGCTACAGACATTAGTAAATTGCATTCTCCCCAGTACTTGTCAAATTTAATTTTCATGGCATTTGCCATTTTTTTAATATACTCAGTTGATGAATTGCTTTCCTCCATCAACAACTTCTTAACATGCATAATAGTAGGTAAAAAAATATTTGTTGTAGGATATGTCGAACCAGAAATCATTTTCGTGATATTATGAAAAATAACAAGAAACTTCCTAATAATCTCATACCTTTCCCAATCAAAATCAAATGGCAACCACTTGTAATTGCTATCTCGGGCTGCATAATGGTGGAAAATACTACAAAAAATAAATGCATATTCAAGCATAATGTATGTAGAATTCCATAGTGTAGGAACATCAACAGATAAACCCTTCATAGTGGAAATCCCTAATTGCTTCGCCACCTCAACAAACTTATATAATCTAGCATGAGACTTTTTAAGATATTTTATTGACTCTCTGATTTGATAAATAATATCTTGAATCTCCTTTAAACCATCTTGAACCATTATGTTCAAGATATGAGTACAACATCTGACATGGAAGAAATAACCCATAGAATGTAACTTACCTCTTGACTGAAAATTAGATTTGAGAGCATTAGCGGAACATCATTATTACTCGCATTATCCAATGTAATTGTGGAAACTTTATCCTACAAATTCCACTCCAACAAGCATTCACATATTGCATCACAAATAAAAGTACTTGTGTGAGGTGGTTCAAGATCAAAGAAACTAATAATACGCTTGTGTAATTTCCAAGACTCGTCAATATAATGAATTGTTAAGCACATGTACCTTACTGTTTGACTAGAAGTCCAACAATCAAATGTTAATGAGACAATAGGTATGATGTTAAGATATGCCTCCAGCTTTCCTTTTTCTGCTTCATAAACTTTCATGCAATCATTTTTTTATAGTATTTCTAGAAACTCTTTCATAATTATGATTTAAGACCTTCAACAAAATATTGAACCAAGTATGCTCAACCATCATAAATGGATACTCATGCACAATTATCATTTTTATAACTATTTCTCTAACATGAAGATGATCATAATTCTTTGGATCTATAAAAATAGGAAGCTCAATTTCTGAACTAGCATCAGAAGGCATAAAATTTAACAATTTCTGCCTTATATCTGGCAATTCCACAACTTGTTTATTTTTAGCTTTGATCTTATCACACTCCCTAACATGTCTAAGAAGTTGTGAAGTGGTGCCAGTCTTGGATTTATGAAATTTTGTACAACAATACATGCATTGTAAATAGGAAGCATTGATGCCTTTTAAAGTAGAAATAGTTTCTGTAAAGTACTCCTAAACTGTAGACTTCTTTTTTCTAGTCTTCATAGTAGGGATTCCTCCAACATTACTATCAAATATAATTGCTTTTGAAGAACTAGGTTGTGAAGAAAGATTAGAATTTTCATTACTATTTTCATCCTCTATAGTAATCTCATTACCAAATGATGCAGTTTGAGATAGATCAAAATTTGACATGGTAGTAGACTATATTGAAAAAAAATGTGTCAAAACTAAAGGTACAATCCATATGCTACAAGTAAGAACATTAACATAATTTATTGTCACATTCCATATAGAACTGGAGCACTAGTAAATTTGACATATTAAGCATAGAAAGTCAACTTAAACATGAAACATGAGGCTTTTCTTCTTAATCCCATCAAAGCTAAACATAATTAAATGAGAAGCCATTTACAAAACAACCTATTTTATTTGCTATTTTATTGTGTTTTGGTCTTTACCTTATCAAATAAGTTGGTTTATCATTTCTGGGTGTTCGAAGAATTTAAGCAGTCATCGAGCTATAAAGGCATCATTGAATAGCTAATAAAATCTTTCAAACTGAGCCCATTTTATAAGTAAAGCAGCCATCAATATTATTAAGCTGTGAGCTTATTTTACTGCATAAGACTATTTGGCTATTTTTGCTGTTATTTTGATATCAATCTACATACTATTTTCTCTTATTTTCTTAGCCATGAGGCCTGAGAGAAAACCCCACATGGAATATATATTATATACACACTATGCCATCAAATTTCAGTCACTTTATAAATTGACAAGTTAATGCTTCATTAGAAAGAAATCAAATTCTCCATGATACAGGCAGCCTAAAAAATACTAGTAGTTATTATGAGAAAAGGCTACTTTTCGACTTGCAGCTATTTTGAGATATGACTACTTGTTGTTCTCTCCAGATTCTTCATTCATGAGGACTATTTGATACTATTTATATAGCAATTAAGCTACACTATTATGACTACATTAAGACTTAAGAGTAGTAATTTGTAAAGGGTTGTGATGTTAAATCTTTTTTAATATGAGATGCAACTTAGCTTGATCAAATGGCTGCTTATATATCTTATTTAGTTGGGTTTGTTTCAATTATTTTTTAACTGCAGCTTTCATTTTATTTATTATTCATTTATAAATACTAAACTAGAAACCGAAATCGAATACTTAATACTATTCCCCCTACATATAGATAGTAAACCCTAAAGGGCCTAAACTCCAAAATATGCACGATATTACAAAATCAAACTGAGAAAATACACTTCAGCATTTCATTGCACATTCCAACCAGAAATCGAACACTACAAATCAAATATCCAAGAAATTTCAATAGCATATTAGCATTTTTGAGTCATCTAGAACCCATGCACTTCAGCAAGCCAGCAACTCAAGAAGTTAGGCAAAAGATGGAGAAACTACAAAATAATAAATGATACCGAACCGTAGAAATTAGAATGGTTTCAATTGGTGCCTCGACGGCTCGCTAATCGCTCTACCGTGGATTAAACTGAATAATGCTCAGAAGTAGAGGGTAGAGGAGGCCAAGGAAGGAGAATAGGATAGGTCACATAAATAGGGCAAATAAGACTCAAAAGAAAGACGTAAGAGAAAGAGTCAAGAGTCAAGAGCAAGAAAAGTGTGTGAGTGGCAGCCTCGTAAGTTTTAAGTAGTTAGGGTTTAGGAATTAGGTTAAGATTTAATAAAAAAATCTCCTCAAATCTAAAAATATGAACTGTTCATTTCAACAATTAAAAATTTTAAATTAATTTTCATTGTTATAATGTGTCTAAATTTATTTAATTTAAATGTTATTAATTAAATTACTTATTCATGCAAATAAAAATTGATTAATTAATAATTTAATTATAAAAAATATATATTATATAATTTTTATATAAATATTTATTTATTTCAAGCCTTATCGAGCCGAACACGAACGAACAAAAAATTGTTCATGTTCGACTCGTTTATATATCGAGCCTAATATAGTTGTTCATGTTCGGCTCGCATACTTAACGAACGAGCAAAACACGAGCTACTTAACGAAGAACATGAGCTACTTATGAACAACGAGCTTTTGACAGCTGGCGCGGTCAAATGGAAGTGGAGGCACCTGGAGTGGACCGGTTCGGGTCGGGTGGTTCCACTACTGCCAGTCCGATCTGAGGGTCGCGAGGGTCATGGGATCTGGGTGTGGCCAAGGACATGGTTTTGGGTCGTCGCGGAAGATGGCATCAGGGTCCTGAAAGGACCGGGAGGCGGACAGAGCTGCGGGGTTCTTGTCACGTGATGTGGTATGGATTTGGCCGGATTGTGGGTGACCAGTGGAAACGATTTAATGAAGAAAGGAAAATCGAGAGGAAGAAAATTCACCTTTTTCAGGGGAGTTTTTTCTTGAATGTAAGAGAGTCAGGAGAGAGAAATGGGGGAGAGAGAGGAGAGTGGAAGAGAATGAGGAGGGAAGTTGTAGAATGGGGGGAGTGGTTATCTTTCTATTTTATTTATTTTTTTAATTTTCTTTTTCAAAAAACTGAAAATAGGGGGAACGGTTGAGCATGGGGGTAATTTGGAAATTTTTAAATAAATTTAAATTTATTAAATATTTTAAATGTGGATTTCACGTCGGTAAATGCACATAGTCAATATATATAGATTTAGGGTAATTCCATTGTTCTGAACACAACGACACTGTTCGTTTCGCGATCGGAGGCCATTTGGTTCGATCGGCGCCAAATTGAGTCAATTTTAACTTGAAATGCACGTCGCCGCTTTCGACAACTTGATTTTCATGCAGACTCATCCGAATCAAGTGTGAATGGTCTCATTTGATAAATTTTGATGTTTTAAAGCTAGTGGCTTGATCAATTTCATGAACAGAGGTCGTTTGATCTTTTTCAGTGCCTCCTGACCTTGATATGCGTGCGGGCATGTTGATGACTCGAGCGTTTGATTGGTTGCTCATCAAGTTGTCCAATATTTATATCCTAACCAATTTCGATGTTCTAAACATGATGGCAAAATCCGTTCATTGATTAGAGATCATTTGAGTTAATTTTGATTACGTCCAGTGCGTTTCAGTCTCGATTTGCATGTTCTCACTTCAAATCACTCAATATTTGCACAGACTCATCTAAATTGAGCACGGATAGCCTCATTTGATATATTTTGACATTTCAAAGCTAATGATGCAATCAATTTCATGAACGGAGGTCATTTGGTCATCATTGCAGCTTCCCAACTCTAATATGTGCGTCGACATATTGATAGCTCGAGCGCTTAATCAATTGATCATTAGATTTTGCAATATTTATATTTTGACCAATTTCAACATTCTAAATGCGATGGTGAAGTTCGTTCATCGATCGGAGGTCATTTCGACCATTTTCAGTGACTTCTAGTACATTTTGAGCCTCAATTTGTGCGTTGTCACCTCCGAAGTCCGTCGAATTCGATTTATGGGCTTATCTTGATTTATGACACATATGTGGAGGTCAACAGATGTGTTGCGAATCTGCTATGGATTGGAATCTCTTTCCATCTTTGGCTAGTCAAATTTGAGCTATAGTAGCAGTAAAGCATGATAAAAATTGAAATGTAAAATCAATTATCAATGAAACTAAATCTAAGCTAATTATGTCATTATGACTAATCTACTTGTTCTTTATATCGATGAATCTTTAGAACACACTGTTCATCATGAAGCTAGGTCGCAGAGCCAACATCCATCTAGCTAATGTTGTAATCAATACTAGAGATGTTGGAGCTATCATTCAATTTGGTAGTGTAGACTTCCCAACCATTGTTGTTATAAATAATTCTCTATCTGAACCAACTGCATATTCTACGCACCAACCTATGCAATGGAGGAGGACTATAGGAATGGCTACTTTTACTACTAAGTTCCTCAAAAAAAACCTAAGTGTTCAAAATATTGGGTCATTCTGAAGTGTCAATCATGAAAAGAACCGTCACTGTGCAGAAAGTTTCAGTCATACCAGTAAATGCGACAACTCTGCCAATTGAACCTTTCACACTAGGAAGGCATGATGTTGAAGCCTCCTCTTCTGGAGGAAAACTAACTCAAAGGCAGCGGAGAAAGAAAAATGCTGAGTTGGAGCTCATCGCCACCGGCCATCTATTACACAACCAGAACCAACAATCAGCTCTGACACTTCAGAAGAAACAACCTGAAACTCTATTTATTCGAGTATATAAAGTCCTAAAGGTTGTAAAAGAAAAGGTCTTATGAAGAAAAGATATCAAATGTCAATTACTAGAGAAGCCGAGAATGCTTCATTACAAAAGTTACCATCAGTGGTAGTAAGAACTCATGATCGCTCTAAGCGAGCCCTCCATGGTGAACATCGGGGTGTGACACCTGAACCACATGTCCAGGAATCTTCTGCCGAAAGGTCCCGACAAAAAAGAAAACAAATATAGAGGCCAAAGCCTCGAGAAGAAGTTGCGACACAGAAGCTTCTTCACCTGGAAGTAATCTAACCCAGAGATAGCGGGGAAAGAGAAATAGTGAACTACGTGCTCAATAGTCATTGTTCAAGTAGACATTGTACAACTAGCTGTGAACCAGAAGTGAGTGTTCCAAACTATAACATGTTTAACAACTTAAGATGAGTAAAGCAGAACAGCTCTATTGGTCAAATCAAATAGTCCTTATGGACCCGACAACATTAAGTTCCATCTTCTCCAGTGAGGAAACTCAAAATTGTGTATGGAAGAGTGTATTGGGTCCTCAAAGTTACTAAGGGGAAATGATTGATAAAAGGAAAATATGAAGGTCCTGTCATCAGGGAGGCTAGAGTTGCTCATTCAAAGAAACCTCCTCCTACAACCTTGATAAGATGTCTTATAATTCAAGTCCCCTATGGTGAGCATTGATGCGTGACACTTGGACCACAGGTCTAAGAATCCACCGTAGAAAGGTCCCGACAAATTGGTGAGCAAATTTGGAAGCAAAATCTCGAAGCGAAATTGCCTTACAAAAAGACAATGACGTGACATCTAGACCGTACTCCCACAAAATTCACTCCTTATGCGCAAGTATTTGGAGATAAAATAGTCTTGCCACTTGAAGTTGAATTACCTTCACTCCAAATAGCCATTCAATACAATCTCACCTAAGATGAGAATGTCCATCTACGGATGGAAGAGCTTAATACGCTTGATGAGGTCAGTCTCCAAGCTTAGCAAAATTTAGAAGTTTATCAAGCAAGGATGTCCAAAGTATTCTCAATCATATGGTCCATCCTCGAGCTTTTCAAATAGGAGAATTGGTCATGGTACTGAGAAGACCAATTATTCCTAATTAAAAATTTGGTGGCAAATTTGACCCTAACTGGGAAGGCCCTTTTGTCATTGAAAAAGTGTATCAAGGAGGGGCATACCAACTCATCAACCTAAAGGATGAAAGACCAATGCTGCCAATTAATGGCTGATACTTGAAAAAGTATTATACATGATGACCACATTCTCGAGGTATAATAGAAATCCACCTGCAAGACAAGGGCATTTTTTTAGTATATCTATTTAGGTTGACATCGTGCTTTATGCCGAGATCCCTAAATAAACATACTTTAGATGAAAAATTTTTTCGTGAAAATTTTCCTATTACATAGAGGGAATTTTTAGATTTTTATATATAGATGAAATCAATGTTGTATGTTAAAATCCTCTTTAGAGTATAGCAATTCAAATATTGATGTATTTATATTTTTTTTATCTTGAAAATTCTTCTAAATGTACTTTAAAATTCTAAAGATAGGGGCATTTTTTAGTTTATGTTTATTTGAGTCATCATCTATAAGATGAGATCCTCAAATATATGCTGATTCAGGTTGACATCGAGCTTTATGTTGAAATCCTTGAATATATCCATAATTATCATTGTTAAGATGTTAGGAATGGTAGGTCATAATCATCCTCTTTATGTTACTGCAAAGAGTGATGGCATCTCGATCAGCCGAATATTGATTGATCCAGGTTCTTCTATCAATCTTATGAGTCTAAAGGTATTAAGAGGATTATCACTTCATATCCAACATCTTGGGAGAGACAAGTTGATGGTTCATGGTTTCAATGAAAAGGGGCAGAAAACTCTGGGTTATTTTATTCTCCCACTCAAGTTCAAGGATTTATATATAGAAGCCAAGTTTCATGTAATCGATGCTGATACATCATTTAGAGCTATCTTTAGTCGACCGTGGCTGCATGAGTATGGCATGGTCCCATCAACTATGCATCAATGTATGAAGTATCTAGAAGATGGAGAAGAATTCAGAATTCTCGGTGACCTACAATCATTCTCCGTCAATGAAAAAAGATCTATGAAAATGCAAAATATTTCATCCTCAAAGAGCCTAAGCAAATAGAGCCTCTTGAAGTAGTAGCATCCACTTCAGGAATTAAAAAGTAATTTTATAAAGTGAAAGAGTAGAAGCAAAGAGGAAGAAAGAAGGCAATGCCAACTCTCCCTAAAGCACTTGATTCTGCACCTAAGTCAAGCAAATCAATTCCTCATTTAGGAAGTGACACAGAAGAAGGAGAAGATATTCCTATCAAACCTAATGGAACTTATAAGCTCTCAAGAAAAGCAGAGTATAAAATAAGTGATTCTAATTGGTATGATTTTGAATCACTTATGGAAATAGAGTTCAAATGGTTGCATCAAGAATGACAGCTCACTTGGAAGAGTCAGATGACTCACTCAAGTTATACCCATCCCTCAGCAGTGCTTCAAAGAAATTAGTCCGCTGGAGGTTCATAATATTGAAGAATTTATAACATTCTATGTGCCGCCATTAAGTGAGAGTGGTGGAATAAGAACTCTGTTTTATAAATCTGAAGAGTCTCAGCCTTAAAATTTTGAACAGCCTGCTCAAAATAAAAGTTTTGATGAGATAGTACCAACAAGAATACAAATATACTATCCATAAAAATTATGAAGAATGATGCATAAGCTTGGAATTCATATTGGAACTACTAAACATAGAAACTCATAGTGATGAAGGAGATGATTCTCATGAAATTTCTCTTACAAAAGATGAAGAAGTAGAAGTCAAGCTCGCACCTGAAGAACTTGAAGATGGTGAACAATAGCTACTATGGATGAACTTAAAAAAAATCAACCTAGGAGCTGAGGATGATCCTCGTCCAACTTTTGTCAATGTCTTTCTACCTGATTAGAAAGTTGAAGAGCTAAAAATGCTACTTTGTGAATTCATGGATTACTTTCCCTAGACATATTCTGAAATATCAGGCTTATCCCCTGATATAGCGGTTCATAAACTTGTTATTAAACTAGATGCAACACCCGTTAAGCAAGCTCCTAGGCGAATGAGATTGGAGATTGAAGAGCAGGTAATTGCAGAAACTAAGAAACTGATCGAAGCAGGTTTCATCCAGGAGGAGAAGTATGCGGATTGGATAACTAACATTATTCCAGTTAGGAAGAAGAATGGCCACATCCATCTCTGCATTGACTTCCGGGACTTAAATAAGGTTTGCCTAAAAGATGACTTTCTGCTTCCAATATCAGAACTATTGATGGACAACACTTCCAACAATGACATATTCTCATTCATGGACGGATCATCGGGATACAACCAAATCAAAATGGCACCTGAGGATGAAAAGCATACATCATTCAGAACACCTATTGGCATCTATTGCTACACGATCATGCCCTTTGGCCTAAAAAATGCTGGAGCTACATACCAAAGAGTCATGATGCATATTTTTGATGAGTTGATTCATCAAAAGGTGGAATGTTATGTCGATGATTTGGTGGTGAAAAGCTGAAACCGTGAAAACCACTTTGAAGACTTGAGAATTGTATTGGAGAGAATCAGAAAATATGATCTCAAGATGAATCCTCTAAAATGTGCATTTGGGGTATCCTCTAGAAAATTCCTGAGGTACATTGTACGTCACAGAGGTATTGAAATTGATCCTGTTAAAATCAAAGCAATTATGGAGATTCCTCCACCAAAAAATTTGCAGCAGCTTCGCTCTTTGTAAGGACAGTTGGCATTCATTCGTCAATTCATATCAAACCTATTAGGAGGCTGTCAACCATTTGCAAGGTTGATGAAGAAGGATGCTCCATTCAAATGGGACAAGGAGTGTCAGAAAGCCTTCAATAGCATCAAAAGCTACCTGTTAAATCTACCAATCCTTGTTGTGCCTACTCTTGGGAAGCTCCTCATTCTATACATAGCTGCATTAGAAGAGTCTCTCGGGGCATTATTGGCACAACACAATAAAGAAAGCAAAGAGAATGCTCTTTATTATATCAATCGGAGGCTGATTGAAACAGAAATGAGATACTCTCCGATAGAGAAGTACTGTTTAGCATTGATCTTTACAGTCCAAAAGCTTCGTCATTATATGTTATCTCACAAAATTATCCTTATCTTAAGGATCGATCCGCTTAAGTACTTGATGATAAGACCATCATTGATAGGTCGCTTGGCAAGATGGGCAATATTGCTTCTACAATTTAATATCACATACATTCCGCAGAAAGCAGTGATGGGATAAGTCTTAGCAAATTTTCTTGTTGCACATCCCATCCCGATGACTCATCTCTTAATGACGATTTGCCTAATGAGCAAATTATGCTCAATCATGAAAGAGAAAATTCACAAATTTAAGAAATATACTTTGATGGAGCCTCATCGATCAAATAAGTCCAACATCTAAATTTCCCAAGAGCAAGAGCAAGAATCGGCATCATCTTCATAAAATCAGAAGGAGATAATGAGATGATCATATGGATTGATCGAGCCAAGAACTAATAATGAAGCTGAAAATGAAGCATTAGTGGCTGGTCTGGAAGAAGTTATTTTCATAGGTATTCAGAACTTGCATATTTTTGGCGATTCTCAGCAAATTATAAATCAAGTACTTAGCATATATAGAATTAACAAGATTGAGTTAACTTTCTATCACAAGCGAGTTCTTGACCTAATGAAGCAGATACCAAATATCACACTAACTCGAGTCTCTCGATCTGAGAATAGCAAAGCTGACTGCTTAGAAAAATTAGCTAAGAAAATGACAAGTATGAATGGTGATTATATCATGATCAACATATTTACTCAACGAGTTCTAGAGCCAGCAAAGTATCAATCAATAGGGGTTATTCGACCCAGATGCACTCAGGTTGCTCCTCATACTCCTCAAAATTAATAAGAAGTTGTACCAAGAAGAACTAAGAATGATATTGCCTCAGAAAAGTAGTGTGAAGCACTTACGGTAAAAGAGTCACATGATTGGAGGTAACCTTTCATCGACTATTTTAAAGAAGGCAAATTACCAAATAATAGATCATTGGTAGCTCAA
The DNA here is from genome assembly GCA_021442155.1 of Cymbidium sinense. NCBI lineage: Eukaryota > Viridiplantae > Streptophyta > Magnoliopsida > Asparagales > Orchidaceae > Cymbidium > Cymbidium sinense. The sequence goes on from CM038222.1 coordinate 56,899,414, forward strand.
ATCGAGAAGAGAATGCTATGCTATGCTTTCGTCAACAATACTTTATACCGTAGATCTTTGAACAAATGTGGCTACGATGCCTAGATGTAGATGAAGTTAGTAAAGTGATAGTTGAAGTTCATGAAGGACTTTGTGGTGCACATCAGTCAAATCCCAAGATGGCAGTAAAGATCAAAAAGATGGGTTATTATTGGCCAACTATGGTGAGAGACTGTATTAATCATGCTAAGAAGTGTCATGAGTGTCAAGTACATGGGCATCTCATCCATTAACCTCCAAATTCATTACACCTAACAATAGCATCCTGACCATTTGAATGTTGGGGTACAAATGTAATTGGACCAATTGATCCACCGTCATCAACTGGACATCATTTCATTCTAGCAGCGACTGACTATTTCTCTAAGTGGGATGAGGCTACCCCATTTAAAGAAGTTACTGCTGACCGAGTGGTCAACTTCTTCATGTATAATGTGGTCTATAGATTTGGAGTATCACGCCAAATAATTTTTGACAATGGCACAGCTTTCAAAAGTGCAAAGATTTATAGATTCATCGATCGACACAAAATTGATTGGCGATACTCTTCAATATACAATTCAAAAGAAAATAGTTTGGCGGAAGCCTTCAACAAGACATTAGTCAAGCTGCTCAAAAAGATTCTCACTAAAAATAAAAGATAATGTCATATCAAGCTAGTAGATGCACTATGGGCATATCGAACCACCTACAAGACGCCGACTAAAGCCACTCCCTATTCATTGGTATTTGAAACTGAAGTAGTTATTCTACTTGAAGTTAAGTAGCCTTCACTTCGAGTAGCCATCCAATACAATCTAACTGAAGATCAAAATGCTCATCTAAGAATGGAGGAACTCGACGTGCTTGATGAAGTTAGAATATAAGCTCATCAAAATCTGGAAGTCTATCGAGCAAAGATGTTTAGGGCTTTTGACCATACGGTGTGGCCTCGAATATTTTGAAAAGGGGAATTGGTCTTGGTGTTGAGAAGACCAATTATTCCTAATCAAAAATTTGGTGGCAAATTTGAGCCTAATTGGGAAGGCCCTTTCGTCATTGAAAAAGTATATCAAGGAGGGGCATACCAACTCATTGACCTAAATGGTGAAAGACTAATGCCGCTAATTAATGGTCCATACTTGAAAAAGTATTATACATGACAAATATATTCTCAATGTATAATAGAAATTCTCCTACCAGACAGGGGGCATTTTTTTAGTATATCTATTTAGTTCAACATCATGCTTCATGCCGAGATCCCTAAATAAATATACTCACTCCAGATGAAAAACTTTTCTGTGAAAGTTCCCTTATTACAGAGGGGCATTTTTAGATTTTTATATATAGATGAAATCGATGTCGTATGTTAAAACCCTCTTAAGAGCATATCAATTCAAATATTGATGTATTTGCATATTTTCATCTTGAAAGTTCCTCTAAATGTGCTTTAAAATTTCCCCTGCAAAATAGGAGCATTTTTAGTTCATGTTAAGTTTATTTGAGTTGACGTCGTGCTATAAGATGAGATCCTCAAATATCTTCTGATTCAGGTTGACATTGAGCTTTAGGCCAAAATCCTTGAATATATATCCATGATTTTCATTATTAAGTTGCAGGTTCTTACAGTAACAAAAAGAATTTATTGCTACACAAGAAAACACAGTCATAAATGTCAAGAAAAATTTATCTCCCAGATTTGCTAAATTCTGGAGATCAAGCCAAAAGAACTCTCAATTTTGGAAGCTTCAATCAACTGAGTTGGAAAAACATCAACCTTTACATCCTAAAGTCTAGGACATGGATGGGTTCTAAAGGTTGAACTCAATAAACAAATGGTCGAGTTGTCTCTCCTCACTCAACAAGCCGGAAAGAAGACCGCAGTGAAAGAGCCCTCATTCGTCAGTCTGATGACAAAACCAACAACGTATTACAGCTTAAGTCGAAGACTCGAGTAGATTGTAAAGGTTGAACTCAACAAGCCCAAATGTGGCAGAGTTGCTGACGCTCTCCTCACTTAACAAGCCGTAAGAAAAGGCCGCAATGAAAGAGCCCATACTTGTCAGTCCAATGATGATTCAATCTCAAACCAAATCCAGCTTAGTAATTACAAGCAATCAGGATCCAAGAGATCTTTTTACTTGATCGATAGACCAAGACAATTTGAAGAAACTCTCAATTCAGAGCTACCTCAAATCAATCTATATATTACCCGTAGGGTGATATCTCAACTTATTCTCTAATGATCTGATCAAGCTCAAAGCACAGATTAAAGTCAATCTCCTCATCAAGTTCATCAAAGCACAAAGCACAGGACCGAGGAAGTAATTCCATAGTTCATACAAAGTCGATGACTGAACTAAAGGAATTTTGTGATTATTTAGTATGTTAATACGCACATTGCTAGACTAATAACTCAACATTGACCCTATATAAGCTAGAAGGCTGGGTCATCTGTATGCACCCTTCAATGAATCTGTCAAAGCAGCAAGCATAGGGTTCATGGCATACATATACTTCCTGACAAGTCAATATGGACAAATCAGGTCAGTCCTTCATCAAGTCCATCAAGCTTAAAGGTAGGATAGAAGGAATTTCAAATCTAACCAAGCACGGATAAATCAAATCCCCAGCAGAATCTTACATCAAAATAAATAAACTAATTCCTCCATCAAACCCAACTAAGCACGAAGCTAGGATTGGAGGAAACTCAAATCTATAATGACATAAAAGAAAGAGATCTTTAGCAAAGCCATTGAAGTAGATAGTAGATGGTATAAGAACTCTTATCTATCCGACAAGTTAATTCTGATAAATCATTCAACCCCGTCATTTAGCATGTCCTAAATAAGGCATTATACTAATGACAAATCCTATCAAAAGCTCCGTAAGCTAGTGCTCGAAGTTGAAATGATCCAAGTTCTATGGCCAGCCCAAAAGGTCAACTAGTTTTCAACAAACGTGACTTCCTCCATGCGTGAATCACATTTGTTGGGGGTCATTTGTTGACCTCCTCATATGTCTCATAAATCAAGACAAGCCCACAAGTTTAATTTGATGGACTTCAGAGGTGATAGTCCACAAATCGGGGATCAAAATGCACTAGACGTCACCAAAAATGGTCGAAAAGACCTCCGATTGATGAACGTACTTTGTCATCATGTTTAGAACATTGAAATTGATCAAAATATAAATATTGTATAATCTAATGATAAACTTATCAAGCGATCGAGCTATTAATATGTCAATGCGTATATCGAAGTCGAGAAGCTGTGACGATATTCGAACAACCTCCGTTCATGAAATTGATCATGTAGTTAGCTTTGAAATATCAAAAACTATCAAATGAGATTGTCCACGCTTAATTTAGATGAATCTGTGCAAATGTTGAATGATTTAAAATGACAACATGCAAATCGAGGTTGAAATACATAGGATGTCACCAAAATTAATTTAAATGACCTCCAATCAATGAATGGACTTCGCCATCACATTCAGAATGTTGAAACTAATCTGGATATAAATATTGTACAACTTGATGACTAAGCGATTGAGTCATCAACGCACCTGCACACATATAGAGGTTAGGAAGCGCCGATGCAAATCAAATGAACTCCGTTCCTAAAATTGATTGCGTTGTTAGCTTTGAAATATCAAAATCAATCAAGTAAGATTATTCACACTCAATTCAGATGTGTCGGCATGAATGTCAAGCGAACGAAAGCGGTGATGCGCATTTTGAGCTGAAATGGACCCAATTTGAGCTCGACTTGAACCAAACGTCCTCCAATTGTGAAACGGACTACATCGTTGTGTTTGGAATATGAGAATAACCTTGATATATATATATATATATATATATATATATATATATATATATATATATATATATATATATATATATATATATATATATATATATATATATATATATATATATTGATTATCTAATCATGTAAAGTTCACATTAAAGTTAAAATCAATTTAAAATTAATTTAATCTTAACTAGCCCAAATCCTTAACTCCCACTCTAATAAACCACTCTCTTCATGCTACCGTTCATATGTGACATGGCTTCCCCCGACGAGACTCCTCCCTTCTCTCTCAGGCATCCTTCCTTCCCTCTTTAGCACCTCCCCACAGTTCCTCCTCCCATTCCAAAAAATCTCCTTCTCTCCAATCAGTCCTCCTCCTCCCTCACTTCTGCATTGCCTAATCAATCAAGAGCTTTTTCCTCCTCCAAACGAATAACTTTGGTTTCTCTTCTCCTCCTTTCTTCTCTTCTTCTTTCCCTTTTCTTTCTTCTTCTCCAATCAAAGTCATTTCCCCCTTCTTCTTTCTTTCTTTTTCCTTCTCTTCTCTGTTCTTTCTCTTTCTTCTCCAAACCGCAAAGAACTCCTCTCCGATCTTCCTTCTCCAATCCAAAATCAGTTTTTTCATTTTTCTCTCATTTTTATAAATCCAAAAACCAAAACTTCCCCTCTTCCTCCTTCTCCCTTTCATCCCTCATTTCCACGAAAATTTTTCCTCATAAAACCAATCAATTTCAGATTGCTTCACCATCGGGAAGAACACCATCATGAGGCAGGTTCTTCTTTCAATTTTCGGCATCACACTCCTTGCATTACCTCTTCAAAGCCACTTCATTGAAATCGAGGAAGAACACTGTCATGAGGCGAGTTCTTCTTTAGGTTTCCAGTGTTGCCTCTCATTTTCGTCCCCTTGCCGACCCTTCTCTTCGTTGTAACAGAGAGGAACACCATCATAAGATAGGTTCTACTCTTGGTATTCAGCATGCCTAACCCCATCCCTTGCCGATCATTGCAACACACAAAAAAATGAGTCAGAACATGTGGGATGTTTGAATGTGGATATATATACATGCTTGTGTTTCTTTGCAGGTTTAAAGGCCTCGTCGTGCTCACGAGGACGCGATGAGATAAAAAATTGGTTGAGGCATAAGACACACCGCTTATGCTCATGAGAGGCGTCCGAGTAAATAACATCTGTTAGATGTCACACCCTGCTAAATTTTATTTAATTTCTAGACTTAGAAAAAAAGGAGGGATGAATATATATTGCATTGTATATCTTCTTTCATATTTGAAGGCCTTGTTGTGCTCATGAGAGCGCGACGAGATAAAAAACTGGTTGCGATGTCACAATATACCACTCACTACGCTCATGAAGGTGTATCGAGAAAGCCAAAATACTACCGATACAGCTCCCTACACGGGGATGACGACGGGAGGCTGCTTAAATTTAGACTAAAATTCAAGACTTAAATATATTCAAATGGAAATTACCTAAACTTAAGTCAAACAAAAGGATATATGATAAATATGAAGATAAATATTAAATCAAAGAGAAATAGGGGGAGAGCATTCAAAGAAAATTTTGGAAAGAATAGAATACTCGTTTAAAATACAAGTAAAATTTGGGGAGGCTAATATTAAACTCACAAACTCTAATTGTGATTCTCTATGGCTTAAATTGAAGCGGTAATGAGTGAGTTCTCTTTTCTTGTAAATTTCTCAAAATTAAACAAGCCTTAATTGGAATTTGGGGAGATTAATACTAAACTCATAACAAACTTGCAATAAACTTAAAGTCTATAAAATTTGATATGGAGTTAAGGATGAATTCAAATTGGGTTTAATAACTCTTATATCAATATAGAGATGATTATAATGCTAGTGAATAAGCATGAGTAAGGCTAAAGTAATAAACATTGAAATTGGTATAACTTATTAAAAGTGATTTAAATTGAATATAATCAAAATTGAGAATTACAAAATTTAACAAAAACTAAGTGCAAGTAATATTTTAAACTACAATCTAAATCAAAATGCATTCTACGCCATCGCAATTATACAATCTGATAGAAATGACTAAACTAAATGCTTTAATGAAGGAGCTTTCCTTCAATACAAAAATTAAGGAATTTTATTCTAAATAATGATTTTCAAAATCAACGAAATCACTAATTAGCTGAAATTATCTAAGCTATAAATATTTGCATATGCTCTTTTGGGTTAAATTAATTTGGAATCGAATAAAAATCTGAAATTTATCTTATAATTAATAAATAAATACTACATAAAGTCTAAAATACACCTGTATGGGCCCCGACACTACGTTGAATGTTTAAATTCAATAGATGTTGTCTTGGTTGTTTCGTTTAGTCTTAGTAGTGCGGGTTAACTAAACCTAAAAACTCTATAATAAGAGTTTCAAATCAGTGAAATATCTGAGAAATGGATTCTGTCAGGTGATAGTAGATCTAATCTTCTGTTAGCAACTAAATAGAGTTAACAAGATCTAAAGCTCTTAAATATATTCAAATTAATCAATTGTTCAAATCAAATTAAGTACCAATCTGAAATCGCTTAAATGAAACTCTTTCATTAAAAACTTAAATTGAACTTAATCAAATCCATCCACCTTCCGTAACAGTTTATTAGAGGTGAAAAGTTAAGAAAATTCTAGTTCACAAAGAAGCCAATGTCAAATCAAGTGTTCTACTATGTTCACTCTCAATCAATCTCTTGCCGATGGGGCGTGGCGTGTCTTCGATATGTGGTTTGTGAGAGCTCCACAAATGAAGTAGTTACGACCAGAGTCCTCTGATCGGGTGATTTATCCAGTCAGACTCAATTATATTACGATCACGGCCGTAGCCTATATGCTCTCAAATAGCTCTGCCCTTTGAGTTGTGAATCATAAAGTATACTTGATAGGGTAAACATCCCTCGACTTAGAAGCCTTCAGACAACCCCAGTCTACAAGGATTTCTTGGGCGTAACTCGTGTTCATAAGAATCCTTGGTCGTTAGGTGTCCTCCTCCCTAAAGACAAGGGACCCTGGGATGGCGAACTATGATGATCCAGGCGTCATCATTCTCCCAACCATCCGATTTAAGCTGGAATGGTGAATTTCATAATATAAATTCTAAAACTGCATATGCTGCTACTATACGCTACACATTAAGCGACCTAACGACTAGCCTTAATCAAAACTTCTCTCTCACTTATTGAGAGGGGTAATTAACTATAGGGGCTTGCTTTATACAACAAATCTAAAATCCTCACCAAATGAGGACGAAATCTCTGGGTAGTGTCTTATCTACTATTCCATTTGCCTTCTGAAAATTACGCCGACACTTAAACCACTCTCTTCAATTCATATTTGTCGAGAGGTCGGTGGCAAATTTTCGGAGCCCACAGTACGTTAATTCAAGTAAATAGAAAAGCAATAGAAATTAAGAGCAATCACTCTCGTAGACCTCTCCAAATCCAAAATATTAAGTTCAAAGATGTCAACTTTTAATGAAATCCCAAGCTGGTATAAGCGATGGCGTAAGTCAATAGTGTGTGTCGATCATATGTGCGATAGCATTCGTCAATGCTGTTGGCAATGATGTAATCAGGTGCTGGTAGTTAAGACTATGTAGATAGTCGATAATCCAATGATAGCGGTTAGATGATGGTGGTGTTAGTGGCCAAAAATGGTGTCATGGTGGCGATGTGATGATGATAATTAGTAGTGGTGGACGACTGTTGCGGAGGTGATAATACACGGTCAAGTGGCGGTGATTGGCGGGTAATTAGTGGTGATGTCTAACGACGTCGACGATGGCGACTGTGGCGTCGATTACAGCAATCAATATGATGGCAGTTTGGTGGCTCAAATTTTCTTTTTTAAACATTATTTTTCAAGGAATAGAAAAGAATTAATATGAGTAATAAAATCACCCGATTTTGTTTTATGACTTGTGATTGTCTTTCTTTTTTTAAATGCATTTGAGTGAATTTAATTGTAAATTCATATACATAGTGTATATGTAAAGATTTGTATCTAAGAGTTTATGATTGAAAATTAAAAAGCTCTTAATTATTAGACTAAATTGGCTTGCACGACATAGTGCCCATTATAAGTTGGTGCATTAAATACTAAGTTGGTTCTACCTGTTTTTTGAGATTTTACATGCTATTGCTGATCACGCTTATGTTGATGATTTCAAATCAGTTAGAATGGATTCAACATCTGCAAATAATTTTTTTTTAATTTTTGATTGATTGAGAATTTTCAGCTGAAATCCTGAAATTGAGTTCTATTTAAAACTTTTAGATTTTGAATGGTATTTCAGAAAACTCATAATAATTGTAAATAATCTATTAAAATTTTATCATCAATACCTCATTAAATTATTGGAACATTTATTTCTTATGATATTCATTTTAATTAGATGAGTTGTTTCATATCTTAAATAAGTTTCTATAATTTTTTATAATAAAATAATTATAATTATAATTGAGGCCTTATTTGAGCCAATATGGCGATGTGATTTCATGCGTCATATGCTTAATATTTTTTAAATCTATGACAAAAAAAACTACGTTTTTCAACATGACTATCTGTGAAGATAGTTAAAAAGCTGTAGATTGATTTTTGTAAAATAAGAAAAAATTGTATATATCAATTACAGCTTCTTCAAATAACTTTTTTCTATAACACATTCATTATTATTATTATTTTTTATACAACTGGAGTTATCCCAAATAGACCCAAGTTTTGAAACAGATAAATTTCAACTTTTTTTATGATGAGATTTTTAAATCAAATGAGAGTTTTAAAGATTTGATTTTGATAATAGAAATGAGTTATAATAGAAATTTCCTGCTGAAATTATATCAAAATATTCGGCTAATAATTTTTTGGTTCACAAATTAAATGAAGATATAAATATTTTAAACCAGTCATTTATAAAATATTAGTTTGTGCGCCAAAAAAATATTAATAAAATAATTTGGTATATTTTTAATTTGCTATTAAAATTATACCAAATTAAATTTTAAATGAATGTATAAATATCTGTAAAGTGATATTCTTTAGACGCTGAATTGTGAATATGTTGCTGTGAATTATATCTAGAGGTATTAAATATTATGTTTATTTCTACCTGTTCATCTCTGCATTCCTTCTTTATTTTATTTTATTTTTTTTATTTTAAAATATTTGATTCATTTTTTATGACAAATTCACATACTATGCATTCTCTAAATACTTTAATCTGTGAGAATTTTCCTCTATTTATAGATTCAAATCAATTCCTAAACTTTACTTAGTACATAAAAGAGAATTTAAATAGATAACTCTTCGAATTATGTTACAATTAGAATACGACAATAAATTATTATGATATTTATCTTGAACTAAGTTGAAGATTATAACTTATATCACGAAGACTATACACGACTAAAATTTTATGGCCCACAAATTAAATGAATATATAAATGTTCATTTAATATTATTTTAATGAGATTAAATTAATGAACATATAAATGCATAATAATGTACATTTATATGTTCATTTAATTTGTAGGCAAAAAAAATATTAACCGAATAACTTCGTATAATTTTAATAGCAAAGCTCGTATCAATATAACATTTCTATTATCTAAATCAAGGCATTAAAACTCTCATTTGATTTCAAATTTTAACGGTTTCAAAAATCAGTTATGATCGTAATTTAAATTAATTTTATAGTAACAGTCATCTAATTAAAATTCATTCTATATGAAATAAATGTTTCTATAATTTAATGAAATCATATGCAATAAAGTTATAATGAATTATTAAATTTATTTTAAAATGAGCACCATTATCTATATATATATATATATATATATATATATATATATATATATTCAAATTATGCCACAACAAATAAACTAACAAGCTTACAAACATTAAAATAAAATCATATATAAATGAAAAGAAAAAAAAATGCATAAAGAAAATCATTAATTGAACCCCAAATCATCATTGCTACAAATAACATTTCTTTTCATATAAAGTAAAACATAAGCATTTACACTCCATTCATACTCTGTAGATTCTTTTAATGCACAACAGTCCCTTGTCTTCTCCCCTCTTCTTTGGCAGCAACTGAAGGAGGTTCAAACTCTCTAAAAACCCTTAAAGCTGAGATCAGAGAAAGGCAAATGAAGCAAAGAAGAGCAAGAAAATGGAGAACCAGAGAGGCTTTTCCTTTGCTGCAGAACTTCATAAAGTAGCTGCAGACCTCACTCCATGAGACCTCTCTGTCTCCCTGATGAGCCAGATAGAGAAGCTCTGCTACTGCTGAGCTCGATGTCACCATTAGATAACCTATAAGCTGAGAAATTGAGGTGTTAAATACTGAAAATTGTTTGCATGATAGATTTCCAATTGTGATTTAAGTCTAATAAAAAAACTGTCGGATAAGATTTAAATCTGGTTAATTCCTGCTATGTTTTATAACCAATAGCCTCTAAAGTTTACATATGAGTGAAATTAGTTCCAGATCAAAAGATGAGGCTTACCTTTGATACCAACAGTCGATGAGTAAGATTCAAACTAAAAAATTAGTAAACCAACTGTTATTTTATTTTTCATTTAGAATTATTTTGTACTTGTTTTGGGAATCTTAACAAATTGTTTGGAAAAGATGAGGTACAGTGAGATGATTTAGAGGAACACCATTAAGGATTCGATAGAACCTGATCTAGAAGAAAGAAACCCCATGCAGTTTTGTTATCTCGAAGTCTCATCAATAGGGTTGCTGAGATTAGCGCGTAGGGGGCTGAGATGCAGTTCATTGAGAACAAGAACCTGCACAAAAACTCATCAGAGAGAGAGAGAGAGAGAGAGAGAGAGGGAAAGAGAGAGGGAGAGTTCTGACTTGAAGCCAGAGATATTGGTGAACTCAACCTTGCCATATTGATCAGTTGAATCCTTGACCTGCACCACCGTGAATGCTGATGCAATGGTGAGGGGAAGTACAGAGAGTCTGAGAAAGATTTCAAAAGATCTGAGATTAACATGCAAACCATTCATCTTTTGAAAGGTTATGAAAGAAAAAGAGGAAAGTAGGGGGGAGAGAGAGAGAGAGAGAGAGAGAGAGGGAGCGAGAGAAGCTCAGGAGGATGGCCACTTAAACAAACCCGAAAGTGTGGTGGGTGAAAGGCCGTAAGTGAGGCTGCTGCTAATGTAGCTAAGAGAGAGAGAGAGAGAGACGGAGTGTGAGAGATATTTCCTTTGGGCTATATTTAGAAAGTGGTCCATTGCGTTGACAGTACTTAAGGTAATTTTTTTAAATTAAATATAATTATAAGTTTAATTAGATAATTAAATATTAATAAAAAAAATTTAAGAATAGATATGGATTAATTCGACCGGCCACCACGCCGTGACTCGATGGCGTATGTTCGCGTTAAGTCAGCCGTCGCTCGCTAATTGGGCGGCTTCACCGTCGCCCAATTAGTGGCGGCGGCTGATTTACCGCTATGAATTGGGCGGCTCTCAATATTGGGGCGATGAACCCGATTGACCCTAATACCTCGGTTTGTTTCGACGTCATTCCGCCGCGATTCCTCCGCACTCTCGAGCTCGAGCGCACAACATCCCCGTCCGACCGCCGTTCTCGCAACATCGGAGCTTCCCTGCACCCGTCGGCATATCTTCAACCCTTACATTGTGTCGTCTCCCTCGAGTATACGGAATAAACTTATTTTTCTTGCCGACAGCCGCGTTTATGGCGTTTGACACTTTCCTCTCTCATATAGCAGGGTTTGAAAGCCAACATTAGCTTAGGCACGATTTGACTCCATTTTGTTTGGGAAGTTACACGTGGATTCGACTAATTTTGCACATCCGTCGTTATTTGTAAACTCACGGTAAATCCATACTTCTTCCAATTTATAAAGTAATGGAGTATGTATGGTAGGAATTTGAGTAGTATTTTAGACTTTTGTTTAGGTTTTGAGTTGTTTGTTTGCGTAGGCGTTGCGATTATTCAGGTGTTAAGTAGCTATATAGTTTGTTTGGCAAGAATGAACAAATAATTTGTTTCGCTGATCCTTTTCTATAGAAGTGAATTAAGTATCGATGAGAAGCTCAGTCCAAGTTACGTGGGAGGAAATCGTCCGATTAAGGTTACGCGTCGCAACACCCTGGGGGAAGCAGCAATTATGAGAATCTTGTACATTGATCCAGAGCGCTACACAGTCACTCTAACAGGTTGTTATGCAGTGAGTGGTGGATTTATAGCGTATGTAATATCTGATGATGATGTTTACGAAGTTACACTTGACGAAGCTTCCCGTCAGATGTTGGTGTTGTATGTCGAACTGAAAGATGTTAATATTGCATCCACATCAGCTGATCCGGTAGTAAGATCAGTAGATATATAGTTAACGGATACGCGATTTCATCGCGCAAACACCTCAGGGGATACAGCGGCTTTGATAGGTTGATTCCCGGGTAGTAGTTAACATTTATATGATTATACTTGTAATAATTAATATGATAATTTGTTGCTCAACTTATAAGTTATATGGCAGCGACGATGTTGTATATCGTTCGGATGAACCGTATGTGCCTCGAGTGTGCAAATGAGGTATCGACTAGAAAAGGCTCAAGTAGTGAGTTTGAGAAGGATATTAGTGATGATGACTGCTCAATCGTTTGGCTTGAGAATATAGACAATCATAATCTGCTGAAAAATAACTCATTTCATAATATTGACAGTGAGAATCATATGTTGTCCACAAACGAGTATGTCCGGATGTGTGAAATTACGAGAGAGTGGAGCAACGATGTTTAATTTGACGGCCCATCTGACAAAACTGCCCTAACAGATGAAATTGAAATTCCAAATGACATTGTTGAAGGTATGTGTTTCGCAAGTAAACGGAGTCTGCAATTTGCTATTGTTGGTGGTGCATAGTAAATAATGTTCAATTCCAAACAGTTACTTCTAACCAGAAGAACTACACGGTTGTATGTGTACAACATGATAATCCTAGAAGGCCCTCTAAGTGCGCGTAGCAGAAGCACGCCAGGGGTGCTTGGAGAATATCAAGAGTTGGTGAAAACCATAGATGTATCAATGCAAAGCAGCATCACATCGATGTAGTTCAAAATTCATACTTACTTCATTATACCTATAATCGCACCGATAGATCAAAACCAGAGAGATTATAGGTAGAATGGAGTCAAAATTCAATGTTAAAGTTTCATATGAAAGCTTGGGATGCAAGTAAGGCAATAAAAAAATCAATATTTGGTGGAAGAGTCCTATGGACTCTCGACTTTATATGGAATCAGTTTTACACAGCCTAATTCAATTTACCACTACGCAGATTTAGAGACTTTTTTGGCTCTTTGGACCTTCAATAATGGGATGGAGGTCACCGGTTGAGCTTACGACTTTTTTTGGGCAAGTATCGTGGTACATTATTAACAGCCGTAGGAATCGACGGCAATAATGGGTTGTTTCCTCTAGCTTTTGCTATTGTGGAATCCGAGAATGTTGATTCGTGGTTGTGGTTCTTGCTGTGCTTGCATGATGTGTTGTGTCAGTAGACATGATTTGTGCATAATATCGATAAACATGCGGTCTATGGATGCAAAGAGATTTTTCAGATGGCATTGTTCGCATTTGAAAAATTTTAAAAAGGTCGACGGTTGGGGATTGGTGATGTAGATTTTCTATGCCAAAAGATGTATATGACAAAATATGATGATATTCGCCGTTCAACCGCTTTAATGTTAGATATAAAAATGAAAGAAGGACAATTGGCTTGTAGTGACCTATATAAATGGGGCATGATGGTGGGCGTTATGGGACAATGACAACGAATGCATCTGAGTGTTTTAATGGTGTTCTGAAACGGGCACGTGGTTTACCGATTCAGGCTTTAATCACTATTATCTATTACAACTTAGTAGCCTTGTTCATGAAATGATTATCCACTACTACTTAGCAAGAGGAAGTCAGCTTGTCTATTTATACTCAAAAGATCTCCACACTGCATACGCATCAGGGGGAGGCTAGGCATTTCCCTGAACCTGTAAATATCAACCCACGTGAGATGCAGGTTTTTGACAGGTCCAGCCGATCATTCAGAGTTGATTTGCTAGATAATGGCCTCTATAATTATAATTGTGGCAGAACGATCATATATCATTATCCATGCCCACATGTGATTGCTGCATTGGGATTTTGACGGTTGAACCATCTCACATGTGTGTCACAGTACTACACTCTGCAGCTGTATAAGTTGACATACATAAATGAATTTCATACTCTACCGATATTGGCCATCCATCTCTAGTGTAGAGCATGGATTAGTCACGCAGCCCACCTAACTTTCGAAGGTCGCCGACCTGTATGAATAGATTCAAAAAACACAATGGATGAAAATGTAGTAGGTAGAGCGAACTTGTAGCATATGCAAAAAATGTCACTACTGTCATCGTTCTCATAATATTAACAATACGCAGACATTTTCCAATAGGATAATGCTTATCTTTCTCTTTCTCGGTTGTAACGCTCTACTTAGATTTTACAATATTAACACTTATATTTATGCTCGAGGTACAATGGCGAGGACCACCGCCACTGGCGTCGCGTAGCCATGCTAGTGAGGCCACCCCACCATTGGAGCCTATACCTACTGAGGTTCATCCTAGCATTGCCTCCCTACGTGGGTGGCATCGAGCCGCCACCTGATCGTAAGTGATTTTATTTTTATTTATGTTACGCTTTGCTTACATTTTATTTCGTGACATTATTTTTTTTTGAGCACCGTATTTCAGGCCGCATCACACTTGCTTATGCAAGGAGTGGCCCATCACATGCGCATTCATCATCGAAGCGTGTGGGTTCGCATCGTTAGCCTACGCTTCATCCGACTAGATCATCATTCACGTTTTGAGATGGTCTCCGCATACCAATACCTTCCACCTGCGTGGTGAGATGATGCGACGCTGACGTGGCGATGATCCCGGACTATGGGTTGATGGGCCACCTATCATAGACAAGGGCGAGAACACACCGATTGGATGATTTGGACGACACCCTTACCGATGTGATGTATCATGATCCGATCCAGATCATATCGACATTCGTGATGGGTCGTGCACACGCAGACATGCATGCCAATCGAGGTGGCTGTGGACTTTCTGTGGAGTCATACACCACCGAGCATGGGAGTTCTTCCGCCTTTATTTTATATTTTATTTCGACACGCTTCATCACTGACTCGGTTCGTGAGGTCCACCAAAGATTTATACCACTCGGATGACCTGGATTCCTTTAGCATGATGTCTATGGGTGGAGCAATTTTAGCTCATCTATATAGGGAGTTGCACGAGTCGACTAGGCCCAACAGGGCCAACATGGCTAGTTGCCTACACCTCCTTCAGATTTGGGCTTGGGAGCATATTCATGTAGGTAGGACGACTCTACATGTTCCATATCCTGCTGAGCTTGCTGGTTGGTTTGAGGTATATATTGTTAATTGCACTTTCAAATTATATATGTATGTTTAAACTATTTTTTTTGTGTAGATGGAATGAGAAGTATGTTCGTCAACAGCCAATGACGAATGTTGCAGTGTACAGAAATGAGCTAGATGGCTTGTGGAAAATACAGGTTGGATCTGCAGATAACACTTTAGTTTAAATATCTGTAATGCAGATTATATTTTAGCATAATTTTTACTATATGTGCAGGTGATCTGGGAGCCGTATAGTGAAAGATCATGACATCTATCGATACATGCTCGGGCTCGAGCAAGACGAGTCCCTCTTATCAGCTGGAAGAGGGTTGAGTGGAATTTACCATATAGAGTGTTGCGCCAGTACGACTTTATTCCAGAGTAGATGTAGCCCCAGTTGACCCTAGTTTCAAAAGGGTCGATGGTCGGGGTAAAGCGGATGCCGACTGGGTTGATTACCACCAGTCGTACATTACCGCTTGGGAGAGGCAGAGGGATTGCCTCATCGAGGGCTTAGATGAGGATGAGGAAGATAGCAATCGTTAATGCATGTCCGGTTCTCGTATTTCTCATCCGCAGCCGTGATCCTCAACCACTTAATACACAAGAGCACCAGTAGAGCATATTTATGTAAGTTCTGATATAAGTATCCATCTGAATTTAATATTTATGTAAGTTCTACTTTTACATACTATTTTTTGTGTAGGCGGAGCATATCGCGGTGACTCGGGACATCTTTCAACCATACTTCGATGTTATGGATGATCACCCCTTACAGGGATGTGTTGATAGGTATGGTGATATGAGACACGGATGAGCGGTACATATTGGTGACACATATTACGGATCGGTGCTCAGAGGGTGTTGCACCATGACCGAGCCAGCCATCTACTCACGATCCGGGTCCTTCTAATGCATGTTGATCTAGTCCTTCTACATATCACATATAAGTCGAGCCACCTATCTTCTATGACGATGATACACCGCCGAGATCTTGCAGAGAGGCCACCATCACCGTGATCGCCCATCTCATCCCACGCACACATCTAAGAGTGGTGCGATTCCACGCACACGGAGAGAAAGGTCACACGATAGGGTTTAGTGACGATACTTTGTGTCTGTACTACATTTTATTTATTTGTTTCATTACAAACTTGAGAGTCATTCATACGTTAAATTTGGTTATGTCATAATGAACTTCTTATTATTCGTCCATTTCTGAAATGAATTGCTTAACTTCATATGATTGTCATACATTAAACTATTATAAACTTGATGCGGTCATGAACCATTTCAAGTTTAAACTGCACTTTTTTTTCTTTGTTTTTAAAGTAGGCTTAAGAATTAAGATTTGTTTGATGAGTACGGAACTCTATGTATACGCAAAAATCATTTTAATTGTTCTACTAAGATAGAAGGAGATTTAATGATCAAGATGGCAGATTGTGAGTATTTTGGTGAAGGGTTGGCATCACATCTTAGATGTAATGGGAAAAACTTAAAGTCAATAGATGGAAGGCAATTTGCTTTCTTATTCATTGAATAGAAGGGGAGACAAGACAAGTGGGGAAATGAACATCAAATGTCGATAGTTGGGCATTGAACATCAATTGTGGAAAGGTGTCAATTAATGGTTGACTTGTAACATCATAAATCATGTGATGATACACACTATATTCATTGTTCTTATGATTGAAAAAAAGGTCGAGCAACCGATGAGATGTATGTTAGACAATGACAATTGATGAATATTGCATGCTACTCATAGGTAACATCGAACACCCATTAATAGGAAATGCCATCGATTGTAGATAGAAAACTTGATCAATTTTCATTATAAATTGAATTGGGTGACCAAAAGATGAATATTATGCATATGTGATTAGCAAACATTGAATATTGATGTGGGCAAGCAATGATCAATGATCAATGAGGAATCTTAGAAATCAAGTGATAGTGAATAACTAACGTACTTGTTATAATATGAGGGTAGACTTGATTATCAGGAAGATAGATATCAACATCAATTACTAATAGGCATCAAATTAATCATTAGCAAGCATTATATGACATTCGATGGAGAACGATATGAGTCAAATGATAATAAATGATCAATTCTATCATTTTTTCGATGAGAAAAGAGATTGATCAATAATTGATAGATAACAAATATGTATTAGAGGTATACAATGGTCAATGATTACAAGGAATGTTGGAAGTTGATTATCGATAAGTGGTCAACTTGATTGTTCTAATATAAGATTGAAAAACCAAAAAAAGATGAATATCTAACATCAATGAATAGGCGGACATTCAAATAACAGCAACCAACAAATATTAATGAGTCATAGAGATATAACATAACAAAACTTAATTAAAGAAAATAATCCATAAATTACATCAGTCACTACCATTAACAATGTTGCATGTTGTTGCAATATATTATATCACTGTAATGATAGATTGATTTCTAACTTAACTTGGCATTTCTCTAAGATCAAATTGCACAATTGTTCACAAAAACTTGCAAAATTTCCTCTCTACCTCAATGCATTACTGGAGTATGTTAAATTAATCAGGCAATTAGCATAGATTACAAGGCATCATAATAATCATTATCATCAATTACAAGTCATTAGTGAAAATCAACATTAGATTGATTTGAACCAATTAGTTTTAAAAAATTCAACCTGCTCGTCAAAGCAAAGATGAAGAATGTGGGAGGGAGGCAAGTGGCATCTCCCTCTCCTTCATATCTCCATCATTCTTTCTCTATCATAAATAATAATAATAATAATAATAATAATAATAATAATAATAATAATAATAATAATAATAATAATAATAATAATAATAATAATAATAATAATAATAATAATAATAATAATAATAATAATAAGAAGCCCTCTCTTTCCAAAATGCATTGAAACAATTGTGATCCTATCTCGCCAAGACTAAAAATAATACAATCTCACTAAGTCATGAATGCATCAAAAGCGCATTCCACATAGCACTTTCACTTTTGTCGCATCGTTGATGAACCTCTTTAATCCTTTCGAGACTTGCGCCACCGCTTTCCAAGGAGAGGCAATACAAAGGTTTCCAATCTGTGCTTTCCATTCACAGTCTGCAAAATATTACCATTAAATGTTTTATTGAATTAATTCAAGGAAAAAAGAGGTTGTGTGGTACTTGAATAGTTGATTGTGAGCATCTGAATGAATACAAAAAAAAAGTACAAAAAGCTAGGCCAACCTTCTATGATAGAATGGCTAAGAAACCATTGGAACTTCTAAAAGTAATGATTCAAGTTTAGCTCGATGATTGAGCATAGATAGTTCAGAAATATCATTGATCAATAATGGAAATGAACAAGAAATAAACTCCAACTGCCATAAACTTCAACTGTAGTATAGTTTCATAATTTACATGTTAACCTCCATATTTCTGTCATAAGTCAAAGTCAAGCCTACAAATCGAATTCGACGGACTTCGGAGGTGATAATGCGCAAATCGAGGCTCAAAATGCATTGGACGTCACTGAAAATGATTGAAATGACCTCCGATCGGCGAACGAACTTCGCCCCTATGTTCAAAACATCGAAATGGATCAGAATATAAATATTGAAAAATCTAACAAGCAATTGATTAAGCGCTCAAGCTATCAAAGTGTCGATGGGCATATCAAAGTCGGGAAGCTGCGACGATGTCCGAACGACCTCCGTTCATGAAATTGATCATGTCGTTAGACTCAAAACATTGAAAACTATCAAATGAAACTGTCCGCGCTCAATTCAGACCAGTTTGTGTAAGTGTCGAATGATTTGAAATGACAATACAAAAATCGAGGCTGAAACGCACTGGACGTCATCAAAATCAACTCAAATGACCTTTGATCAATGAACAGACTTCGCCATCATGTTCAAAATATCGAAACTGATCAGAATACAAATATTGCATGACTTGATGATCAACTGATCAAGTGCTCGAGTCATCAATGCTTGCACGCATATCAAAGTTAGGAGGCACCGATGCAAGCCAAATGATCCCCGTTCGTGAAATTGGTTGTGTCGTTAGCTTCAAAATATTGAAATATATCAAATGAGACTATCCGCGCTCAATTCAGATGAGTTTGTGCAACTGTTGAATGATTCGAAGTGACAGCGTGCAAATCGAGGCTGAAATGCACAGGATGTCTTTGAAAATGGTCAAAATGACATCCGATCGATAAATGGACTTTACTGTCACATTCAAAATGTCAAAATTGGTTAAGATATAAATATTGCATAACATAATGATCAACCGATCAAGCGCTCGAGTCGTCAACAAGCCTACACTCTTATCGAGATCAGGAGGCACCGATGAGCATCAAACGACATCCGTCCGCAAAATTAATCACACCATTAGCTTTGAAATGTCGAAATCTATCAAGTAAGATTGTTTGCACTCAATTCAGACAAGTCTGCACGAATGTCAAGAGGTCGAAAGTGACGATATGTATTTTGAGCTGAAATAAACTCAATTTGGCGTCGACTTGAACCAAAAGACCGACATAAACTGAAGCCGACGCTATGTAACATCTAATAACCTTAAATTAATATATATTGATTATCTAATCATGTCAACGTAAAACTCAATTTAAAGATGATTAGTTAGTATAAAAATTAACTAAAATCCTTAAATCCCTCTAACCCATGCTTAACCCATCCCCCCATTTCTTATTTTTCAATTTGATCAACTGCAAAAAAAGGGGAATCTGCTCCTCTCTCCTCCATTTCACGCTTCCTCTTCTTATTTTTTTTCATATGTCCTCTCTTTCGCCATCCCGTGAACCTATCAGCATCTGTGCCTCGCTTCTCGTTCTGCAGAAATCGCCGCCGCTTTCTCCACGCAAGTAATCTCTCGTCTAAAAGCCTCCAATCCGCCAGAGAATCGATCTCCGCTCTCAGGCCGTTCCGCCCAATCCATCTGACCGTCTCCCAGAGCTCTGTTGTTCCCGACCTCGATCTTGTCCAACTCTTGTCCGCCCCGCGCCTCAGACCCACTCCGCCCTCCACTCCATCCGCGGCGCTCAGCATTTTCCTCTCATGTCCGCAGCTTGTCCCACATTCGGCGTCCGTCAGTCTCAACCAGCACCCACCTCCTAAGTGCCTTTGCGGCTCAGCACCCATGAGCCCATCACGCTGTTGCCCACTTTCACCGTTTAGATCCAGCGTTTAATCACAAGTAGCCACCAGCCCACAAACCTTCCCCAGACCATCTGGTTGTCGCTCCACACTAGCCATTGTGCGACTTCCCACGACCCTCTGTCTCATTTTGCTTTCGAATCGAGGAAGAATCGTCAAGAAATTCTTCTTCGATCTCGGCATTGCACTTCTCTCCTTCGCGCGAAGAACATCGAGAGGTGAAGTCTTCTTTCGGTTTGGTGTGCACTTCTCCTTAGCCTTCGCTTCACCATAAGCGGGAAGAATATCATCAAGAGGCGAATTCTTCTTTCGATTTTCGACGTTGCACTCCTCGCTTTAGCTTTCTAATTTTCGCTTCACCACAAACCTCGCATTCCTTGCATACCCAACCTTGTTCCCTTGCTGAGCAATGCGGCAAAAAATGAGTCAGAACATGTGGGATCTGTGAATGGATTATATATATATATATATATATATATATATACATGCTTATATTTCTTTACAGGTTTTAAGGCCTCATTGTGCTCAAGAGGGCGCGACGAGATGAAAAATAGGTTGTGGTGTCACAAGACACCGCCATTATCAGAGGCGAGCAGTAAGCACCCAGTAAGATGTTGCTCCAAGGCGAAATCTTTGTCGAAATTTCGTCTAATTTCTAGACTTAGAAAAAAAAATGTGGGGGGGGAGAATATATATTGCATTGTATGTCTTCTTTCAGGTCTGAAGGCATCGTCGTGCTCAAGAGGTCGTGATGAGATAAAAAATTGGCTGTAGTGTCACAAGACACCGGTCGCTACGCTCAAGAGGGCATACCGAGTAAGCCAAAATACCCTCGATGCTGCCCCCTACACGGGGATGATGTCGGGAGGCTACCAAAATTTAGACTAAAATTCAAGACTTAAACAAATTCAAATGGAAATTACCTAAACTTAAGTCAAACAAAAGAATATATGATAAATATGAAGATAAATATTAAATCAAAGAGAAATACGGGGAGAGCCTTTAAAAAATTTTTTGGAAAGAATAGAACACTCATTTAAAATGTAAGTAAAATTTGGGGAGGCTAACATTAAACTCACAAACTTTAATAGCAATTCTCTATGGCTTAAAATGAAGCGGTAAAGTGAGTTCTTTTTTCTTGTAAATTCTTCAAAATTAAACAAGCTCTAATTGAAATTTGGGGGGATTAATACTAAACTCATAACAAACTTGCAGTAAACTTACAGTCTGAGGAGGAATCCAAATTGGGTTTAATAACTCATATACGAATATGGAGGTAATTACTATGCAAACTAATAAGCACGAGTAGGGCTAAAGCAATAAACACTGAAATCGACATAACTTATCAAAATTATTGTAAATTGAATAAAATTAAGTTGGGAGAATTACAAAAACTCAACAAGTAAACTAAGTGCAAGTAATGTGTTAAACTACAATCTAATTCAAAATGTCTTCTTCGCCACCGGATCTGCAACTCGTAGTACAAGCAGACAAAAGACGATACTAAACCAAAATCTACAAAAATCACAGGGCTTCCTTTGATCAAATTAAAGAATTTTATTCTGATTATGATTTTCAAAATCAATGATTTTATTAATTAGATGAAAATAGCTAAGCTATAAACGCCTGCTTATGCTCGGACATAAAGATTTCAAGTGTAAATTTTAATGTCTGAAAAGGCTGCGTAGGCTAAAGTTAGAATTAGATAAAAATTTGAAATCGATCTCATAACTCATAAATAAAAACTGCCTAAATTTTTAAATACACCCGCATGGGCCCCGACACTATGCTGAATGCTTAAATTCAAGTGTCTGAGGATGTTGCGTGGGTTGTTTCCCAGTTAAGTTTTAGGACTGGGTCTGGGTTAACAAAGCCTAAAAACCTATAATAAGAGTTTCAAATCAGTAAAATATCTGAGAAACTAATTCTGTCATGTGATAGTAGATCCAACCCTCTATTAGTAGCTAAACAGAGTTGACAGGATCTAAAGCTCTTAAATATATTCAAATTAATCAATTTTTCAACTCAAATTAAATATCAATATGAAATTACTTAAATGGAATTTTATCATTAAAAACTTAAATCAAACTCAATCCATCCACCTTACGCTTTGTTTGCTCGGTGGTGATAAAGAAACTTCAGCTCACAAAGGAGCCAATGTCAAATCAAGTGTTACTATGTTCACTCTCAATCATCTTGGTAAGGATGGCTCGTGTCCTCGACTTTGTGGCTTGGCCAATAGGCTCCATGATGAAAATTACGAGTCCTCATCGGGTGGTTTGGCGGTCGAGCTCCATTATACGATCACGCGGTATCTTGTATGCTCCCCAATGACTCGCCCTTTGAGTTGTGAATCATGGGGTATACTTGATAGACAGCGACCCTCTGTCAACTAAGGTAGACTTAAGATTATCTCCTGCAAAAACCACCCAGTCACCTGATTTCTTGGGCGATGTACACATGTGTTCGATGAGGATCCATCGGGTTGAGTCATTACCTCCTCGACTAAGTAGACTAGGGATCGCGGATGGATGGCGGAACCATGAGATCTAGATCCATGTCATCATTCCCCAACCATCGGTTTAAGCTAAAATGATGAATTTCATAATTTTAAATTCTAAAACTCACATGTTTGTTCTATCACACATTTAGTGATCTAATGACTATCCTTAATCGAAAGTTCTCTCTCACTTATTGGGAGAGGTAATTAATTATAGGGGCTTATGCCTATAGAAAACCTGGAACCAGATTTAAAGTCCCCACAAAATGAGGGTGAAATCTCTGGGAAGTGTCTTATATACTATCTCATCTGCCTTCTGAAAATTACACTGACACACTTTCAAATCATACTCTCTTCAATTCAATTATTTGGTGAGAGGTCGCCAGTGGAGTCGCCAGAAATCTGTGGGCTCCGAAAATTGGCCACCGACCTCTCAATGAATTGAATTGATTGATATTGATGTGTTAGTGTGATTTTCAAAAGCGAATAAAGATAAGACATTAAAGATTTTGCCTCTCATTTGAACTTTAGAGTTTTATTTTATGAATAACCTCTCAATGAGTGAGAAAACTTTCGATTAAGCATATCACTTTAATGTGTAGCGTAGTAGCGGATATGGAGTTTTCATAATTTAGATTATGAAATTCATCATTTCAAAGCGGATGGTTGAGAGATGATGTGCCCAATCTAGATCCCATGGGTCATCATCGGTGAGTCTACTTAAGAAGGGCGTGTCGACCAACTGACGGATCCTTATCAAGCACATAATTACGTCGTTCTAAAATCCTTGTAGACCGGATGTTGTCTAATGAGAGCTTAAGTCTACCTTCGGCAGGTTGTTTGCCATATCAAGTATACCCTATGATTCATAACTCAAAGGGTAGAGCCATTAGGGAGCATACGTGTTATGGTTGTGATCATAATATAATAGAGGCTGACCAAACCGTCGAGAGGTCTTGTCATCGCATCATCGTGGGAACTCGCCAAGCCACACAATTAGAGGACACAGGCCACGTCCTTACTGGCGTGAGATTGATTGAGAGTGAACATAACAGAACTCTTGAATTGACATTGGCTCTTTTGTGAGCTAGAGTTTTCTTAGTTTCTCACCCCCGACAAACAGTTGCAGAAGGTGGATGGATTGAGTTTAATTTAAATTTTTAATGATGGAGTTTCATTTTAGCCATTTTTAGATTCATATTTTATTTGAGTTAGATTTGATTTAAAAAATTGATTAATTTGAATGCATTTAGCCTGTTGTGTGACAGAAAAGTTTCACTTAAACTTAAGGGAAAATTTTATAAGATGGTGGTAAGACCTGCAATGACTTATGGTGTAGAATGTTGGCCAATAAAAGAGAAGCATAAGACTAAGTTAAGTGTTACATAGATGAGGATGCTCAGGTGGATGAGTGGCTTTACTTAGAGATAAAATGCGAAATGAGTATGTTCAAGAAAAAATTAGAGTAGCTCCAGTGGCACATAATATTAGAGAGAGTCACCTTAGATGGTTTGGCCACATAAAGCGTTGACCGTCCGATGACCCAGTTAGGAGAGTAGATGCATTAGATTTGCCTTATGTTAAGAAAGGTAGAGGTAGACCTAAAAATACTTGGTTAAGATGTATAAAAAATGATCTTACTATACTTGAATTAAATGAGAATTTGACACATAATAGGACACAATGGAGATGAAGGATTCACGTAGCCGACCCCACTTAGTGAGATAAAGGCTTGTTATTGTTTATTGTTAAGAGCTTTAGATCATGTCAACTCTGTTTAGCTCCTAACAGAGTATCAGACCTACTGTCACATGACAAAATCAACTTCTCAGATATTTCTTTAATTTGAATTCATTATAATAAATTTTTAGGCTTTGTTAACTCAGACCCAGTCCTAATACTAAACTGGGAAGCAACCCACGCAGCATCCTCAGACACTTAAATTTAAGCATTCAGCATAGTGTCAAGGCTCATGCAGTATATTTAAGAATGCCTTAACTAACGCCTTCTGTTCGCTTATACGATGTGTTACGAATCCGCTGGGGATTGGATTTTCTTTCTATCTTTACAATTAATTGAGTATAGTAGAAGAAAGCAATAAAATTGAAAATCAATTATCAATGAAACTAAATCTAAGCTAATTATGTTATTATGACTAATCTGCTTGTTCTTTATATTGATGAATCTTCATAACACAATGTTCTTCATGCAGCTAGGTCGCGGAGCCAACATCCATTTGGCTAATGCAGTAATCAATACTGGAGATGCTGGAACTACCATTCAATTTGGTAGTGTAGACTTCCCAACCATTGTTGTTGCAAATAATCCTTTATCTGAACCAACTGCATATTCTGTGCAACATGGAAAGACTATTGGAATTACTATTACTAAAGTTCCTCAAAGAGAACCTAAGTGTTCAAAGGATTGGGTCATCCCGAGATGCCACGGAACGTCCACATTTGTTTCATACTTATGAATGCGACAACTCTTCCAATTGAACCTTTCACACTAGGAAGGCATGATGTTGAAGCCTCCTCTTCTGGAGGAAAACCAACTCAAAGGCAGCGGAGAAAGAACAAATGCTGAGTTGGAGCTCATCATACATCATTACACAACTGGCGACAATCGCCTCGACCCTTTAGAAGAAACAAAAAACTCTATTTGTTCGAAAAAGATATGTAAAATGCCACCAAAAGAAGGTGAGAATGCTTCATTACAAAAGCTACCATCAGTGGTAGTAAGAACTCATGATCGTTCTAAGCGAGCCCTGCATGGTGAACATTGGGGTGTGACACTTGAACCTCATATCCAAGAATCCTCCACCGAAAGGTCCCGATAAATAGGAAAATAAATATAGAGGCCAAAGCCTCGAGAAGAAGTTGCGACATAGAAGCTTCTTCACCAGGAAGTAATCTAACCCAGAGACAGTGGGGAAAGAGAAATAGTGAACTATGTGCTCAACAATCATTGTTCAAGTAGAAATTGTACAACCAGCTGTGAACCAGAAGTGAGCATTCCAACCCATAACATATTTGACAACTTAAGATGAGTAAAGCGGAAAAACTCTACTGGTCAAATCAATCAGTTCTTATGGACCCGACAACATTAAGTTCCAGCTTCTCCAGTGAGAAAACTCAAAATTGTGTATGCAAGAGTGCATCAGGTCCTTAAAGTTGCTAAGGAGAAATGACTAATAAAAGGAAAATATGAAGGTCATGTCATCAGGTAGGCTAGAGTTGCTCCTTCAAAGAAACCTCATCCTATAACCCTAACAAGATGTCTATTAATTCAAGTCCCATACAGTGAGCATCGATGCGTGACACTTGGATCACAAGTCTAAGAATCCACCATCGAAAGGTCCCGGTAAATAGGTGAGCAAATTTGGAAGCCAAAATCTCGAAGTGAAATTGCCTTACAGAAAGACAACGACGTGACATCTAAATTGTACTCCCACAAAATCCACTCCTTATGCGCAAGTATTTGGAGATGAAATAGTCTTTCCACTTGAAGTTGAATTACCTTCACTCCAAATAGCCATTCAATACAATCTCACCCAAGATGAGAATTTCCATCTATGGATGGAAGAGCTTGATATGCTTGATGTGGTCAAGCTCCAAGCCCAACAAAATTTAGAAGTTTATCGAGCAAGGATGTCCAAAGTATTCTGAATCATATGGTGCATCCTCGAGCTTTTCAAAAAGGAGTATTGGTCCTGGTGCTAAGAATGCCAATTATTCCTAATCAAAAATTTGGTGGCAAATTTGAGCCTAATTGGGAAGGCCCTTTTGTCATTGAAAAAGTGTATCAAGTAGGGGCATACCAACTCATCAACCTAAATAGTGAAAGACCAATGCCGCCAATTAATGGTTGATACTTAAAAAAGTATTATACATGATGACCACATTCTCGAGGTATAATAGAAATCCCCTTACAAGACAGGTGTATTTTTTTTAATATATCTATTTAGGTCGACATCGTGCTTCATACCGAGATCCCTAAATAAATATACCCCATATGAAGAACTTTTTTGTGAAAACTCCCCTATTATACAGGGGGTATTTTTAGATTTGTATATATAGATGAAATCAATGTTGTATGTTAAAATCCCCTTTAGAGTATATCAATTCAAATATTGATGTATTTGTGTATTTTCATCTTGAAAATTCTCCTAAATGTACTTTAAAATTCCCCCTGCAAGATAGGAGGTATTTTTTTTAGTTTATGTTTAGCTTATTTGAGTCAACATCGTGCTATAAGATGAGATCCTTGAATATATGCTGATTCAGGTTGACATCGAGCTTTATGCCAAAATCCCTGAATATATCTATAATTATCAATGTTAAGTTGCATGTTCTTGCAAGAACAAAAAGAATATATTTCTCTGCATGAAAAGATAGCGTTAAATGTCAAAAAATTTATCTTTCAGATTTGCCAAAATTCTGGAAATCAAGTCAGAAGAACTTCTGATTTCAGAAGCTTCAATCAACTGAGTCGGAAAAATATCAACCTCTACATCCTGAAGTCTAGGACACGGATGGATTCTAAAGGTCGAACTCAACAAGCCCACAAATGGCCGAGTTGCTGACGCTCTCCTCACTCAATAAGCTGTGAGAAAAGGCCACAGTGAAAGAGTCCCCGTTCGTCAGTCTGATGATAAAATCATAAACCCACTACATCTTAAGTCGAAGACTCGAGTAGGTTCTAAAGGTTGAACTCAATAAGCCCAAATATGGTCGAGTTGCTGACGCTCTTCTCACTCAACAAGCCTTAAGAAAAATCCACAATGAAAGAGCCCTTGCTCATCAGTCCAATGACGATGATTGTTCAATCTCAAATCAGATTTAGCTTAGTGATTACAAGCAACTAGGATCTAATAGATTTTTCTACTTGATCGATAGATCAAGACAATCTAAGGAAACGATCAATTCAGGGCTGCCTCAAATTAATCTTCATATTACCTGCAAGGTGATATTTCATTATAGTCTCAAATGATCTGATCAAGCTCTAAACACAGATCAAAGCCAATCTCCTCATCGAGTCCATCAAAATAGAAAGCACAGGATCGAGGAAACAATTCAATAGTTCAAATAAAGTCGATGGCTGAACTAAAGGAATTTTGTGGTTATTCAGTCTGGTAAAACACACGTTGCTAGACTAATAACTCAACATTGACCCTATATAAGCCAGAAGGCTGGTCATCTGTATGTACCCTCCAACGAATCTATCAAAGTAGTAAGCACAGGGTTCATGGCGTGCATACACTTCTTGACAAGTCACAAGTATGACAAATGCTTTCATCAAGTCCGTCAAGCTCAAAGCTAGTACAGAAGGAATTTCAAATTCGACCAAGCACGGATAAACCAATTCCCCAGCGCAATCATTCATCAAAATAAATAAACCAACTCTTTCATCAAACCCAACCCAGTACAAAGCTAGGGCTAGAGGAAACTCAAATCTGCAATGACATAAAAGAAAGAGATCTTCAACAAAGCCATTAAAGCAGATAGTAGATGGTGTAAGAACTCTTATCAGTCCGACAAGTCGATTCTAAAAAATCAATCAAGCCCATCATTTAGCATGTCCTGAATAAGACAGCATACTAATGACAAATGCTATCAAAGCTCCGTAAGCTACCACAATCAAAGCAGAAGTGATCCAAGTTCTATGGTCAACCCAAAGGGTCAACCAGTTTTCAACAAACATGACTCGCTTCATGCATGAATCACATTTATTGGGGGGGCATTTGTTGACCTCCATATGTGTGCCATAAGTCAAATTCAAGCCTACAAATCGAATTCAACGGACTTCAGAGGTGATGGTGCGCAAATCGGGGCTAAAAATGCACTGGATGTCACTGAAAATGATCAAAAAGATCTTCGATCGGCAAATGGAATTCGTCATCGTGTTCAAAACATCGAAATTGATCAAAATATAAATATTACAAAATCTAATGAGTAATTGATTAAGTGCTCGAGATATCAAAGTGTCGACGCTCATATCAAAGTCGAGAAGCTACGATAATATCCGAACGACCTCTGTTCATGAAATTGATCATGTCGTTAGACTTGAAACACCGAAAACTATCAAATGAAATCATCCGCGCTCAAATCGGACAAGTCTGTGCAAATGTCAAATGATTTGAAGTGATAACATGCAAATCGAGGTCAAAATGCACTGGACGTCACTGAAAATGGTCGAAACGACCTTCGATCAACGAATAGACTTTATCGTCATGCTCAGAACATCAAAATTAATTGAAATATAAATATTGCAAAATCTAACAAGCAATTAATTAAGCGCTCGAGCTATCAAAGTGTACGCATATTAGAGTGGAAACCGCGACACGTTCAATGACCGCGTTAAAGAAATTAATCATGTCGTTAGACTCAAAACATCAAAAACTATCAAATGAGATTATCTGCGCTCAAATTAGACGAGTCTGTACAAATGTCAAATGATTTGAAGTGATAGTGCGCAAATCGAGGCCAAAATGCACTAGACATAACTAAAAATGGTCGAAACAACCTCTAATCAATGAACGGACTTTATCGTCGCATTCAGAACATTGAAACTAATTGAAATATAAATATTGTAAAATCTAACGAGCAATTGATTAAGCGCTCGAGCTATCAAAGTGTCGACGTGCATATAGAGTCAGGAAGCTATGATAATGTCTGAACGACCTCCGCTCAAGAAATTGATCATGTTGTTAGACTTGAAACATCGAAAACTATCAAATGAGACCATCCGTGCTCAAATTGGACAAGTCTGTGCAAATACCAAATGATTTGAAATGACAACATGCAAATCGAGGCCAAAATGCACTAGACGTCACTGAAAATGATCGAAATGACCTTCGATCGACAAACTGACTTCACAATCATGTTTAGAACATCGAAATAAGTTAGAATATAAATATTGCACAACCTGGCAATCAACCGATTAAGCGATCGAGTTATCAACATGCTTGCACGCATATCGAGGTTAGAAGGCACCGACGTAAATCAAACAACCTCCGTTCATGAAATTGATTGCGCCGCTAGCTTCAAAACATCAAAATCTATCATGTAAGACTATTCTCACTCAATTCAGACGAGTCTGTAAGAAAATTGAGTGGTCGAAAGTGGCGATGCGTATTTTGAGCTGAAATGGACTCAATTTGGTGTCGACTTGAACCAAACGGCCTCCGATCGTGAAAGGGATAGCGTTGTTGCATTCAGAATATCGAAATAATCTTAAATTGATATATATAGTGCTTATCTAATCACATCAGTATAAAACTCAATTTAAAAATGATTACTTAATTTAAAAAATAACTTAAAATCTCTAAATCCCTCTAACCCATGCTTAACCGTTCCTCCCCACCCCCCATTTTATTTTTCAATTTTTTTATCAACCACAAAAAAAGGAAAAAGGGTAACGGTTCCTCTCTCCCTCCATTTCCAGTGGTTCCTCTTCTCTTCTCCTCATTTTTTCAGACAATTTTTTCCTCTCCTCAATTTCGCCGCTTCATCCCATTGAAACCCACTATAGTCCCGACGTTCTAAACAAAATTAACTCATTTCTCGCTCAAAGTAATCTTTGCTCCGACAAAGCTCTCACATACAAGGCTTCCACGCCTAATCCATCCCCGCCATCTCCCAGCCTCAAACTCACCTCTACACTGTCTAACTCGTGACTGTCTAACTACTCCTCCACACAAGCAGCCACTCGTCTCCAGCTCCCACATGCTTGTACTCTACCCAACTCAGATCTCGCCGGCTCTCCCAGACCTGCCTCAATCTCAAGCTCCTCCTCCACTGCAGAGCGCCATCATAGACCACACTAGAAGCCATCCTACTACCTACCGCTCACCTAGATCCATATCCAATGCGCAAGCTAGCCCACGTCTGTTGTCCCAGTCACAGACTAGCTTTCTGCCGACTTCTTCCAGCCTCCTCAACCCGTCCCATTTTCCCTTCATCGCAAACTGAGGAAGAACATCATCATGAGGCGAATTTCTCTTTCATTTTTCGGTATTGCACTTCTCGCTTTAGCCTTCCAACCTTCGCTTCGCCATAAACTGGGGAAGAACATCATCAAGAGGTGAATTCTTCTTTCGGTTTCCTGCGTCGCACTCCTCACTTTGGCCTTCCAACTTTCGCTTCACCGCAAACCGAGGAAGAACATCGTCAAGAGGCGAATTCTTCTTTCAATTTTTGGCATTGCACTTGCTTTAGTCTTTCAATTTTTTTCGCAAACCTCTCCTCTTGCATACCCAACCTTGTTCTCCAACATTGGGCACCAAAAAAATGAGTCAATATGTGGGATCATGAATATATATATATATATATATATATATATATATATATATATATATATTTTTTTTTTTTGGTTTCAAGGCCTCGCTTAAGAGGGCTGACGAGATGAAAATAGTCGGTGTCAAAGACAATCGCTCATGCTCAAGAGGGCATACCGAGCCAGCCAACACTCGTTAGATGTCGCTCCCCATAGATGAAATGCTGCTGAAATTTTGTCTAATTTCTAGACTTAGAAAAAAAGGGGGGAGGATTATATATTGCATTGTATTTCTTCTTTCAGGTCTAAAGGCATCATCATGCTCAAGAGGGCGCGATGGGATGAAAAATTAGTTGCGGTGTCGCAAGACACCTCTCACTACGCTCAAGTGGGCATACCGAGTAAGCCAAAATACCTCGATGCAGCCCCCTACACGGGGAAGATGTCGGGAGGCTGCCAAAATTTAGGCTAAAATTCAAGGCTTAAACAAATTCAAATGGAAATTACCTAAACTTAAGTCAAACAAAAGAATATATGATAAATATGAAGATAAATGTTAAATCAAAGAGAAATAAGGGGAAAACCTTTAAAGAAAATTTTGGAAAGAATATGACACTCATTTAAAATGCAAGTGAAATTTGGGGAGGCTAATATTAAACTCACAAACTCTAATTGCAATTCTCTATGGCTTAAATCGAAGTAATGAGTGAGTTATCTTCTCTTGTAAATTCCTCAAAACTAAACAAGCTCAAATTTGAATTTGGGGAGACTAATACTAGACTCATAACAAACTTGCAATAAACTTAAAGTCTAAAGATGAATCCAAATTGAGTTTAATAACTCTAATATGAATACGGAGGTAATTACTATACTAATAAGCATGGCTAAAGCAAACTAAATCGATAACTTATCAAAAGTGATGTAAATTGAACATAATCAAGTTGGAAGAATTGCAAAAACTCAACAAGTAAACTACGTGCAAGTAATATTTTATACTACAATCTAAATTAAAATATCTTCTTCGCCACTAAATCTGCAACTCTTTGTACAAGCAGACAGAAATAAAAATCTATAAAAATCATAAGGCTTCCTTCGATCAAAAATTAAGGAATTTTATTCTAATTATGAATTCTAAAATCAACAAAATAACTAATTAAGTGAAATTATCTAAAACTATAAATTCTTGCATGTGCTCGGACATAGAGATTTCAAGTGCAAATTTTAATGTCTAAAAAGGCTGCGTAGGCTAAAGTTGTAATAAAAAATGAAAATACAAAATCAATTCTCGTAATTCAAACATAAAATTACTATACACCTGCATGGGCCCCGACACTACGTTGAATGCTTAAATTTAAGTGTTTGAGGATGCTGCGTGGGTTGCTTCCCAATTTAGTCTTAGGACTGGGTCCGGGTTAACAAAATCTAAAAACCTATAATAAAAGTTTCAAATTAGTAAAATATCTAAGAAGCTGATTCTGTCAGGTGATAATAGATCTAATCCTCTATTAGTAGCTAAACATAGTTGACAAAATTTAAAGCTCTTAAACATATTCAAATTAATCAATTTTTCAAATCAAATTAAGTAGCAATTTGAAACTGCATAAATGAAACTCTATCATTAAAAACTTAAATCAAATTCCATCCATCCACCTTCCACAACTATTTGTCAGGGGTGACAAATTAAGAAAACTCTAGCTCACAAAGGAGCCAATGTCAAATCAAGTATTCTGCTATGTTCACTCTCAATCAATCTCACACTAGTAAGAACGTGGCCCATTTCCTCCGATCATGGTTGGCCAATAGCATGATGAAGCAAGCATTTACTGAGTCCTCGACGGTGGTTTAGCCAATCGACTCCATTATATTATGATCACGACCATAGCCATGTTCTAATGGCTCGCCTTTGAGTTGTGAATCATGTATACTTGATAGGAAAATAGTCCTCATCGCCTAAGATAAACTTAAGCTTATCGGAGATAAACATCACCCCGTCTACAAAGATTCTTGACTATATAACTCATGTATTATCGATAAGGATCCTTCGACACTACTACCTCTAACTAAATAGACTAGGGACCGCAACTGCCCAGGATGAGAGAACCATGGGATCTAGATCGGGCACATCATCATTCCCACAATCATCTAGTTTAAGCTGAAATGATGAATTTCATAATCTAAATTCTAAAACTCCATATGCTGCTACTATACGATACTCGTTAAGTGATCTAACAACTAGCCTTAATCGAAAGTTCTCTCTCACTCACTAAGAGGGGTAATTAATTATAGGGGCTTGCGCCTATAGGAAACCTAGAATTAGATCTAAAATCCTTACCAAATGAGGGAGAAATCTCTGGGCAGTGTCTTATCTACTATTCCATCTGTCTTCTAAAAATTACACTGACACTTCAAATCATACTCTCTTCAATTCAATCATTCAATTGTCAAGATGTCGGTGTCAAATTTTCAGAGCCCACAGATCTAAAACTCTACATGCTACTACTATAAGCTACGCATTCGACGATCTGATGACTAGCCTTAATCGAAAGTTCTCTCTCACTTACCAGGAGGGGTAATTAACTATAGGGGCTTGCGCCTATAGGAAACCTGGAACCAGATCTAAAATCCTCACCAAATGAGGGAAAAATCTTTGGGTAGTGTCTTATATAATATTCCATCTGCCTTCTAAAATTTACACCAACACTTTAAATCAAACTCTTCAATTCAATAAATTATCGAGAGGTCGGTGGCGAATATTTGGAGCCCATAGATTTATGGCGACTCCGCTGGGGAAAGGATTCTCTTTCCATCTTTGGCTAGTCATATATATATGCTATAGTAGCAGTAACATTTTTGAAAATTCAAAACAAAATGGTGATTTAAGTGTGTAATAAATTCAATATGAGGCTCTATGTAGAATGAATCATTCCATAGAGTATATCTTTATTACACCATTATCTTGTTCTTTAGCACCTCTGCATCTTGAAAGTATGGGGTGAAATAATAATTGCTAATTACTAATCCCCATCATTCACTCCTGCAT
Source organism: Cymbidium sinense (assembly GCA_021442155.1). Lineage (NCBI taxonomy): Eukaryota > Viridiplantae > Streptophyta > Magnoliopsida > Asparagales > Orchidaceae > Cymbidium > Cymbidium sinense. Next base: position 56,933,764 of record CM038222.1, read on the forward strand.
AGAAATGGATCTACAAAGCACTCCTTTCATCGTTCAGCAAGGTCGTTGTGTGAACATCTGCCTAGCCAATGTCGTCATCAACACAGGAGATGTCGGAGCTACCATTCAATTTGGTAGCTTGAATTTCTCTATTATCGAATTAACTCAAGTACCCACATGTGGTACATTCATCCGAGGCCACTGAAGGCCTTAAGTTCTTTCTTCTAGCCATGGCCAACCATTTAACAACCAACCATCAAGGAGTTCTCCGATAGAGAACTTCAATTTTCAAAAGGAGATCAATCAAGCTCGTGATAAAAAAGAATCACAAGGGACAACTGTTCTTTAATTCCTCCTGGTAACCATCGTCCGAAGAACCTTTTGTACTCGGAAAGTATGATCATGAAGCTTCCTCATCAGGAAGCAAATTAATTAGAAGACAGAGAAGAAGGAGAAACACTGAGCTGAGGGCTCAATAGATCCCCTTGGAATGACCTAGTGAACAAGCGATACTGTAGCTAGAAGCGAGTATCCCTACCCACAACAACTTTATCAACTTAAAGTGTGTAAAGTGGAATAGCTCTACTGGCAAAATAAAGCAGTCCTTCAAGAACCAACCATGTCAAGCTCCACCACCATAGAGGAGATAGCCTGAAACACTGTCTGCCAGGATACATAAAGTTTTCAAAGTAGCCAAGGACAAAGGCCTAATGAAAAGAAGATTTCAGAAGCTTCTGGTGATGGAAAATACTGAAGCTCCGCCAAGAAAGTTGACATCTCTTTTGGTAACTAACCAGCGAGCCCAGTGCACTTCGCATGGTGAGCATCGGGGTGTCACACTTGGACCGCATGTCCAAGAATCCACTGTCGAATGGTCCCAGCAAAAGGATAAGCAAATATGGAGGCCAAGGCCCTCTAATGGAACTTTGAGCAATAGAAGAGGTGTGACATCTAATACATATACTCAGAAATTCACCTCAAAATCAACTCATTAGAAGTGGATACCTAAAAGAAAGGATATCATTGATGAAAGACATGATGGTTGACACCCTGGAGAATCCTCTAGGGGATCCTATCATTGATCAGATTCACCCCTACAAGAGAAGGTTGACTTTGATCACAGTTTTTTAATAGAAGAAGTGTTTGTTCTGCACATTGAACCAGAGATCCACTGGAAACGTCGATAAAAAATTTGTGTGCAGGAAGAAAATAATGAAGAGAATTCTATGGAAGTGGAAGTTATCTATATGGTCAGAGATATAGATGAACTTTTTGCTCAGCACCATCAACATCAATACGAACTCAGGGAACCTGAACCTGAATTCGACATCTATGAAGAAGATTCTCCTGAAAAGAAAATAGAGGGTGGATCTTGATCTTTCTTTGAATGAAGAAGAAGAGGACCAGAATGAGAATGATATCATGGGTTTCGAAGCTGTCTATATGGTTGAACCAGGAAAGGATCAGCCTGGTACACTCTTTTATAATCAGTGTCATCGTTCAGCCCTATCAATAGCTTTCCCTGCAAATGTACAAGGAGAAGGACAGTCAACTTCTTCCCCTGAAAATGAGCAAGGAGCAGAACAACAACAAGAAATAGAAGAAGAAGAAGAAGAAGAAGAAGAAGAGCCTGTACTGATTGATGACATAGCGCTAACAAGAGAGCAAAGAGAAGTGCAACGTCAAATGGAGGTCAAAGATAAGGAGATTGTATAGCTTGGTACCAAAATAAATGATATGATGGTACAAATGAACATCATGATGGTTGCAGAGGTATATCACATCAAGTGCAGCACCTGTTTTATCTATTAATCAACAGACAGCTAATAATGCAACTTCTATACCACTAGCCACTGTGGTACCTCAAGCTCCTACAGTATATGTTATGCATGAAGCGAGGAATGAAGTTAACCTACCTCTCCAGCTAATAATTTAAAATCTGGCTAGCACACCAGAAATTATAACAATTTCTCAGCTAGAAATAATAATCAATGAAAAAATAAAGGCAGTCATAGTGAGTAGGCTAAAAGTCGAGTAAGTCGCCTTACCCAACCGAATGATCAAGTGTCGTACCCGAAAGGTTACCCAGTGCCAAAAATTTAATACTTTCAGTGGGATTGGTAATCCAAAGCAACATCTAACCCAATTTAAGGCTACTAGTGGTAAATACAGAAATGATATTTTTTTCACATTAAGAATGACCTCAGCCACTTTCGAATGGTATGCAGAATTGTCAAATGATTCAGTTAAAATATTTATTGAATTAGAGACTATATTTGTGAAGAGGTTCACCAGAACAACCGAGAAAATCATAATCACTGACCTTGCCTTGCTGAAGAGAAGGAAAGATGAGTCAGTGACAAAATTCATAAGTCTTTGGCTCAACCTAAGTATGAAGTGCAAGCAACAATAGAAAGAAGAACATGCGATCCAATTGCTAAAGGGAAATATGGACGATAAAATGACACCATTTCTATGCATGGCGTCGATTGTAACCGTGACTTGCTGTTCGATATGGTGGCTAAATTCAAAAGTTGAATCGCCCTAAGTTTGAAGTCTATGATAAAGCAAAGAGAAATAAAACCTTCACTCAAGAAGAAATGAAATTCATGCCGCTCTATAGCTCAAATGGAGAAAAGTGAGTGATATATAATGTGGATAAAGGAAAGAAGCCAATGTACAATGATGATAAAGGAACGAAGCTTATTTATTCTAATCCACAGCCAAAATTGGTATTAGGAGGCAATGATATATCCCGAACTTTTCCAAGTGGTGGGAAGCGTCCAAAATAAGTGACAAGAGATGATGAGCGTGCGGCCATCTCTTAAGAAAAAGGTGAATAAAGAGTATTCTTTCAGAAGGGACAGTGTGGACAAATTGTTTCGATAAGCAGTCAAAGTTGGGCAATAATTATCATAAATTAAAAGGCCTGAAGAAGCTGATCAAGTCAACAATCCAAATTATTGTCCCTATCATCGGATGATCAGTCATCCTATTGAAGATTGTTATGTCTTCAAAGATTGGCTAGAAAGGAAGTATCGATGAGGTGAATTTACACTATTTGATAGTGTTCTAATCAACCCAAAAAGAGAGTCTACAAGGATGATTATGTCCTCTTTCGTATCATCCAACAAAGACAAACAAAAGGAGAAATTAGTTTAGACTAAAGAATGGCAAACAGTAGTCTCCAAAAAGACCGTGAAGATGCTAAAATAGCTAAAAGATGTCCCTAGTGTTAAGTGAAAATCACCACTTGAACCTATATTGGACTTAAGAGAGATGCCTAAACCAAGTATTTGGGCTTCGCATATAAGGCTACTTCATCATAAGAAGAGTACTAAACGTGCTCATAAATCAAAGAAGCTGGCTAAGAAAAAGAAGATCAAGAAGAACACTTTAACTCAAAAGATCATTAATAATTTAGAAGAGTATCACCAGTCGAAAAGACAACCATTTAGGCTTGCAGACTTCATGCCTAAACTTTGCATTATTGAATCAGATGAAGAAGATAATGGTGAATCTTATCCAGAGACATGTCAATCATCTGTGATGTCGATATTCTTCAACATCGCATCTAAATGATAAGGGTAGTTAGATAGACTCGACCAATCCATCATAATTCTTATCAAGAAAGTAAGAAGAGTATGAGAAGCTAATGTCTGAATTTTGTTTAATGACTCAACAAGATAATAACAGTTCAGATGAAGATTTATGTTTTCCCGATGGAGAAGAGTTAGACTCATCGATATCATCACGTATGAAACGTATGACGTTGAAAAATGAGTTTAGCCCTTTTGGCCAATCTTCCAGAAAAAAAGAGAACTTGAAAAAACTACTTCTTTAGAAGAATCTGAGTAAGATAAGGTGATTCAAGTTCAGTTGAGAAGTGGTAAAGTTTTACCACCTTTATCAAAGAAGGGAAATCCAAATAAATACAAAGGCAAACAAATTGAAGTTAACAAAGATATCATTCTCAGAAATCTTATGATAAAGCCTAAATCAAGCGAGAAGATAGATTATAGTATTCTATCACATCTGAGAAAGATCCCTGCATAATTGAGTGTGTACGAGGCTCTCTTGATGTCAAAAGAGCTCTAAGAAACTTTGATACAAGCTCTCAAAGATCCGGAGAGTTATGAAGCTTACTTTGCTGAAAAATGCATGACTGAAGCATTGCAAACTCAAGATCTCCCACTAAACATTTTCTAAAGAAGATCTTATGTTGGGAATAGGATCACAACCCCCTCTTATGTTACAAGAGAGTGATGGCATCTCGATCAGCCGAATATTGATTGATCTAGGTTCTTCTATCAATCTCATGAGTCTAAAGGTATTAAGAGGATTACCACTTGATATCCAACATCTTGGGAGAGACAAGTTGATGGTTCATGGTTTCAATGAAAAGAGACAAAAAACTCGGTTCTTTTATTCTCGCTCAAATTCAGGATTTATATAGCCAAGTTTCATGTAATCGATGTCGATACATCATTTAGAGCTCAGGGTCGCATGAGTATGGCATGGTCCCATCAACTATGCATCAATGTATGAAGTATCCGAAAGATGGAGAAGAATCGAATTCCCGTAACCTATAACCATTCTCCATCAATGAAGCAAAGATCTATGAAGATGTAAAATATTTCATCCTCAAAGAGCCTAAGCCAAGAGAGCCTCTTGAAGTAGTAGCATCCACTTCAGGAACTAAAAAATCAATTTCATAAAGTGAAAGAGCAGAAGCAAAGAGAAAGAAAGAAGGCAATGTCGACTCTCCCTAAAGCACTTGATTCTGCACCTAAGTCAAGCAAATTAGTTCCTCATTTGGGAAGTGACACAGAAGAAGGAGAAGATATTCCTGTCAAAACCTAATGGAACTTATAAGCTCTCAAGAAAAACAGAGTATGAAATAAGTGATTCTGATTCAGACTATGATTATGAATATGTTTATGGAAATAGAGTTCAAATGGTCGCATAAAGAATGATAGCTCACTTGGTAGAGTCAGATGACTCACTCAAAATTATACCCATCGCTCAGCAGTGCTTCAAAGAAATTAGTCCACTCGAGATTCATAATATTGAAGAATTGATAACATTCTATGTGCCACCGTTAAGTGAGAGTGGAGAAACAGGAACTCTATTTTACAAATCTGAAGAGTCTCAGCCTCAAAATTTTGAACAGCCTACTCAACATGAAAGTTCTGATGAGATAGTACCAACAAGAATACCAATATACTATCCACAAAAATTACAAAGAATGATGCATAAGCTTGAAATTTATATTGAAACTACTAAACATAGGACTCAAATCTTTAACAAGATATGGAGCCAAAGAAGTCCTCAAGCATCACGAAGAAGTGATAAGTTTATCACTAAAGGTCTTGGGTTCATCCGCAAATCTCATCAAAATAGAAGCTGTTATAATATAATAGAAGCTGAGTAGAAACTCATAGTGATGAACGAGATGATTCCCATGAAATTCTTCTTACAAAAGATGAAGAAGTAGAAACCAAGCCTGCACCAAAAGAACTTGAAGATGGTGGACTAACTATGGATGAACTTAAAGAAATCAACCTAGAGTCGAGATGATCCATCCAACTTTCGCCGTCTCTTCACTGATGAGAAAGTTGAAGAGCTAAAAATGCTACTTTGTGAATTCATAGATTGCTTTGCCTGGACATATTCAGAAATGTCAGGCTTATCCCCTGATGTAGCAGTTGATAAACTAACTATTAAACTAGATGCAATGCGCTAAGCAAGCTCTGTGCAAATGAGATTGAGATTGAAAGCGTAATTACGTAAAACTAAGAAATTGAAGCTTTCATCCGAGGAGAAGTATGCGGATTGGATAGCTAACATTATCCTAGTTAGGAAGAAGAACGGCCAAATCTGTCTCTACATTGACTTCTGGGACCTAAATAAGGTGTGCTCAAAAGATGACTTTCCGCTTCCAATATCAGAAATATTGGTGGACAACACTTCCAACTATGACATGTTCTCATTCATGGAGGGATCATTAGGATACAACCAAATCAAAATGGCACCTGAAGATGAAAAATATACATTGTTCAGAACACCTATTGGCATCTATTGCTACACGATCATGCCCTTTGGCTTGAAAAATGATGGAGCTACATACCAAAGAGCCATGATGCGTATTTTTGATGAGTTGATTCATCAAAAGGTGGAATGTTATGTCGACGATTTGGTGGTGAAAAGCTTAAACCGTGAAAACTACTTTGAAGACTTGAGAATTGTATTAGAGAATCAAAAAATATGATCTCAAGATGAATCCTCTAAAATGTGCATTTGGGGTATCCTCTGGAAAATTCCTGGGGTACATTGTACGTCACAAAGGTATTAAAATTGATCCTGCTAAAATTAAGGCAATTGTGGAGATGCCTCCACCAAAAAATTTGCATCAGCTTCGCTCTTTGCAAGGACAGTTGGCATTCATCCGTCGATTCAAATCAAACCTATCAGGATGCTATCAACCATTTGTAAGGTTGATGAAGAAGGATGCTCCATTCAAATGGGATAAGGAGTGCCAGGAAGCCTTCAATAGCATTAAAAGCTACATGTTAAATCCACCAATCCTTGCAATGCCTACTCCTGGGAAGCCCCTCATTCTATACACAGCTGCATTAGAAGAGTCTCTCGGGGCATTTTTGTCACAACACAATGAAGAAAGCAAAGAGAATGCTCTTTATTATATCAGGAATGAGAGCAAAATGAGACTCTCTCGATAAAGAGAAGCTGCTAGCATTGATCTTATCCAAAAGCTTCATCATTATATGTTATCTCATAAGATTACCTCATCTCAAGGATCGATCCACAAGTACTTGATGATAAGATCAAAATTGACAGTCGCAAGATGGGCGATATTTCTACAATTTGATATCACATATGTCTCAAAGAAGTGAAGGGACAAGTCTTAGCAGATTTTCTTGCTGCACATCCCATCCCTGCGGACTCTTCTCTTAATGATGATTTGCCCGATGAGCAAATTATGCTCATTCATGAAAGAGAAAAATAATAAATTTGGGAAATGTACTTTGATGGAGCATCATCGATCAAACAAGTCCAACATCTAAATTTTCCAAGAGCAAGAGCAGGAATTAACATCATCTTCATAACACCAGTTGAGGGATAATGAGATGATCATATGGATCGACCGAGCCAAGAACTAATAATAAACTTGAATATGAAGCATTAGTGGCAGGTTTGGAAGAAGTTAATTTCATAGGCATTCAAAACTTACATATTTTTGGTGATTCTCAGGTTATTATAAATCAAGTACTTGGCATCTATAGAATTAACAAGCTTGAGTTAGCTTTCTATCACAAGCCAGTTCTCGAGCTAATGAAGCAGTTATCAAATATCACACTAACTCGAAGTCTCGATCCAAGAATAACGCTTTGCAAAATTAGCTAAGAAATGGCAAGTATGAATGGTGATTATGTCATGACATATTTACTCGATGAGTTCTAGAGCCGAAAGTATCAATCCCGCAGTAGAGGGGTTATCAAATCACCCAGATGATGCTTAAGTTGCTCCTCATACTCCCCAAAATCAACAAGAAGTTGTACCAAGAAGAGCTAAGAATGGCATTGCCTAAAAGCAAAGGTGAAGCCTTTATTAGAAGAGTCATGATTGGAGGCAACCCTTCATCGACTATTTTAAAGAAGGTAAATTACCAATAATAAATCAGCTCAAATCAAAAGAGAATGCTATATATGCTTTCATCAATAATACTTTATAACGTAGATCTTTGAACAAATGTAGCTAATGCCTAGATGTAGATGAAGCTAGCAAAGTGATGGTTGAAGTTCATGAAGGACTTTGTGGTGCACATCGCCATCCCAAGATGGCAAGAAAGATCAAAAGGATGGGTTATTATTGGCCATCTATGGTGAGACGTATTAATTATGCTAAGTGTCATGAGTGTCAAGTACATGGAATCTCATCATCAACCTCCAAATCCATTACACCCAACAATAGCATCCGCCATTCAAATGTTGGGTTATGATGTAATTGGACCAATTGATCCATCGCCATCATCGCTTCATCCTCAGAATGAATTATTTCTCTGAGGCTACCCCATTTAAAGAAGTCGCTGACCGAGATCAACTTCTTCATGCATAATGTGGTCTATAGATTTGGAGTGCCATGTCGAATAATTTTTGACAATGGCACAACTTTCAAAGTGCAAAGATTCATAGATTCATCGATCGATACAAAATTGAGTTGCGATACTCTTCAATATACAATCTAAGAGCAAATGGTTTGGCGGAAGCCTTCAACAAGACATTAGTAAAGCGACTCAAAAAGATTCTCACTAAAAATAAAAGAGAATGACATACCAAGCTAGTAGAGGCACTATGTATCAAAACCACCTACAAGATCACTAAAGCCACTCCTATTCATTGGTATTTGAAATAAGCAGCTTCTTCGCTTGAAGTTGAGTTGCCTTCACTTCGAGTAGCCATCCAATACAATCTAACTGAAGATCAAAATGCTCATCTGAGAATGGAGGAACTTCACGCTTGATGAAGTTAGAAAGCTCATCAAAATGGAAGTTTATCGAGCAAAGATGTCAGCTTTTGACCATATGGTGCCTCAACATTCCAAAAGGAGAATTGGTCCTGGTGCTGAGAAGACCAATTATTCCTAATCAAAAATTTGGTGGCAAATTTGAGCCTAATTGGGAAGGCCCTTTTGTCATTGAAAAGTGTATCAAGGAGGGGCATACCAACTCATTGACCTAAAGGGTGAAAGACCAATGCCGCCAATTAATGGTCGATACTTGAAAAAGTATTATACATGATAAATACATTCTTGGTACAATAAAATCCTTCACAGAGGGCATTTTTTAGTATATATTTAGGTACATGCTTCATGCGAGATCCCTAAATAAATATACTCCTGATGAAAACTTTTTCATGAAAATTCTCTATTACAGAGGCATTTTAGATTTTTATATATATATGAAATCAATGTTGTAAGTTAAAATCATCTTAAGAGCATATCAATTCAAATATTGATATATTTGCATATTTTCATCCTGAAAGTTCCTCTAAATGTGCTTTAGAATTCCCGCAAGACAGGCATTTTAGTTTATTAAGTTTATTTGAGTTGACGTCATTATAAGACAAGATCCTCAAATATTTTGATTCGAACATTGAGCTTGGCCAAAATCCCTAATATATCCATATTGTCATTGTTAAGTTGCGTGTTATAGAACAAAAGAATCTATTGCTACACAAGAAAAGACAGCCATAAATGTTAAGAAAAATTTATCTCCTAGATTTGCCAAATTTTGGAGATCAAGTCAGAAGAACTCCCAATTTGGAAGCTTCAATCAATTAAGTTGGAAAAAACATCAACCTCTACATCCTGAAGTCTAGGACACGGATGGGTTCTAAAGGTCAAACTCAACAAGCCCACAAATGGTCGAGTTGCTGATGCTCTCCTCACTCAACAAGTCCAAGAAAAGGTCGTAGTGAAAGAGCCCCCATTCGTCAGTCTGATGACAAAACCACCAACCCACTACATCTTAAGTCAAAGACAGGAGTAGGTTCTAAAGGTCAAACTCAACAAGCCCAAATGTGATCGAGTTGCTGACGCTCTCCTCACTCAACAAGCCGTAAGAAAAGGCAGGAAAGAGCCCCTCGCGTCAATGATGATAGTTGTTCAATCAAACTAGATCCAAAGTGATTACAAGCAACCGTGATCCAAGAGATTTACTTGATAGATCAAGACAATCAAGAAACTCTCAATTCGAGCTACCTCAAATCAATCTATATATTACCCTCAGGTGATATCTCAATATTCTAATGATCCGAAGCTCAAAACACGATCAAAGCCAATCTCTCATCAAGTCCAAGCAAGAAAAGCAAAGACGAAGCAATTCCATAGTTCATAGTCGATGGAACTAAAGGAATTTTATGGTTATTTAGTCTATTAAGCACACATTGTTGCTAATTAATAACTCAACATTGACCCTATATAAGTCGAAGGTGGTCATCTCAGATGTACCCTTCAATGAATCCATCAAAGTAGCAAGTTCATGGCGCATACACTTCCTAACAAGTCAATATGGACAAATCAGTCACCCTTCATCAAGTCCATCAAGCTTAAAAGCTAGAAGAATTTCAAATCAACCAAGCACGGATAAACCAATTCCAAAGGAAATCCTTCATCAAAATAAATAAACTAATTCCTCCATCAAACCCAACCAAGCAAGCTAGGTTGAGGAAACTCAAATCAGAATGACATAAAAGAAAAGAGATCTTTAAAGAAAGCTTCGCAGAAGTATATGGTATAAGAACTCTTATCTATTCGATAAGTCGATTCTGATAAATAGGTCAATCTCGTTATTTAGTATAGCCTAAATTAGGCATAATACTAATGACAAATTCTATCAAAAGCTCCGTAAGCTAGTGCTCAAAGCTGAAATGATCCAAGTTCTATGGTCAGCCCAAAAGGTCAACCAATTTTCAACAAATGTGACTTGCTCCATGCGTGAATCATATTTGTTGGGAGAGGGGCATTTGTTGACCTCCTCATATGTCATAAATCAAAACAAGCCCACAAGTTTAATTTGACGGACTTCGGAGGTGATAAAATGCAAATCGGGGCTCAAAATGCACTGGACGTCACCGAAAATGGTCGAAAAGACCTCTGATCAATGAACGGACTTCGCCATCATGTTTAGAATGTCGAAATTGATCAAAATATAAATATTATTTAATCTAATGATCAACCTATCAAGCGATCTAGCTATTAATATGTCGATGCATATATCAAAGTCAGAAAGTTATGATGATATCCGAATAACCTTCGTTCATGAAATTGATCACGTAGTTAACTTTGAAATATCAAAAACTATCAAATGAGACTATCCACGCTTAATTCAGATAAATCTGTGCAAATATCGAATGATTTGAAATGACAATATGCAAATCGAGGCTGAAATACATAGGACGTTGCCAAAATTAATCCAAATGATCTCCGATCGATGAACGAACTTCGTCATCGCATTCAAAACTTTGAACCTAACCCAGATATAAATATTGCACAACTTGATGATCAACGATCAATCGTCATCTTGCTCCATCAAGCGCGCAAAATAAAAGCGACCTCCTTTGAAATTGATTGCGTCGTTAGCTTTGAAATGCTAAAACCTATCAAGTAAGATTATTCGCACTCAATTCAGATGTGTCGACATGAATGTCGAGCAGACGAAAGTGGTGACGTGCATTTTGAGCTGAAATGGACTCAATTTGATCTCGACTTGAACCAAATAGCTCCAATTGTAAAACGGACTGCGCCGTTGCGTTTGGAATATTAGAATAACCTTAAATTGATATATATATATATATATATATATATATATATATATATATATATTAATTATCTAATCGTGTCGGCGTAAAGTTTACATTAAAGTCAAAAAATCAGTTTAAAAATAAATTTAATCTTAACCTAAAGCCCAAATCCCTAACTCCCACTCTAATAAACCCACTCAATCTATTCTTGGCCCGACCCGACCCGGTTCATGCACGACGCATGGCTTCCCCCTTTCAACCGATTGGAACTCATCCCTTCTCCAAATCGAATGCAAGCCGCACCTCCCTCCTTCTGCCGTCGGTTCGCCTCCTCTCAGGTTCTCAGCTATTCCCAGAAAACTTCCCTCTCCAAAGCAGCCTCCCTCTCCTCCTCTCATTGTTCACATCGAAATCATTCCTCCTCAAATTGAAAGCAGTTCTCTTTCCTCCTCCTTTCTCCTTCTTCCCTTTCTTTTCTTTTTTCAATTCGAAAATCATTTCCTTTTCCTTTTCTTCTTCTTTCTTTCCTTCCACTTCCTCTTTCAACCCAACTCCTCTCAGATCTTCTTCTCAATCTAAAATCCATTTTCATTTTCCCTCATTTTATAATCCAAACAAAACTTCCCCTCTTTCTTCTCCTTTTCATCCCTCATTTCCACAAATTTGCCTCTTTCCCTTTGAACCAATCAATTTCACATGATCATTTCAGTGTCGAAGAACACCATCATGAGAGTTCTTCTTTCAATTTTGATTGCACTTCGCATTATATCTTCAAATTTTCAAAAAAGGAAGAACATGAGGTGGGTTCTTCTTCAAGTTTCCGGCATCGCCTCCCATTTCCATCCTCTTGCCAACCCTTCTCTTCATCGTAACCAGAGAGGAACACCATCATGAGGCCGATTCTTCTCTTGGTTTTTAGGATTCCTAACCCTGTTCCCTTGTCGATCATTACAATGTGCAAAAAAATGAGTCCGAATATGTGGGATGTAAGAATGTGGATATATAAACATGCTTGTGTTTCTTTGCAGGTTTGAAGGCCTCGTCATGCTCATGAGGGCATGAGATGAAAAAATTGGTGCATTGTAAGAAGACACTCTCTCACTCAAGAGTAAGCCAACATCCATTAGATGTCACTCCCCCTAGACGAAATGCTACCGAAATTTTTTCTAATTTTTAGACTTAGAAAAAAAGGAGGAGATGAATATATATTGCATTGTATATCTTCTTTCAGGTTTGAAGGCATTGTTGTGCTCATGAGGGCGCAACAAGATAAAAAAACTAGCTGTGATGTCGCAAGACACCACTCACTACGCTCATGAAGGTGTACCGAGAAAGCCAAAACACTCCCGATACAGCCCCCTACATGGGGATGACGCCGGGAGGCTGCCGAAATTTAGACTAAAATTGAAGACTTAAACAAATTCAAATAAAAATTATCTAAACTTAGGTCAAACAAAAGGATATATGATAAATATGAAGATAAATGTTAAATCAAAGAGAAATAGGAGGAGAGCATTTAAAGAAAATTTTGTAAATAATAGAATACTCATTTAAAAAGCAAGTAAAATTTGGGGAGGCTAATATTAAACTCACAAACTCTAATTGTGATTCTTTATGGCTTAAATTGAAGCAGTAATGAGTGAGTTCTCTTTTCTTGTAAATTTTTTGAAATTAAACAAGCCTTAATTGGAATTTCACGAGACTAATACTAAACTCATAACAAACTTGCAATAAACTTAAAGTCTATAAAATTTGATATGGAGTTAAGGATGAATCCAAATTGGGTTTAATAACTCTTATATCAATATAAAGATGATTACAATACTAGTGAATAAGCATGTGTAAGGCTAAAGCAATAAACACTGAAATTGGTATAACTTATTAAAAGTGATTTAAATTAAACATAATCAAGCTCGGAGAGTTGCAAAAACTCAACAAATAAACTAAGTGCAAGTAATATTTTAAACTACAATCTAAATCAAAATGCCTTCTAAGCCACCGAATCTGCAATTCTTTGTACAAGCAGACTGAAGATGACACTAAACTAAATGCTACACGAATGAAAGAGCTTTCATTCAATACAAAAATTAAGGAATTTCATTCTAAATTATGATTTTTAAAGTCAACAAAATCACTAATTAGGTGAAATTATCTAAGCTATGAATATCTGCATGTGCTCGCACATAGAGATTTCAAATGCAAATTCTAATGTCTGAAAAAGCTGCGCAGGTTAAGTTGGAATCAAATGAAAATCTGAAATCAATCTTATAGTTAAGAAATAAACGCCACATAAAGTCTTAAATACACCCGCATGGGCCACAACACTACGCTGAATATTTAAATTCAAGTGTCTGAGGATGTTGCACAGGTTGTTTCCTGGTTTAGTCTTAGGACTGGGTCCGGGTTAACAAAACCTAAAAAAACCTATAGTAAGAGTTTCAAATCAGTGAAATATCTGAGAAACTGATTCTGTCAAGTGACAGTAGTTCTAATCCTCTATTAGCAGCTAAACAGAGTTGACGTGATCTAAAGCTATTAAACATATTCAAATTAATCAATTTTTTAAATCAAATTAAGTAGCAATTTAAATCCACTTAAATGAAACTCTATCATTAAAAACTTAAATTGAACTCAATCCGATCCATCCACCTTCCGCAATAGTTTGTCGGATGTAACAAATTAAGAAAATTCTAGCTCATAAAGGAGTCAATGTCAAATCAAGTGTTCTACTATATTCACTCTTAATCAATCTCTTGTCAGTAAGGATGTGACCCATGTTCTCTGGCTTGTGGTCCAAAAATGTATTCTGATCAGTCCTCCGATCGGTGGTTTTGGCGCTCCATTATATTACGATCACGACCGTAGCCTGTGTGCTCCCTAATGGCTCTGCCCTTTGAGTTGTGAATCATAGGGTATACTTGATAAGGCAAACAACCCTCTATCAACTAAGGTAGACTTAAGATTGTCTTCTTAGACGAACACCACCCCAGGTCTACAAGGATTTCTTGGACGATGTAACCCATGTATTGCTGATAAGGATCATTTGGTCAGGTTGGGTCAACTGCCTCCTCTCACTAAGTAGACTAGAGACCACAACGGCCCGGGATGACGGAACCATGGGATCTAGATCAGACACGTCATCATTCCCCCAACCATCCAGTTTAAGCTGAAATGATGAATTTCATAATCTAAATTCTAAAACTGTATATGCTGCTACAATATGTTACGCATTAAGCGACCCAACGACTAGCCTTAATCGAAACTTCTCTCTTACTTATTGAGAGGGGTAATTAATGTATAGGCTTGCTTTATGAGATCAAAATCAATTGTTGGGTAGTGTCTTATCTATTCCATTTGCCTTGAAAATTAAAACTTAAACCACTCTCTTCAATTCATATTTGAGAGAGGTCGGTGGCAAATTTTGGAGCCCACACGTTAATTCAAGTAACGAAAAGCAATAGAAATTAAGAGCAATCACTCTAGACCTCTAAATCCAAAAATTAAGTTCAAAGATGTTTTACGAAATCCCCGGTATAGGCGATGGCGTAAGTCAATAGTGTGCGTCGATCATATGTGCGATAGCATTCATCAATGTTGTTGGCAATGATGTAATCAGGTGCTGGTAGTTATGACTGTATAGCTAGTCGATAATCCAATGATGGCGGTTAGAGGCAAAATTTTTAAAATAGGCTTAATCCTAAACTTAATTATCAATTTAGGCACAAAAATTTTTTTAGCAAAATAGGCATAGTCGTCCATTGAACGGACTACCAACGATAATGCCGCGTCGTTACAAATCGTCCATTCAACGGACGGCTTTTTAATTTTTAATTTTTTTTTAAAAAAAATAGGCAGCTTTTGTATTTTGCACTTATCGAAGTCATATGATGTCGGAATCAAGCGAACTTAGTATCGTTAGAATCATAACAAAATTTTCTACAACTTTTATGTTGGTAGAAATTTATGATTGTGGCCGTACAGCAATTTTAAATCTGCAAGCTGGCAAAGCTGAAATATCAGCGTCGTAATTTGTGCATCGAGTCATAATTGTGAATCTAGCGAAATTGATATCGTTGAAATCGTAACAAAATTTTTTACAACTTTCATATTGATTGAAATTTACGATTGTCACCCGATGCACAGCAGTTCTCTTATTATATGTGTTTTTTTAATATTTTTTTCTATTAATTATAGCACAATTATTCTAATTTTTTTATATTAATTGTTAATATTATTATCTGAGCTTTCTTTCTTCACTGTAAATGCTAATTATGGCATGATTAGTCAAAAAATATATTTTAATCTTTTTAAGGATGATGTTATAATAACGTAAATGATTAATTTTTAAAGATTAATAAGATAAAGATGTTATGTATAAAGGTTCATTGAAGTAAGAGAGACTAAAATATTTTTTATTTCTTGTTATAGCATATATATATATATATATATATATATATATATATATATATATATATATATATATATATATATATATATATATATATATATATATATATATATATATATATATATATATATATATATATATATATATATATATATGAGAATATTATGAGATGAAGTATGACTCCGATATGCACAAAATACGATACCAATCGGGTGACAATCGTAAATTTCAATCAACATAAAAGTTGCAGAAAATTTTGCTACAATTTCAACAATACCAAAATCGTTCTTCGACCGTGCATGACTCGATCGCCAAAATACACAATGCTTTGAAATTTCAGCTTGTGCTTTTGAGCATTCTGAAAGTGCTTATCGGGCCAAAATCTTAAATTTTAACTAACATAAAAGTTGTAGAAATTTCGTTACGATTCTAACGATACTAATTTCGCTCGATTCTGACATTATATGACTCCGATAAGTGCAAAATACGAATGTTGCCTAGTATTTTTTAAAAAAAATTAAAAAAATTTAAAAAAAAAAAGCCAGTCATCCGTTGAATGGACGACTTACGCTAACGTGACACCACGTCAGCGGCAGTCATCCGTTCAACGGATCACTATGCCTATTTCGCTAAAAAAAATTTGTGTGCCTAAACTGATAATTAAGTTTAGGATTAAGCATATTTTAAAAATTTTGCCAGCGATTAGATAATGGTGGTGTTAGTGGCCAAAAATGGTGTCATGGTGGCGATGTGATGATGATGGTCGAGTAGTGGCCGGACGACAATAGTCTGGAGGTGATGGCCCTACGTCGGTCAAGTGACGGTGATTGGGACAAATTAGTGGTGATGTCTAGCGGCGTCGGTTAGGCGGTAAGACGACAACGATCCGTGATGATGTCCAAGCGTTCCAGTGACAATGGCAGTTTGGTGGCTCAAATTTGTTTTTTAAACATTTTTTTTCAAGGAATGGAAAAGAATTAATATGAGTAATAACACCCGATTTTGTTTTATGACTTGTGATTATCTTTCTTTTTTTAAAAGTATTTGAGTGAATTTAATTGTAAATTCACATATATAGTATATATGTAAGGATTTATATCTAAGAGTTTATGATTGAAAGTTAAAAAGCTCTCCATTGTTAGACTAAATTGTCTTGCACAATATAGTGCCCAATATAAGTTGGTGCATTAAATATTAAGGTGGTTTCTACCTGTTTTTTGAGATTTTACATACTATTGTTAAGTAAGCTTATGTTGATGATTTCAAATCAGTTAGAATGGATTCAAAATCTGCAAATAATTTTTTTAAAAAAAATTTTGATTGATTGAGAATTTTCAAGCTGAAAGCCTGAAATTGAGTTCTATTTAAAACTTATAGATTTTGAATGGTATTTCATAAAACTCATAATAATTGAAAATAATCCATTAAAATTTTATAATCAATACCTCATTAAATTATTGGAACATTTATTTGATTTTAATTGGATGAGTGGTTTCATATCTTAAATAAGTTTCTATAATTTTTTATGATAAAATAATTATAATTATAATTGAGGCCGTATTTGAGGTAACAGTAGCGGTGTGGTGCAGTTTGCACTGCACCGTAGTACCTTAATGTTATCTAAGGTGTTACGTTATGGCTGTATTTTGAGAAATCTATGATGAGAAAATTACGTTTTTCAACATGATCACCTATGATGACAGTTAAAAAATTGTAAATTGACTTTTGTAAAATATAAAAAAATTATATACCCATTACAGTTTTTTCAAACAATTTTTTCTATAGCATATTCATTATTATTATTATTATTATTATATATAGCTATAGTTATCCCAAATAGACCCCAGTTTTGAAACAGATAAATTTCAACATTTCTTATGATGAGATTTTTAAATCAAATGAGAGTTTTAAAGATTTGATTTTGATAATAGAAATGAGAGTTATAATAGAAATTTGCTGCTGAAATTATATCAAAATATTCGGCTAATAATTTTTTGGTTCACAAATTAAATGAAGATATAAATATTTTAAAGCAGTCATTTATAAAATATTAATTTGTGCGCCAAAAAAATATTAATAAAATAATTTGGTATATTTTTAATTTGCTATTGAAATTATACCAAATTAAATTTTAAATGAATGTATAAATATCTGTAAAGTGATATTCTTTAGACGCTGAATTGTGAATATGTTGCTGTGAATTATATCTAGAAGTATTAAATATTATGTTTATTTCTACCTGTTCATCTCTGCATGCCTTCTTTATTTTATTTTTTTTTAAATATTTGATTCATTTTTTATGACAAATTCGCATACTATGCATTCTCTAAATACTTTAATCTGTGAGGATTTTCCTCTATTTATAGATTCAAATCAATTCCTAAACTTTACTTAGTCCATTATATGAATTCTATCTGTACATAAAAGAGAATTTAATTAGGTAACTCTTCGAATTATGTTACAATTAGATGAATACAACAATAGCAGAATAATTGAGCTTTAAATCAACATTTATCTCTCTCTAAGTTAAGATTATAACTTATATCTTGACGATTATACCCGACTAAAATTTTTTAGCCCACAAATTAAATGAATATATAAATGTTCATTTAATATTATTTTAATGAGATTAAATTAATGAACATATAAATGCATAACAATGTACATTTATATGTTCATTTAATTTGTAGGCCAAAAAAATATTAACCAAATAACTTGGTTTAATTTTAATAACAAAGCTCGTATCAATATAACATTTCTATTATCGAAATCAAGGCTTTAAAACACTCATTTGATTTCAAATTTTAACGGTTTCAAAAATCAGTTATGACCGTAACTTAAATTAATTTTATAGTAAAAAATTTAGGGTTACAAACGAACCGAATCGAACCGAGCAGAGGCTTGTTCGAGTTCAAACTCATTTGTCATTATTGACCTCGAACTCGGCTCGAGCTCGATTCGAGCTTGTAGGATGGTGTTCAAGGTCGAGCTCGTTTAAAAAAATCTTGTTTGAGCTCGGCTCAAACTTGTTCACGAGCTCGGTTCATATCGGGTTTATCAAGCCTGTTAACAAACAGCTCGTTTAATAAAATAAACGAGCTTTAATCGAAGGCTTTAAAAAATATAAACGAATCATGTGAACAAATTTTAATCGAGCAATCGCGTTATCGAGCTCTTAACAAACTTATTATGAAGCTTTCAATGATAATCGTTCATGAACATAAATGAACAATAAAACTTATTCAAGCGCTCATTTAACAATCAAGTATTTACATATTGCTCGTTCGATTAGTTAAATCGAACATAAACAAGTTCTAATCGAAGTCATTGTTTAACGTTCATTTGCAGCCCTAACAAAAATTGTAAAAACTTATTCAAACATAAAAACAGTCATCTAATTAAAATTCATTCTATATGAAATAAATGTTTCTATAATTTAATGAAATCATATGCAATAAGGTTATAATGAATTAAATTTATTTTAAAATGAGTACCATTATATATATATATGCTCTCAAATTATGCCACAACAAATAAACTAACAAGCTTACAAACATAAAAATAAAATCATATATAAATGAAAAGAAAAAAAAAATACATAAAGAAAATCATTAATTGAACCCCAAATCATCATTGCTACAAAAAACATTTCTTTTCATATAAAGTAAAACATAAGCATTTACACTCCATTCATACTCTGCAGCTTCTTTTAATGCACAACAGTCCCTTGCCTTCTCCCCTCTTCTTTGGCAGAAACTGAAGGAGGTTCAAACTCTCTAAAAACCCTTAAAGCTGAGATCAGAGAGAGGCAAATGAAGCAAAGAGGAGCAAGAAAATGGAGAACTAGAGAGGCTTTTCCTTTGCTGCAGAACTTCATAAAGTAGATGCAGACCTCACTCCATGAGACCGCTCTGTCTCCCTCATGAGCCAGATAGAGAAGCTCTGCTACTGCTGAGCTCGATGTCACCATTAGATAAGTTATAAGCTGAGAAATTGAGGTGTTAAATACTGAAAATTGTTTGCATGATAGATTTCCAATTGTGATTTAAGTCTAATAAAAAAACTGTCGGATAAGATTTAAATCTGGTTAATTCCTGCTATGTTTTATAACCAAATAGCCTCTAAAGTTTACATATGAGTGAAAATTAGTTCCAGATCAAAAGATGAGACTTTACCTTTGATACCAACAGTCGATGAGTAAGATTCAAACTAAAAAATTAGTAAATCAACTGTTATTTTATTTTTCATTTAGAATTATTTTGCACTTGTTTTGCGAATCTTAACAAATTGTTTGGAAAAGATGAGGTACAGTGAGATGATTTAGAGGAACACCATTAAGGATTCGATAGAACCTGATCTAAAAGAAAGAAACCCCATGTAGTTTTGTTCTCTCGAAGAATTTTATTGCTATTATAGCACATATATGACTAGCCAAAGATGGAAAGAGAATCTGTCGGAGTCGAAATTTGTTCTCACCAGATCTCAATTTAAAAAAGAGTATTTTAAATGCCAGTGAAATTTTCAAAAGGCATTGGTTCCTTTGTGAAATTTGTATTATTCTTAGTGAGATTGATTGAAACAGTAGAACACTATGAGACAACTTCTTTTATTTAGAGTTTTCTTAATTTGTCACTCCTAACAAACAGTTGCGATAGGTGGATAGATTGAGTTTTGATTTAAGCTTTTTGTGATTAGATTTCATTGGAGAAATTTTTAGATTGATACTCAATTTGAGTTAATTTGATTTGACAAATTAATTAATTCGAATATGTTTAAGAGTTTTAGATTCAACTGTTTAGTGCAATGAGGATTAGATCTACTATCATCGATAGAATCCGATATTTCAGATTTTTTTTTTATTTTTTATTTTTTAGATATTTCACCGATTTGAAACTCTTATTATAGGTTTTAGGTTTTGTTAACCGCTCCGGGACTAAACAGAGAAAGGCGATCCCTGGACACTTGAATTTCGATTCAATAGTTTGGGCCATGCGTGTGTTTTTTGAGAATTTAGGCAGTTTTGTGTTTGAACTATGATATTGATTTCAGATTTTTATTTAATTCCATTTTAGCCTGCACAGCCTTTTCAGACATTAAAATTTGCTCTTGAAATCTCTATGTCCGAGCACATGCATTTATTTATAGCTTAGCTAATTTCATCTAATTAATGAAATTATTGATCTTGAAAATCATAATTAGGATGAAATTTGTTAATTTTTTATTAAAGGAGGTCCTATGATTTTTGTAGATTTTTATTTAGTATCGCCTTCTGTCTGCTTGTACAAAGGGTTGCAGATCCGGTGGAGAAAAAGACATTTTGAAGCTATAGGTTCAAAAAATAATTTAATTTGTCATTTTAAGAAGAAGATTTACTCCTCAATGTAATTCTCATTTTCTCCTCTTTTACTCAAATTTGATTTCCTCCTCTTTTGTTCAAATTTGATTTCCCCATCTTTTGTTCAAATTTGATTTTCCCCCTCTTGTCTTCAAATTTGATTTTCCCCTTTTTATACTTCTTACAATTTCTATAAATAAGGCTAAGGGGAGTTGCCTATTCCATTCCATTTACTTGAAAGGTTAGAGCCAGGGTATTTGAAAGGGAGGGGTTAGGAACTTTAGTAGGCTTTCAATCCTACTTCGATAAATTTTGTAAGTGCTTTCACCCTTCTTTTTATTTTATATTTTACTTTTATACCTACCGCATGTCATTCTACTTTCCCCCTCTCTTCTTTTTTTTTTTAGTTAAAAGGTTTGACACATTTGACCTCCGATCATCCAGGAGTCGATCGGTGTTTTGGCTTACTCAGACGCCATGCATAGAGTGGTGTTTTCACACCACGTGATTTTCATCTCGTCAGCCCTGAGCATTATAAGGCCTTCAGACCTGAAAGAAGATAAACAATGAAATATATATTCATTCCCCTCAATTTTTATCTAAGTCTGAAAATTAGACAAAATTTCGACAGCATTTCATCTAAGGGGAGTGACATCTAACAAGTGGTGGCTTACTGGTGCTCTACGGTAATGGTGTCTTTGCGACACCATAACCTCTTTTCATCCAGCCTTTCGAACACAACGAGGTCTTCAAACGAACAAACACAAGCATATATATATATATATATATATATATATATATATATATATATATATATATATATATATATATATATATATATATATATATATATATATATACATTCACAAATCCCACATGTTCTGACGCATTTTTCGGCGCACTGCAAGGCTTGGCAAAGGAACTGGGTTGGGTATGTGATTGGGAATGTAAGGTAAGGGGTGCGACACCAAAAATCGAATGAAGAATTTGCCTACTTACGATGTTCTTCCCCGATTTGCGGCGCAGTGAAAGCGGAACGGCTAAAGAGAGGGAAGCGACACCGAAAATCAAAGGAAGAATTCACGTACTGACGATGTTCTTCCCCGATTTGCGACGCAGCAGAAACGGGACAGCAAAAGCGAGGGGGTTTGACGCTGAAAATCGAAGGAAAAAATTTTCCTACTAATGATGTTCTTCCCAAGGCGGTGAAAATGGACCGCTAAAGGGTCGACGCAAAATCGAAGGAAGAATTACCTTGACAATGTTCTTCCCGATTGGCGAGAAATGGAAGGATCTGCGTATGTGCGAATGAGTCAGAAAGTTAGTTGAAGCGGCCTGGGCCAGAGGTTTGAGGGGCTGGCGTGCCAAAATAATGGGCTTGAAGGGCTATAGAAAATGGGCGAGCGGTCGTGGATCTGGCTGCACCTGAGCGGCCCGCGCTGGGCGGAGGAGGGCGCGGATCGCACGGTCAAGCGAGCGCTGGCTGAGCGATTTGATCGGGAGGCGGCTGGTCGCAGTCGTTAGTCACGGACGCTGGTGCATCGGTTAGGTTCAGGCCAGGTCGCAGCGAAGATGGGCGGGTCGGTAGGGTGTAAACCAGCCAGCTTGAGCGAGCTTGGTAATTTGTGTGTTTGACTTCGTTAAGAAATTTCTTTGTTCACACCGTGTTCATTAAGGGCTAATCAGCTTGTTGGTGTTCGTGAATTTGTTCGTTGTTAAGAGCTCTGTCTACTCAAGGCTTGTTAAGGATTATTTATTTATTTATTAATATTTTACAAATATTAAATTTAATAAAAAAAATTTAATACAAAAATACAGCTTTATAGTTATTTGTTTATAAATTGTGGAGTGTGAGGACTAACAATTAAAATAATCTTTTCAAAAATAAATTTTATTGCAAACAAAATTACATAAAGCAATATTATAATTGAATATCAAAATATGATCTAATAACATATTTTATTATTTACAAAAATTACATTACTACAAATTTGATTTACTACATTTGAATATGATTGAGTACACAAAAATTAAAAAATTATAAATAAATAAACAAATGAGTACATTGATACAATCCAATCAAACACTTTTACAAAGAATTTGAAACTTTAACATCTTTCAAACTCAAAATAATCTTGATAATCTTGGTTTGATTATTCACTCTCCAGAAGTCATCAACTTTGCCACATAAGATCTGCTTTTTGTCACTTTATACTTGAATACTTCTTGCTGCACTATATAATTAAAACTAAACAAAATTTATGTTATATAATTATTGAATGATCTCAGTTTGAAATTTTATATCAGATAATCAATGATGTCGTCATAGCTTGATGGGTCATGACTCATGGCTGCTTAAATTCTTAAAAAATACATAAATCCAAAATACAATGAAACATCAATTAAAATAAAAGTAGCTATTTTATCAAGGACCAAAATACAATGAAACAACAAATAAAATGAAAGATGCAGTCAAAAAATAATTGAAACAGACCCAACTAAATAAGATATATAAGCAGTCATTTTATCAAGCTAAGTTGCATCTCATATTAAAAAAGATTTAACATCATAGCCCTTTAAACACCACAACTCTAAGCAATTTAGCATAAAATCAAGAATATTATTGATAAACTAAGGACCAAAATACAATGAAACAACAAATAAAATGAAAATTGCAGTCCAAAAGTAATTGAAACAGACCCAACTAAATAAGATATATAAGCAGCCATTTTATCAAGCTAAGTTGCATGATTGCATCTCATATTAAAAAAGATTTAATATCACAGCCCTTTAAACACCTCAACTCTAAGAAATTCAGCATAAAATCAAAAATATTATTTATAAACTACAGACCAAAATATAATGAAATAGCAAATTAAATGAAAGCAATAACCTGCATGTAGCCAAATCCAATAATCTGAAGAATCTGGAGAGAAGAGAAGTGGTCATTTCTCATAATATCTGCCAGTATTTTTTAGGCTGCTTGTATCATGGAGAATTTGATTTTTTTTTCTAATGAAGCAAATCTATTTTTGAAGGCTGAACGGAACCAGATGCAACAACAAAATCGAAAACCTAACATGCAATCAAAAGGAGATGAAAATGATGACTCTCTTTGTAGTTGTGAAGACTCATTCTTGAACTAGAACTAACATTGTTAGAAACATATTAATTATAAGTCTCCAAAATAACTACTTCAACCTCTTTAATTTTGAAATCTATCTCTGAAGGTGAGTATATCTTTGGAAATATAAAATTTATAAACTTCATCTTTAAGCGTGGATCTAACACAGCTACTACAGACATTAGCAAATTGCATTCTCCCCAGTACTTATGAAATTTAATTTTCATGGCATTTGCCATTTCTTTAATATACTCAGTTGATGAATTATTTTCCTCCATCAACAACTTCTTAACATGCATAACAGTAGGTAGAAAAATATTTGTTGTAGGATATGTCGAACCAGAAATCATTTTCATGACAAAATGAAAAAAATAAGAAACTTCCTAATAACCTCATACCTTTCTCAATCAAAATCAGATGGCAACCACTTGTAATTGCTATCTCAGGCTGCATAATGGTGGAAAACACTACGAAAAATAAATGCAGATTCAGCATAATGTATGTAGAATTCCATCGTGTAGGAACATCAACAGATAAACCTTATGTAATGGAAATCCCTAATTGCTTCGCCACCTCAACAAACTTATGTAATCTAGCATGAGACTTTTTAAGATATTTTATTGATTCCTTGATTTGATAAATAATATCATGAATCTCCTTTAAACCATCTTGAACCATTATGTTCAAGATATGAGCACAACATCTCACATGGAAGAAATAGCCCATAAAATGTAACTTACCTCTTGATTGAAAATTAGATTTGAGAGCATTAGGGGCAACATCATTATTACTCGCATTATCTAATGTAATTGTGAAAACTTTATCCTGCAGATTTCACTCCAACAAGCATTCACATATTGCATCACAAATAAAAGTACCTGTGTGAGGCTATTCAAGCTCAAAGAAATTGATAATATGCTTGTGTAATTTGCAAGACTCATCAATATAATGAATTGTTAAGCACATGTACCCCACTATTTGATTAGAAGTTCAACAATCAGATGTTAATAAGACAATAGGTATGCTTTTAAGATATGCCTTCAGCTTTCCTTTTTCTACTTCATAAACTTTCATGCAATCATTTTTTATAGTATTTCTAGAAACTCTTTCATAATTTTGATTTAAGACCTTCAACAAAATATTGAACCAATTATGCTCAACCATCATAAAAGGATACTCATGCACAATTATCATTTTTACAATTATTTTTCTAACCTGAAGATGATCATAATTCTTTGGATCTGTAAAAATAGGAAGCTCAATTTCTGAACTAGCATAAGAAGGTATAAAATTTAATAATTTCTGCCTTTTATCTGGAAACTCCACAACTTGTTTATTTTTAGCTTTGATCTTATCACACTCCCTAACATGTCTGAGAAGTTGTGAAGTGGTGCTAGTCTTGGATTTATGAAATTTTGTACCACAACATATGCATTGTAAATAGGAAGCATTGACACCTTTTAAAGTAGAAACAGTTTCTTTAAAGTACTCCCAAACTGTAGACTTCTTTTTTCTAGTCTTCTTAGTAGGGATTCCTCCAACATTACTATCAAATATAATTGCTTTTGAAGAACTAGGTTGTGAAGAAAGATTAGGATTTTCATTACTATTTTCATCCTCTATAGTAATCTCATTACCAGATGATGTAGTTTGAGATAGATCAAAATTTGACATGGTAGTAGACTATATTGAAAAATAAATATGTGTCAAAACTAAAGGTACAATCCATATGCTACAAGTAAGAACATTAACATAATTTATTATCACATTCCATATAGAACTGGAGCACTAGTAAATTTGACATATTAAGCATAAAAAGTCAGCTTAAACATGAAACATGATGCTTTTCTTCTTAATCCCACCAAAGCAAAAAAGAATTAAATGAGAAGCCATTTAGAAAACAACCTATTTTATTTGTTATTTTATTGTGTCAAATAAGTTGGTTTATCATTTTTGGGTGTTTGAAGAATTTAAGCAGTCATTGAGCTATGAAGGCATCATTGATTAGTTGATAAAATATTTCAAACTGAGCCCATTTTATAAGTAAAGCAGCCATCAATATTATTAAGCTGTGAGCTTGTTTTACTGCATAAGACTATTTGACTATCTTTGTTGTTATTTTGAGATCAATCTACTTGCTATCTTCTCCTATTTTCTTAATCGTGCGGCCTGAGGGAAAACCCCACATGGAATATATATTATATACACACCATGCCATCAAATTTCAGTCACTTTATAAATTGGCAAGTTAATGGTTCATTAGAAAGAAATCAAATTCTATGATACATGCACTTAAAAAAATCTGGCGAGAGAAATGGCTACTACTTCTTGTATTTTGAGAAATGACTACTTGTTCTCTCCAGATTCTTCATTCATGAGGACCATTTGAAACTACTTATATATCAATCGGGCTACACAATTATGACTACATTAAGACTTAAGAGTTGTCATTTTTAAAGGACTGTGATGTTAAATCTTTTTTAATATGAGATGCAACTTAGCTTGATCAAAGGGCTGCTTATATCTTGTTTAGTTGGGTCTGTTTCAACTGCAGCTTTCATTTTATTTGTTGTTTCATTTATAAATACTAAACCAGAAACTGAAATCAGAATACTTAATACTATACCAGCTACATATAGATAGCAAACCCTAAAGGTCCTAAACTCCAAAATATGCACGATATTACAAAATCAAACTGAGAAAATACACTTCAGCATTTCATTGCACATCGTTGTGTAGAGGAGTGTGCAGCGTCGTAAGTGAAGTAGTTAAGGTTTAGGAATTATGTTAAGATTTAATAAAAAATCTCCTCAAATCTGAAAATTTGAATCGTTCATTTCAACAATTGAAAATTTTAAATTAATCTTAATTATTATAATGTGTCTTAATTTATTTAATATAAATATTATTAATTAAATTACTTATTCATGCAAATAAAAATTAATTAATATATAATTTAATTATAAATAAATATATATATATATATTATATAACTTTTATATAATTATTTATAAATATTTATTTATTTCGAGCATTATCGAGCCGAACACGAACGAACAAAAAATTGTTCGTGTTCGGCTCATTTATATATTATGCCTAAAATAATTGTTCTTGTTCAGCTTGCATACTTGACGAATGAGCCGAACACGAGCTACTTCAACCAAGCTTCGCTAACAACGAGCTTTTTTTGACGTACAGTGCACGTCGCATGAATGGGAATGAGGCGCGGGTGAAGCTCGCTGGGTTCGGGCCGCTGAGGGCGGTTCCGCATTGGGCTGTTGGTCCGGATGGGGCAATTTTTTAAAATAAAAGTTAAACCGAAATTAGCTAATTGAGTATTGATAAAAAAAATTTAAGTACGCGCCAATTCGGCGATCGCTCACGTCGAGCGACGCGTGGCGTGGCGTGGCGGTGCCACGTGAAAGAGTAGCCGATGCGCCCGATGGGCGAGCTTGATAGAACCGCCGCCACTAATGACCGTCGCCGACATTTTTTAGATCGACGGGCCCGATCGCATAGGCCTCGGTTTTCCTCGATTTCTTCCTCCAACTCTCCTCGTAGAACGCCGACAAGTCCGACCGCCACCGAGCACCGCCTCGCCTCTCCGAACTCGCCACGGTCTCACCGCGCATTGTTTTTTTCCACCGTTTCACACGACTTCTTCTAGGTATTTTTACTATTGCTATCACTCGATCTCGTTGTGCACTAAGTCGAGAGAACATGTTAAAGATTTCAACATATAGCATAAGTTTAAGTTCCACATTCATGCCATTGTTTGGGGAGTTGATATTATTCTTATTTTATAATGCTTACGAACACAAATATCAAATATGCTTCTTTGTCTCTACCATTTTGAAATGTCATTTTCTACATTTGGATTTCTTATTTCTTTTGCATTTCAGTTTTGTTAGGTGATGTTGCATAGGTATAACCTTGAAACTTTTATGATACAAGAAACTTATTCTACTAAAATTATCCTACTAAAATTATCCTACTAAAGTTTCTAGTATAATATAAAACTATGATAAAAGAAAAGCGCTTTAAAAGAAAATAGTAATGGTGTTATGAATGATATTATTGGTGTTTTAATGTTGTTCCTAATTTTTGAATGGTGTCCTCAATGTAATGTAAGTTGTAGTGATAAGCTTGTAGTGAAATTATTGTTGAA
Source organism: Cymbidium sinense (assembly GCA_021442155.1). Lineage (NCBI taxonomy): Eukaryota > Viridiplantae > Streptophyta > Magnoliopsida > Asparagales > Orchidaceae > Cymbidium > Cymbidium sinense. The sequence continues at coordinate 56,962,099 of CM038222.1, forward strand.
GTATTTTGGAGAGTAATCCAGCTACTATTATTTGTATTATTCTGAAAATTTGCAAGTGGATGATTTTTTTTGTTTTAGTTTTATTATAAGGAGATTCGTGTTGAAAATCTAGAAAATGGTTCTTATTTTTCCTAATAAAATATTTAAAAGAAAATCTTGTTATATCTTCTTTGAATTTGGGCAAGCATGATTGTATGGAGCTTCTTGATAATGTGCAAAAGTATTTTTTTGCTTAATAAATTAGTTTCTACCCTTCTTTAACTATTATTTTTTATGGTACTTCGCTTAGTGATAATTCACATTTAATAGACAAAGAGGATTTGTCTTCTTATCAAATGGGATTTTCTCCTAAATCTACTGTTAATAATGATGAGAAAACTTTTTTGATGATGAATCAATGGATAATGAGACCAGTTTTCAAACTATTTTTTGTGAAAATGAAAATTATAGTTTTAAAATTATCCTACCAAATCTAGTAATCCTTTTTTTAACTAAGTAGTTCATTTTTATTAATAATTTATTTGTAATTTATAAGATTGTTGATACTTCTCATGTAGTCGAATTATTCTTCAAAAAAAGCACTTGTCATGTGGATTTCCCACATTATCTTAAGATTAATTTCCGCTTTTATTTAGTTGATCCATTATTTATCATAATTTGGTAGATGTAGCGATAATTGTAAACAATAATCTTCTACTTTTTTTGACAGATCGATGGGAGGAGCACCGCCGCCGACGCCGTGACGAGGCGTTAGGAGGAGACCCACCATTGGAGCAGGCACCTTCTGAGGTTCATCCTAGTATTGCCTCCCTACGTGGGCGGCATCGAGCCGCTCACCCTGATACTGTAAGTGAATTTGTTATTTGCAGAATGTGTTACGCCTGCTTACCTTTTATTTGGGACACTAACTTACATTTTTCTTTTCAGAGCACCGTACTTGAGGCCGCATCACATTTGCTTATGCTGAAGGAGTGGCCCATTACATGCACGAGATTCATCCGGCTAGATCAGGGCCGCACGCGTGGAGTCGTACGCTTCATCCAGGATCATCGCACGCTTGGTTGAGAGATGGTCTCCACGACAATACCTTCCACCTCGTAGTGAGAGATGATGACGCGTGCGGGCGATGATTCTAGGTCTACGGATTGATGGACCACCTATCATAGGCCCGATTGTGATTGGCGAGGGGAAGAGATGGGACACTTGGCCTGATTGCTGCGATGATTTGTTAGGACGACACCCATTACCTGACGTGATGTATCATGACCGGTCTATCCAATATCGAGGACATTCGGGATGGGCTGCACATGCATGTACATGCCATGGGTAACTTAGGTGGACTTTCTGAGAGTCATATGATAAAAGCACGATGACTTCTTCCGACACCCGCTTATATTTTATTTCGATTGTTTCTTATTGCCGATACAGTTCGAGGTCCACCTACGATTTACCACTCTTGGAGGATCTCGGATGATTTTAGCATGATGTCTATAGGTGGAGGCCTTCTTGGCTCATCTATATAGAGAGAAGTCGATTAGACACCGGCCAACATGGTTTGCCTACACCTACTTGATTTGGGCTTGGGAGCATATTCATGTAGGTAGGCCGACTTTACAGTCCCATATCCCGCAGAGCTTTTCGGCCGAAGGTTTTGAGGTACGTGTTGTTAACTACAATTTCAAATTATGCAGCTTATACGTATGTTTAAACTGCTTTTTTCGTGGTGGAATGACATGAAAGTAAATGCCTTTAGCGAATGTTGCGATGAATGAGCTAGATGGCTATGGACACAGGTTGAATGCATTTAACATTGTAGCCTTAATACTATTATTTACATTATGTTTTAACATACTTTTATCATAATGTAGGTGATGGGAGCATTACAATGAGCGATCGAGCAAATATATCTGTTGTATGCTCTGTGGGCTCTGACATATGGTTAGCACGAGTCCCTCTTATCAGCTGGAAGAGGGTTGAGTGGTATTTACCAGACAGAGTGCTGCGCCAGTTTGGCCTTACTCCCAGAGTAGATGTAGCCCCGGTTGACCCTAGTTTCAAAAGGGTCGATGGTCGTAAAGTGATGCCGACCGGGTTGAGTACCATCCATACATAGCTTTTGGGAGAGTCGGGATTGCCGTCGATGGGTTAGATGAGGTGGATAGAAATACTGCTATCACCAATACATGCGTTGTGATCATGGGCTTCTTTGTACTTATTGGCGGCCCCGATAGATCCACCTATCACATACTACGCTAGAGCACCAGTGGAGCGTCTTTATGTAAGTTATGATATATAGGAAATATTCAATATTTTTTAATGTGATAATGTAACATTCCTTTTTTTTTGCATAGGCGGACCATATCGCGGCAACGCGGGACATATTTCAGCCATATTTCGGTGCTGTCGATGATCACCACTTACAGCGATGTGTCGATAGATACGAGGTGATATGCAGAGACCTTGATCAGCGTGTACATATAGGCACATATTACGGATCGGCACACGAGGGTGTCGCGCGATGACTGAGCCGGTCCATCTACATCCCGATCCAGTCCTTCGACGCCGAAGCTAGTTCCTTCTCATAATCGATCCAGCCATTCTACACGCGATCCGGACCGCCTACATATCGCCGTCAGACGACTCGCCCACCTATATTCAAATCACGATGATATGTCGATAGTCGAGGTTGTTGTTCTAGAGGCCGATCCCACGCGTGATCGTCCATCTCGTCCGACACACGGGAGTGGTGCAATCTACGACGCAGAACAGGAGGAAGGCGGTTGTCTAGGGTAGGGCTTAGGAAAGTGTCTGTACTACATTTGCCTTTCTGATTCATTACAAACGACATAGTCATGTACATGTTAACCTTGATTATGACATAATAAATGTTTATAAGTTTTGTTTCTAAATTTTTTTTTATGTACATAGCAGTTAATGTATTTACTTAAAATACTCATCGTTGGTGCTGATTATGATATGCAGTTATTGATTTATTAGCCTATTTAAGTCAACAATCCAAATAAGTCAATTATAAATATTTCTTTAATATCTTAAGGGCATATAGGAATAGCCCAAAGATTAAAGTATTGCGACCTATTAAAGTCCTTTGTTGATATTCTTCCAAAAGATTGTTTCACTAGGAATAGTACCCCATGAGGTATGAAGAAGAAAGATGGTAAAATAGAAAATGTTTAACCAAAAGTCTAAACTTTAACTTGCGTGTTTAATTACGCCAAGAAATTACGGAGATAATGCTCAAAGAAAGTTTTTTGTGAGACACGCTCAAAGATATCAATATAATGAAACGACTTTTTTACCCTCCTTGTAGTTAATCGGATCCATACGCCAAATGAAGTCGCAGATTAGCGGTTCGCTTAATCGGGCCTGCTCAAGGATGCAAGCAGGCGCTTGAATCGCCTTGGCGCTAAGGCTGAGATCGCTGGCCGTCTTTCGCGGCCTCGCCCGCTAATCGCGATCGCTTCGAAATGAAGCCAATCGCCCAATGCTTCAGTTATCTGAAAATCCGGTCCGTTTGACCTTCGGGCTGCAGAAAACATCATCTCTTTGGAGTATTCATCAATGAACCGAGGTGCATTTGTGCTTAAGAGTTGGACTGTTTGGATAATGATTTAAGTATATAAGAACAAAAATAGTTAGTATTTTGTATCATATCAAATTCTTTTCATACAATATTTTAGAAGCCTTGCAAGCATATTCCATCCTATCGAAGTTGGCACATTTAATTCCCAATTTGAGCACATAAACATACACTAATAACCCAATTCATTTCACAAATGGACAATAAACAAATGTTCATTATGCGTAGTTGTGCTTAACTTGTACATGACTATGAAGTTGGTTATCAAACCAAAAAATAAAATGTAGACATTGTCCTAAAACCAACACCATATTACTACTGTCCTGTCTCATCGCCGATATATGTCACCCGACGTAGCATGCGGTGGCCCTCTACCATCGTACCTGATAGCAAAGAATCTCAAATAAATTAGTGTCAATATTGTAAAATCTTGAAAGGGAAAAACAAGCATTGTCCTATTGGAAAATATACTAATTATCAATGTTATGGGGCACGATGACCAGAAGTGACGGATATTTTGCATATGCTACAAGTTACGCTACTTGAACTGCGTTTTCATCCATTGTGTTTCAATCTCGTGGTCGGCGACCTTCTACGAAAGTTAGTGCAACGCGTGACTAATCCAAGCTCTTCACTGAAGGATGGCCAATCAGAGCGATCTGGTAGAGTATGAAATTCATTTATGTATGTCAGCTTATACAGAGTGTAATCTTGTGACACGACGCGAGGTGGTTTAACCCGAAATCCCAATGCGACAATGACATGTGGGCATGGACAATGATATATGATTGTTACCACAATTACAAACACACGTGCCATTATCTAATAAATCAACTCGAACGATTGGACCTATCAAAACCCGCATCTCATGTGGGTTTATATTAACGAGTTGGGAAATGCCTAGCCTCCCTTTCGACGAGTGTGGAGAACCTCGGGTATAAATAGACAAGTTTACTTCCTCTGCTGAGTAGCAGTGGATAATCGTTTCATGAACAAAGCTACTAAGTTATAGTAGATAGCAGTGATTAAACCCTGAATTGGTAAACCACGTGCTTCGATTACGTTAAAGCACTCGATGCATTCGTTGTCATTGTCCCATAACGCATACCACCATCGCGTACAAGTGACCATTCCATTTCGTGGTCACGCTCTACAAGCCAATTGTATGCTTCTTCGTTCACATTTTTAATGTCCTGCATCAAATGGTTGAATTGACGAACATCATCAGTGTTACCTGCCATGTACATCTTTTGGCATACAAACTCAACATCAGCAATTCCTAGTCTGCGTAGGACTTTTTTAAAATTCTCACGCAAATGACGCAAACAATGCCTATGCGCTGCCCAAGGAAAAATCTCTTTGCATCCACGCAAGAGACCGATTTATGTTTATCGATATTATGCATAAATCACGCCTACTAGACACCACGGGTAACATATCATGCGTGCACAACAAAACCACAACCAGAATCAACATTTTCGATTCCACAACAGAAAGCTAAAGGAAACAACCCATTTGATGCCTACGGTTAAAGCATTAATGTGCCACGATACTTGCCCAACAAAATAAAATGTACCATCTAAGCTTAAAACAGTCGCAACTCCATCCCAGATTGAAGGTCCAAAGCCCAAAAGTCTCGAAAATGTTATGCATCGGTAGATCAATTCAGACCGTAAAGTAGTAGAAACTGACAGATATAAAGACCGAGTCTGTAGGACTCTTCCGCCTACCGAATATTGCTTTTATTGCCTTTTCGCTTGCATCCCATGCTTTCATATATGAAACTTTAACATTAAATTTTGACTCCATCCTACCTATAATCTCTAGGTTTCAAATCAATCGGTGCCCGATCATTTGATGTAGTATGCTATGAAACTTGAACTACATGCCGATGACCTGATGAACTTACCGCATTGACACATCTATGATTTTCACCAACTTTTGATATTCTCCAAGCACCCCTAATCGTCACGATGCTACAATGTAAACGCCAATTACATTGTATGACTATCGTCGCACACATACAACCGTAGTTCTCGTTAGGTAACTATTGAATTGTACATTATTTACTATGGACCACCCGACAATAGAAATTGCAAACTCCGCTTTACTTGCAAAACACATACCTTCGGAATGTCATTTGGAATTTCAATTTCATCATTTAGGGCCGATGGCCGTCAAAGTAAACATCGTTGTCCCACCGCCTAGTAGTTTTATTACATCCGGACATACTGTTTGTGGACAACATTTGACTCTCATCAACATTGCGAAATGAGTGATTTCTCGAGTATGGTTATATTCTCAGTCGGTGGCTTCTAACCGAGCGGTCATCATCACCTTACCACCGGACTACTTGACCCATTCTAGATACCATCTCCAAGCGGCCTCTCGAGCACATACGGTTCATCCGAGCGGTAAAGATCATCAGCCACATAACTTAAAAGTTCGACAACTCATATTAATTGTTACAAGTTTAATCAGATAAATTATGACAATAAACTACATGGGAATAAACTCATCAGAGCTGCGTTGTATCCCCGGATGTTCTTGTGCGATGAAATCCTGCGTATCTGTTAGCGGTATATCTACTGACCTTACTACCGGATCAGCTGATGTGGATGCAATATTAACATCTTCCACTGACATACAACACCAACATCGGCGGAAGCTTGTCAGTGTAACTTCCAGCGTCATCGTCGGTGACATTATAAATCCGCTACTCCGGATAACGACTGTTAGAATGAAGTGTGGCACTCGGATCGATGTGCAAGCTTCTCATAATTCGTTGCTTCAATGCCAGTAAGGTGCTGTGACGCTGAACCTTAATTGGGCGATTTCGACCTCCCACATAACTTGGGAATTGCTCATCGATACTCAGTTCGCCTCCATAGAAAAGTATTAGGAAACAAATTCTCTATTCATCTTGCTAAAGTTGACTTCCAAGGGTTAAATGAGAGGGAAGTAGTTAAACGTCAGCGAATCTGGGAAAAAATAAAAGTTTCTATTTAAGCGGTGGAAAAAAAGCAATCTGGCGGTGAGACCTTCCGGCGGCCGAGATCGAAGGCGGGGCGGTAGGCGGTCGGCGGTCGGCTTCTCTGAAAGCGAGTTCGAGGAAAATCGAGGAAAACCGAAGATCGGTCCGATATCCAGCGTCGTCGCGCCCATTAGTGGGCGGCGGTTTCGCAAGTCGTCATGATAATTGGGCGGCCAGCCGCCAATCGCAGGCGGCCCATTCTAACGCAACGCCAGCGCCGTCTTCGGCGTGGCGTAGCCGTCGCCATTTCGGCGGTATTTTCTTAAATTTTTTATCAATATAATTAGCTTTTCGCATTTTATTTTAAAAAAATTGCCTGGATGGCGGGTAGCGGATGCGGTCCGAGCAGTCGAGTTTTGGGTCCACAGTCTGAGAAGATGGACAGTCTGCGCGATCCATGGCCAGGGAATTGGCATGAGGCCTGATGGGCTGGGCCGTGGGTTGGGTCGTGAGCTTCTTGGACGTGGCGGCGTGATTTGGCCGGGGATTGGCGAGGCCGTGAAGGAAACGCCGAACGAAGGAAAGCGAGAGGAAGAAAATTTACCTTTTTCATGGGAGTTTTTTCTTGAACATGACGGAGAGTCAGGAGAGAGAAATATAGGAGAGAGATGAGAGTGGGAGAGAATGAGAAGGAAGTTCCAGAATGAGGGGAGTTGTTATCTTTTTATTTTTTTATTTTTTTTAATTTCCTTTTTTAGAAAACTAAAAATAGGGGGAACGGTTGAGCATGGGGGTAATTTGAGAATTTTTAAATAAATTTAAATTTATTAAATATTTTAACGGATTTCACATAAATTCACATATATATATATATATATATATATATATATATATATATATATATATATATATATATATATATATATATATATATATATTGATTTAGGATAATTCCATTTTTCTGAATACAATGGCACTATCCGTTTCGTGATCGGATGCCATTTGGTTTGAGTGGGCGTCAAATTGAGTCAATTTCAGCTCGAAATGCACGTTGCCGCATTCAACCGCTTGATTTTCATGCAGACTCGTCTGAATCGAGTGAGAATAGTCTCATTTGATAAATTTTGATGTTTCAAAGCTATTGGCATGATCAATTTCACGAACAAAGGTCATTTGATCCTTATCGATGCCTCCTGACCTCGATATATGTGCGGACGTGTTGACGACTTGAGCACTTGATTAATTGCTAATCAAGTCATCCAATATTTATACCCTGACCAAATTCGATATTCTAAACATAATGGCGAAGTCCATTCATCAATCGGAGGTCATTTGAGTTGATTTTGATGACGTCTAGTGCGTTTCAGCCTCGATGTGCACGCTGTCACATCAAGTCAATTGATATTTGCACAAACTCGTCTGAATTGAGCACAAATAGTCTCATTTAATAGATTTTGACGTTTCAAAGCTAACGACACAATCCATTTCATGAACGGAGGTCAGTTGGTCCTCATCGCAGCTTCCCAACTCCGATATGCACGCGTCGATATTGATAGCGGCTTTGTCGATTGATCATTGCAATATTTATATTTTGACCAATTTTGACATTCTGAATGCGATGGTGAAGTCCGTTTATCGATCGAAGGTCATTTCGACTATTTTCAGAGACATCGAGTGCATTTTGAGCCTCAATTTACGCGCTATCACCTCCAAAGTCCGTTGAATTCGATTTGTGGGCTTATCTTGATTTATGACACAAATGTGGGAATCAACATATGTGTTGCGAATCCGCTAAGGATTGGATTCTCTTTCTATCTTTGGCTAGTCAAATTTGAGCTATAGTAGTAGTAAAGCATGATAAAAATTAAAATATAAAATCAATTATCAATGAAACTAAATCTAAGCTAATTATGTCATTATGGCTAATATGCTTGTTCTTTATATAGATGAATCTTCAAAACACACTGTTTATCATGCAGCTAGGTCGCAGAGCCAACATCCATCTGGCTAATGCTATAATCATTACTAGAGATGTTTGAGCTACCATTCAATTTGGTAGTGTAGACTTCCCAACCATTGTTGTTGTAAATAATTTCTCTACTGAACCCGCATATTCTACAACGCAATGGGTAGGACTTGGAATGGCTACTATTACTACTGAAATTCCTCGAAAGAAAACCTAAGTGTTCAAAAGATTGGGTCGTTCTGAGGTGCCAGTCATGAAAAGAACCGTCACGGCGCAGAAAGTTTCAGTCATACCTGTGAATGCGGCAACTCTACCAGTTAAACCTTTTGCACTAGGAAGGCATGATGTTGAAGCCTCCTCTTCTGGAGGAAAACTAACTCAAAGGAAGAGGAGAAAAAAAATGCTGAGATGGAGCTCATCAGCTCTCACCTGGGTCATGTATTACATAACCAGAAGCAACAATCAGCTCCGACACTTTAGAAGAAATAACCTCAAACTCTATTTTTTCAAGTATATAGAGTCCTAAAGGTTGTAAAATAAAAGGCCTTATGAAGAAAAGATATCAAATGCCAATTACCAGAGAAGCTGAGAATGCTTCATTACAAAAGTTACCATCAGTGGTAGTAAGAACTCATGATCATTCTAAGCGAGCCCTGCATGGTGAACATCAGGGTGTGACATCTGAACCTCATGTCCAGGAATCCTCCGCCGAAAGGTCCCGACAAAAAGGAAAATAAATATAGAGGCCAAAGCTTCGAGAAGAAGTTGCGACGCAGAAGCTTCTTCACCTGGAAGTAATCTAACCCAGAGATAGTGGGGAAAGAGAAATAGTGAACTACGTGCTTAATTGTCATTGTTCAAGTGGAAATTGTACAACCAGCTGTGAACCAGAAGTGTGTGTTCCAACCCATAACATGTTTGACAACTTAAGATGAGTAAAGCGGAACAACTCTACTGGTCAAATCAAACAATCTTTATGGACCCAACAACATTAAGTTCCAGCTTCCTCAGTGAGGAAACTCAAAATTTTGTATGCAAGAGTGCATAGGGTCCTCAAAGTTGCTAAGGAGAAATGACTGATAGAAGGAAAATATGAAGGTCCTGTCATCTGGGAGGCTAGAGTTGCTCCTTCAAAGAAACCTCCTCCTACAACCCTGACAAGATGTCTACTAATTCAAGTCCCGCACGGTGAGCATCGATCCGTGACACTTGGACCACATGTCATCGAAAGGTCCCGGCAAATAGGTGAGCAAATTTGGAAGCAAAAATCTCAAAGTGAAATTGCCTTACAGAAAGACAATGACGTGACATCTGAATCGTACTCCTACAAAATCCACTCCTTATGCGCAAGTATTTGGAGATGAAATAGTCTTGCCACTTGAAGTTGAATTACCTTCACTCCAAATAGCCATTCAATACAATCTCACCCAAGATGAGAATGTCCATTTACTAATGGAAGAGCTTGATATGCTTGATGAGGTCAGGCTTTAAGCCCAGTAAAATTTAGAAGTTTATCAAGCAAGGATGTCCAAAGTATTCTCAATCATATGGTGCATCCTCGAGCTTTTCAAAAAGGAGAATTGGTCCTGGTGCTGAGAAGATCAATTATTCATAATTGAAAATTTGGTGGCAAATTTAAGCCTAACTAGGAAGGCCCATTTGTCATTGAAAAAGAGTATCAAGGAGGGGCATACCAACTCATCAACCTAAAGGATGAAAGGCCAATGCTGCCAATTAATGGCTGATACTTAAAAAAGTATTATACATGATGACCACATTCTCGAGGTATAGTAGAAATCCACCTGCAAGACTAGGACATTTTTTTTAGCATATCTATTTAGGTCGACATCATGCTTCATGCCGAGATCCCTAAATAAACATACTCCAGATAAAGAATTTTTCCATGAAAATTCCCTTATTACACAGGGGCATTTTTAGATTTTTATATAGATGAAATCAATGTTGTATGTTAAAATCGCCTTTAGAGTATATCAATTTAAATATTGATGTATTTGAATTTTTTTCATCTTGAAAATTCTTCTAAATGTACTTTAAAATGCCCCCTACAAGACAGGGGGCATTTGTTTTAGTTTATGTTTAGTTTATTTGAGTCAAGATCGTGCAATAAGATGAGATCCTCAAATATATGCTGATTCAGGTTGACATCGAGCTTTATGCCGAAATCCCTGAATATATCCATAATTATCATCGTTAAGTTGCATGTTCTTGTAGGAACAAAAAGAATCTATTTCTCTGCATGAAAAGACAGCGCTAAATGTCAAGAAATTTATCTATCAAATTTGCTAAAATTTCAAAAATCAAGTCAAAAGAACTCTTGATTTTAGAGGCTTCAGTCAACTGAGTTGGAAAAATATCAACCTCTACATCTTGAAGTCTAGGACACGGATGGGTTCTAAAGGTCGAACTCAACAAGCCCACAAATGGCCGAGTTCTTGACACTCTCCTCACTCAACATCTTTGCGAGAAAGTGAAAGAGCCGTTATTCGATGACAAAACCCACTACATATTAAGTCGAAGACTCGAGTAGGTTCTAAAGGTCGAACTCAACAAGCCCAAATATGGCCAAGTTGCTGACCCTCCCTCACTCAACAAGCTGAAAGAAAAGGATGCAGTGAAAGAGCCCTTGCTCGTCAGTCCAATAACGATAGTTGTTTAATCTCAGATCAGATCCAGCTTAGTGATTACAAGAAACTAGGATCTAAGAGATCTTTATACTTGATCGATAGATCAAGATAATCTGAGGAAGTGCTCAATTCAGGGCTGCCTCAAATCAAACTTCATATTACATGCAAGGTGATATTTCAATCTATTCTCAAATGATGCGATCTCAAGCATAGATCAAAGCCAATCTCCTCATCAAGTCCATCAAAGCGAGTTGAGGAAGCAATTCCATAGTTCAAATAAAGTCGATGGTGAACAAAGGAATTTTGTAGTTATTGATCACGTTAAAGAAGGCGTTCTTGACTAAAACTCAATATTGACCTATATAAGCGGAAAGGCATTGTCATGTACCCTCTAACAAATCAAACAAGCAGGGTTCATGGTGTGCATACACTTCACGACAAGTCAATAGAGACAAATCGGTCAGTCTTCATCAAGTCCATCAAGCTCAGCTGGGGAATTTAATCGACCAACCGGATAAACCAATTCCCAGTGGAATCATTCATCAAATTAAATAAACCAATTCTCCTCCACCAAAACAAAGGTTAGAGGAAACTCAAATCTACAATGATATAAAAGAACGAGATCTTCAATAAAGCCATTAAAGCATATAGTAGATGGTGTAAGAACTCTTATCGTCAGAAGTCGACGATTGATCATTTAGCATGTCACGAATAAGGCGACATCTTAATGACAAATCGTGTCAAAGCTCAGTAAAGCCACCTGATCAAAGTTGAAGTGATCCAAGTTATGGTGGCCAAAGGGTCAACCGTTTTCAACAAACATGACTGCCATTCGCATGAATCACATTTATTGGGGGCATTTGTTGACCTCCATATGTGTGTAAGTAAGTCAAAGTCAAACACAAATCAAATTCAAGCAGGTGATGATAGTGCATCGGGGCTAAAAATGTACTGGATGTCACTGAAAATGGTCGAAATGACCTCCGATCGGTGAACGGACTTTGTCGTCGCGTTGATAACGTCGAAATTGATCAAAATATAAATATTACAAAATCTAACGAGCAATTGATTGGCGCTATAAGTTCGGCGCGCATATTGGATTGAAACTACGATAATGTCTAGCAATGCTGTTCAAAATTGATCATTGGAGACTCAAAACATCATATCAAATGAGACCATCGGCTCCGTCGAGACCGGTCATGTACAAATGTCAATGATTTGAAGTGGCAATGACAATCGAGATAAAATGCCTTTGGATGTCGCGAAAATGGTGAAAGCGACCTCCAATCAATGAGCGAACTTTGTGATTATTTAGAATGTTGAAATTAATTGAAATATAAATATTACAAGAATCCCAATGGCGATTGATTAAGCTTCATTTATCAAAGTGTCAGCGTGCATATGTCAGTCGGAGGCGTGATAATAAGTGAAATTAATTTGATCATGTCATTAGACTCAGCATTTGAAAACTATCAAATGAGATTGTTAGGTCTTTAGTGGGCGATGCATTGCAAATGTTGAATAGACAAGACAAATAGAGCCAAAATGGGCGTCAAAAAAAAGTTGAAAACAACCTTCGATCGATCCAACTTCAACATCGCTTCTCGACGTCAAACATGTCAGAATATAAATAATGCACAACCTGACGATCAACCGATCGAGTTGTCAATGTGTCTGCATGCATATCGAGGTTAGGAGGCACTGACACAAATTAAACTACCTTCATTCGTGAAATTGATTATGTCGTTAGATTTGAAACATCAAAATCTATCAAGTAAGACTGTTCATACTCAATTCAGACGAGTCTGCACAAAAATCAAGCAGTTGAAAGCGGTGATGCGTATTTTGAGCTGAAATGGACTCAATTTAACATCGTCTTGAACCAAACGGCTCCATTGAAACTGTAGCCATTATGTTGAACATAATAACCTTAAATTTATTTACATATATATATATATATATATATATATATATATATATATATATATATATATATATATATTGATTATCTAATCACATGTAAAACTCAATTTAAAGATGATTACTTAATTTAAAATTAACTTAAAATCCTAAATCCTGCTAACCCATGCTTAACTGTTCCCCCCCCCAAAATTATTTTAGTTTTGATCAACCGTAAAAAATAAAAAAAAAGGAATGGTTCCTCTTCTCTTCTCCTCATTTTTTTCACGCTCTACACAGATAATTTTTCCCTCTCTGCTCTCAATTTCTGCCACCCGCATCCCACCGGAAACCTGTCGTGCGCCACGCCCGATCCTCATTCCGCCATCCCCGCAACCCGCAAAATCGCGTCGCCGACCCATTTCTCTGGCCCGCAAAGCAATCTCGTCGTCTCTCGCAAAGCCTCCGCTCCGGCCTGCAGAATGAGCAATCCTGCACTCTAGCCCACATTCCACGGCCCAACCCCACCGCCCTCCCATCTCTCGTAAAGCCTCTGTTGCACCAACGCGACCTCCACGCCGTCCAACTCCTATCACTGTTCACTACTCTGGCCTGCTCGCAACCAAGCCCACCACCTGTCCCAAGACTCGACCTGCGTTTGACCCGCATCCGCTCGGCTCATCCCGCGCGCCGTATTAACCCACGGCCCGCCTGCAAGCGCCATTACGCGCACTCTGCCGCACCCGCAAGCCCATCTAGCCTGTCGACCCGCTTTCACCGTTCAGATCCGCTGTCCAATCTCGCAAGCCAGCCCACCAGCCCACCAGCCCGCACAAACCTACCCCACAGTCAACCCATTGTCGCTCGCGCGGCAGCCAGCCCCTGGACTTCTTCCGATCCTCAACCGTCCATTTTCGCTTCACCATAAACCGAACATCATCATTAATTCTTTTCTTTTCATTCACGACTTTATTCTTCCAACCTTCGCCATTATAAACCGGGAAGAATATCACAAGAGATTCTTAGTTTTGCTTTACCTCAGCTTCTTCCAACCTTCATTTCACCACAAACCGGTGAAGAATATCGTCAAGAATTTCGATTTCACACAGACTCTCCCTTTAAATTTTTCCACTTTAATTTCATCAGAACCTATTCTTGCATACCCCCTTGTTTCCTCTAGCATTGCACAAAAATGAGAACATGTGGGATATGTGAATGGATATATATATATATATATACATGCTTGTATTTCTTTACAAGTTTGAAGGTCTCGTTGTGCTCAAGAGGGCGTGAAGAGATGAAAACATACTGTGGTGTCGCAAGACACCACTCGCTACGCTCAAGAGGACATACCGAATAAGCCAACACCCGTTAGATGTCGCTCCCCCTAGATAAAATGCTGCCGAAATTTCATCTAATTTCTAGACTTAGAAAAAAAGGGGGGGGAATATATATTGCATTTGTATGTCTTCTTTCAGGTTTGAAGGCATCGTCGTGCTCAAGAGGGCGTGACAAAATGAAAAACCAACTGCGGTGTCGCAAGACATCGTTCACTACGCTCAAGAAGCCGTACCGAATAAGCCAAAATACTCTCATACTGGATGACGCCGGAGGTCAGAAATTTAGACTAAAATTCAAGACTTAAATAAATTCAAATGGAAATTGCCTAAACTTAAGTCAAACAAAAGCATATATGACAAATATGAAGATAAATGTTAATTCAAAGAAAAATAGGGGAAGAGCTTTTAAAGAAAATTTTGGAAAGAATAGGACACTCATTTAAAATGCAAGTGAAATTTGAGGGAGGCTAATATTAAACTCACAAACTCTGATTATGATTCTCTATGGCTTAAATCGAAATAATGAGTGAGTTATCTTTTCTTGTAAATTCCTCAAAACTAAACAAGCTCTAATTGGAATTTAGGGAGACTAATACTAGACTCATAATAAACTTGCAGTAAACTTAAAGTCTAAAGATGAATCCAAATTGGGTTTAATAACTCTCATATGAATAGGGATGTAATTACTATACTAGCTAATAAGCATGAGTAGGGCTAAAGCAATAAACACTAAAATCGGCATAACTTATCAAAAGTGATGTAAATTGAACATAATTAAGTTGGGAGAATTGCAAAAACTCAATAAGTAAACTAAGTGCAAGTAAAGTTTTAAACTATAATCTAAATTAAAATGACTTATTCGCCACTGGATCTGCAACTCTTTGTACAAACAGACAGAATGTGATAATAAATCAAAATCTAAAAAAAATATAGGACTTCCTTCGATCAAAAATTAAGGAATTTCATTCTAATTATGAATTCTAAAATCAACGAAGCTACTAATTAAGTGAAATTATCTAAAACTATAAATTCTTGCATATGCTCGAACATAGAGATTTCAAGTGCAAATTTTAATGTCTAAAAAAGGCTAAGCAGGCTAAACTTGAAATAAAAATTAAAATATGAAATCAATCTCATAATTCAAACATAAAATTACCTAAAATTACTATACACCCGCATGGGCTCTGACACTACGTTGAATGCTAAATTAAAGTGTCTAGGGATGATCGGGTTGTTCGCTTTAGTCTTAGATGAGTCCGTTAACAAAACCTAAAAACTTATAATAAAAGTTTCAAATTAGTAAAATATCTGAGAAACTGATTCTGTCAGGTGATAATAAATCTAATTCTCTATTAGTAGCTAAATAGAGTTGACAGTATCTAAAGCTCTTAAACATATTCAAATTAATCAATTTTTCAAATCAAATTAAGTGGCAATCTAAAACTACTTAAATGAAACTCTATCATTAAAAGATTAAATCAAATTCCATCCACCCACCTTCCACAAATGTTTGTCGGGGATGATAAATTAAGAAAACTCTAGCTCACAAAGGAGCCAATGTCAAATCAAGTATTCTGCTATATTCACTCTCAATCAATCTCACGTCAGTAAGGACGTGGCTCATTTTCTCACATGGTTTGGCCAATAGGCTAATAAATGAAGTAGCACGATCGAGTCCTCGACGGTGGTTGGCCTGCTCCATTATATTACGATCATGATTGCAGATGTTTCTCCAATGGCTCTACCCTTTGAGTTGTGAATCATAGGGTATACTTGATAGGAAAAACATCCCTCTATCAGCTAAGGTAGACTTAAGATTGTCTCCTTAGACAAACACCACCCCAGGTCTACAAGGATTTCTTAGATGATGTAACCCATGTGTTACCGAAAGATCCTTCATGTTGGGTACTACCTCCTCGACTAGACTAGGATCTGCGCTTGGGATGAGAACCAGGATCTAGATCAAGCACATCATCATTCCCCCAACCATCTAGTTTAAGCAGAAATGATGAATTTCATAATCTAAATTCTAAAACTCCACATGCTGCTACTATACGATACATATTAAGTGATCTAACGACTAGCCTTAATCAAAAGTTCTCTATCACTCACTAAGATGGGTAATTAACTATAGGGGCTTGCGCCTATAGGAAACCTAGAACCAGATCTGAAGTCCTCACCAAATGAGGGAAAAATCTCTGGGTAGTGTCTTATCTACCATTCCATCTGTCTTCTGAAAATTACACTAACACTTCAAATCATTCTCTCTTCAATTCAATCATTCAATTGTCGAGAGGTCGGTGGCGAATTTTGGAACCCATAGATTTCTGGCGACTCGATTGGCGACCTCTTGATAGATTTTAGAGCCCACAAATCTAAAACTCTACATGCTGCTACTATACGCTACGCATTCAGAGATCTAATGACTAGCCTTAATAGAAAGTTCTCTCTCACTTACTGGGAGGGGTAATTAACTATAGAGGCTTATGCCTATAGGAAACTTGGAACCGGATCTAAAGTCCTCACCAAACGAGGGAGAAATCTCTGGGTAGTGTCTTATCTACTATTTCATCTGCCTTCTGAAAATTACACTAAAACTTTAAATCACACTCTTCAATTCAATAAATTATCGAGAGGTCGATGGAGAATTTTCGGAGCCCACAAATTTCTGGCGACTCCATTGGGGAAAGGATTCTCTTTCCATCTTTGGCTAGTCATATATGTGTTATAGTTGTAGTAATATTTTTGAAAATTCAAAATAAAATAGTGATTTAAGTGTGTAATCAATTCAATATGAGGCTCTATGTAGAATGAATCATTTCATAGAGTATATTTTTATTACACCATTATCTTATTCTGTAGTACCTCTGCATCTTGAAAGTATGGGGTGAAATAATAATTGTTAATTACTAATCCCCATCTTTCACTCTTGTACAGAAATTGATCTACAAAGAACTCCCTTCGTCGTTCAGCTAGGTCATGGTGCGAACATCTACCTAGCCAACGCCGTCATCAACACAGAAGATGTCGGGGCTATCATTCAATTTGGTAGCTTGAATTTCCTGGCTATCATAGCTGCAACTCCTAAAGTACCCGCACATGGTACATTCATCTGAAGCCACGCTGGAAGGCCTCAAGTTACTGAAGCTCCTTCTAGCCATGTGCGCCAACTAGTTCAACAGCCAACCACTGTCAAGGAGTTCTCCCGACAGAGAACTTCAGTTTTCAAAAGACTAGGTTAATTTGAAGCTCTCGTGACAAAAAGAATCATCAAGGGATAAACTGTGTCT
This sequence comes from Cymbidium sinense, assembly GCA_021442155.1. Taxonomy (NCBI): domain Eukaryota; kingdom Viridiplantae; phylum Streptophyta; class Magnoliopsida; order Asparagales; family Orchidaceae; genus Cymbidium; species Cymbidium sinense. The sequence continues at coordinate 56,979,811 of CM038222.1, forward strand.
TTAATTCCTCGAGGTACAGTTGCTGCGCCGACTGAACCTTTTGTACTCGGAAAGCATGATCATGAAGCTTCCTCATTAGGAAGCAAATTAAATAGAAGATAGAGAATAAGAAGAAATGATGAGCTGAGGGCTCAGCAGATCCCCTTTGAAAGACCTAGTGAACAAGCGATACCGCCGCCAGAAGTGAGTATCCCTACCCACAACAACTTTGACAACTTAAAGTGGGTAAAGAGGAATAGCTCTACTATGAAATAAAATAGTCCTTCAAGAACCAACCACATCAAGCTCCACCACCACAGATGAGACAGCCTGAAACACTGTCTGCCAGGATACATAAAGTTCTCAAAGTAGCCAAGGATAGAGTCATAATGAAAGGAAGATTTCAGAGGCCTGTAGTGATGGAAAATATTGAAGCTCCACCGAGAAAGTTAACATCTCTTTTGGTAACTAGCCAACGAGCCCAGTACGCATCACATGGTGAGCATCGGGGTGTGACACTTGGACCGCATATCTAAGAATCCGCTGTTGAAAGGTCCCAATGAAAGGATAAGCAAATATGGAGGCCAAGGCCCCGTAATAAAACTTTGAGTAATAGAAGAGATGTGACATCTGATACATATACTTAGAAATTTGCCTCAAAATTAACTCATCATAAGTGTATACCCAAAAGAAAAGATATCATAGATGAAAGACATGATGGTCAACACCCTGGAGAATCCTCTAGGGGATCCCATCATCGATTCACCCTACAAGAGAGAAGGTTGACTTTGATAGCAGTCTTTTAATAGAAGAAGTGTTTGTTCCGCACATTGAACCAGAGTTCCACTGGAAACGTCGATCGAAAATTCATGTGCAGGAAGAAAATAATGAGAGAATTCTATGGAAGTGAAAGTTGTATTTATGGTCAGAGATATAGATGAACTTCGCCACATCATCAACAATACTAACTCGTGGAACTGAACGAACAATTTGACATCTATGAAGAAGATTCTTCACAGAAGCAAATAGAGAATAGATCTTCGATCTTTGCTGAAGATGAAGAAGAAGAGGACCATAATGAGAAAGATATCATGGGTGTCAAAGCTATCTATATGGTTGAACTAGGAGATGATCAGCCTTGTAAATGCTTTCATAATCAACATCATCGTTCAACCCTATCAATAGCTGCCCCTACAAATGCACAAGGAGAAGGGCAGTCAAGTCCTTTCCCTGAAAATAAGCAAGGAGCAAAACAACAACAAGAAATAGAAGAAGAAGAAGAAGAAGAGCCTGTATTGATTGACGCCATGGCGCTAGCTAGAGAGCAAAGAGAAATGCAATATCAAATGGAGGTCAAAGACAAGGAGATTGCACAGCTTGGTACCAAAATGAATGATATGATGGTAAAAATGAACATCATGATGGAGATATTGTAGAGGAATATCACATCAAGTGCAGCACCTATTTTGTCTGTTAATCAACAGATAACTAATAATACAACTTCTATACCACCAGCCGATATGGTACCTCAAGCTCTTACAGTACATGCTATGCATGAAACAAGGAATGAAGTTAACCCACTACCTCTCCAACTGATAATTCAAAATCTGGCTAGCACACTGGGAACTGTAATAGTTGCTCAACTAGAAATAATAATTAGTGAAAAAATAAAAGCATTCATAGACTCAGAGCAAATTGAAAAGCTGGTGAGTAAGTGCCTACCAGAATATGACCAAATTGCAGAAAGGTTACTCATTGCCAAAATTTAATACTTTCAATGGGCTTGGTAATCCAAAGCAAAATCTGACCCAATATAAGGCTACTAGTAGTAACATAGGAGGAAATGATGCACTATTTTTCCGTCAATATGTTAGTAGCCAAACCTCAACCTCTTTCAAATGGTATGCAGAATTGTTAAATGATTCAGTTAAAACCTTTCCTGAATTAGAGACTATATTTGTGAAGAGGTTCGCCAGTGCAACCGAAAAAATCACAATCGTTGACCTTGCCTTGCTGAAGAGAAGGAAAGATGAGTCGGTGACAAGATTCATAAGTCGTTGGCACAACCTAAGCATGAAGTGTGAGCAATAATTAAAAGAAAGAATATGCGATCCAATTGCTAATGGGCAATATGGACGATAAAATGGCACCATTTCTATGCATGGCATCGATTGTAATATTCCAGGACTTGCTCGATAGGGTGACTAAATCTGATAAGTTGAATCCTCCTAAGTCTGAAGTCTATGCAGATAAAGCAAAGAGAAACGAACCTTTAGACTCAAGAAGAAATGAAATTCATGTCGCTTCCTATAGCTCAAATGGAGAAAAGCGGGTGATATACAATGTGGATAAAGGAAAGCAGCCAATGTATAATGATGATAAGGGAAAGAAGCCTGTTTATTCTAATCCACATCCAAAATTGATATTTGGAGGCAATGATAAATCCTGAACTTTTAAAGTGGTGGGGAGTGTCCAAAACAAGCGACAGAGATGATGAGCAAATGTGGTTATCTCTTAAGAAAAAGATGAATAAAGAATATTATTTTAGAAGGGACACTATAGCCAAATTATTTTGGCAAGCAGTCAAAGCTGGGCTATAGTTATCAAAAAATTAAAAGGCCTAAAGAAGCTGATCAAGTCAATAATCCAAATTATTGTCCCTATCATCGGATGATTAGTCATTCTATTGAAGATTGTTATGTCTTCAAAGATTGGCTATAAAGAAAGTATCGACAGGGTGAATTTATACTATATGACAGTGTTCTAGTCAACCCAAAAAGAGAGTCTACAATGATGATTACATTCTCTTTCGTATCATCCAGCAAAGACAAACATAAAGAGAAATCAGTTCAGACTAAAGAATGGCAAACAATAGTCTCCAAAAGGCGTGAAGATCTTTGAAGCGGAAAGGTGTCCCTAGTGTTAAGTGGAAATCACCATTTAAACCTATATTGGACTTAAGAGAGATGCCTAAACCAAGTATTTGGGCTTTTCAGTGATATTTTGATAAGGCTACTTCGTTACATCATGAGAAGCAGTCTATTAAATGCATGTCTCATAAATTAAAGAAGCTGGCAAAGAAAAAGAAGATCAAGAAGAGAACTTCAACTCAAAAGATCATTAACAATTTAGAAGAGTATCACCAGCCGACATGACAACCATTTAAGCTTGCAGACTTCATGCCTAAACTTTGCAATGCTGAATCAGATGAAGAAGATAATGGTGAATCTTGTACAGTAGAGACATGTCGAATCATCTATGTGATATTCTTCAATATCAGTTACTCTGAAATGAGAAGGGTAGTCAAACAGACTCGACCAACCCATCACAATTCTTATCAAGAAAGCAAGAAGAGCCTGAGGAGCTAATGTCTGAATTTTATTTAATGACTTGATAAGATAATAACAGTTCAGATGAAGATCTATGTATTCCCAATGGAGAAGATCAGACCCATCGATATCATCACGTATGAAACGTATGATGTTGACAAAGCCACTTTTGGCCAATCTTCTAGAATAAAAAGGGAACTTGAAGAAACTACTTCTTCAGAAGAATCTGAGCAAGATAAGGTGATTCAAGTTCAGTTGAGAAGTGGTAAAGTCTTACTACCTTTATCAAAGAAGGGAAATCCAAATAAAGACAAAGGAAAATGAGTTGAAGTTAACGAAGATATCATGTTCATAAATCCTAAGATAAAGCCTAAATCAAGCGAGAAGATAGATTATAATATTCTATCACATATGAGAAAGATCCCTGCACAACTGAGTGTCTACGAGGCTCTCTTGATGTCAAAAGACCTTTGAGAAACTTTGATACAAGCTCTCAAAGATCCGGAGAGTTATGATCCCTGCACAACTAAGTGTTGACCTAATTTGACCTCAACTTGAACCAAATAGCCTCAATTGTGAAACGAACTGCGCTGTTGCATTTGGAACATCAGAATAACCATAAATTGATATATCAATTTATGGTTATTCTAATCGTGTCGGCATAAAGTTCACATTAAAGTCAAAAAATCAACTTAAAAATTAATTTAATCTTAACCTAAAGCCCAAATCCCTAACTCCCACTCTAATAAAACCATTCTTCTCGCGACCCAACCCGATTCATCTGACGCGCTGGCCTCCCCCTTTGAATGATCGAACTCCTCCTTCTCTAAATTGAGCATAAGTTGCCTCCTCCTTCTTTTCATCGGTTGAGCATCTCCTCAGCGTGAGCAACGGTTCCTCAACCATTCCCATGCAAAACTTCCTCTCCTTCTCCAGAGGCAAGCCTCCCCTCCTCCTCCCTCACTTTACAATCCAAAATCAGAAGTTTTTCCTCCTCCTCCAAAAATTGAAAAAGGGTAGGGCTTTAGTTTCTCTTCTCCTCCTTTCTCTTCTCCTTCTTCTTCCTTTTTTCTTTTTTTTTCTTTTTTTTCTTCTTCTTTTTTCCCCAATCTGCAAATCATTTCCCTTTTTTTTCCTTCTCTTCTCTATTCTTTCTCTTTCTTCTCCAAACCACAAAGAACTCCTCTCTGATCTTCCTTCTCCAATCCAAAATCAGTTTTCATTTTCCCCTCATTTTATATAAACCAAAACTTCCCCTCTTTCTCCTTCTCCCTTGAACTCATCCCCTCATTTCCACAAAAAATAGAAATTTTGCCTCTTTCCCTTGCAAAACCAATCCTAATTTCACCGCAATTGCTTCGCCGTAACCGGGGAAGAACACCGTCATGAGGCGGGTTCTTCTTTCAATTTTTGGCATCGCACTTCTTGCATTACCTCTTCAAAGCTGCTTCATCAAAACTGAGGAAGAACACCGTCATGAGGCAAGTTCTTCTTTAGGTTTCCAGCGTCGCCTCCCATTTCCATCCCCTTGCCGACCCTTCTTTTGTAAGTGAGGAAGGATCATGATCGGATTTTTCTCTTGGTTTTTGCATGCCTAACCTTGTTCCCTTGCCAATCATTGTGTGTAAAAAAATGAGTCAGAACATGTGGGATGTATGAATGTGGATATATATATATATATATATATATATATATATATATATATATATATATATATATATATATATATATATATATATATATATATATACATGCTTATATTCTTTCTGAGTTTGAAGGCCGTGTGCTCACGAGGGCCTGAGATAAAAGGTTTAGGGTTTAGGGTTTCTTACGACGCCTTTCTCACGGCGTCTAAGTAAGACAACATCCGTTATATGTCGCTCCCCCTAGACGAAATGCTACTGAAATTTTGTCTAATTTCTAGACTTAGAAAAATAAGGGGGGATGAATATATATTGTATTGTATGTCTTCTTTCAAGTTTGAAGGCCTTGTTGTGCTCATGAGAGCATGATGAGATAAAAAACTGGCTGCAATGTCGCAAGATACCACTCGCTATGTTCATGAAGGAATACCGAAAAAGCCAAAATACTACCGATACAGCCCCCTACACGAGGATGATGCTGGGAGACTGGAAAAATTTAGACTAAAATTCAAGACTTAAACATATTTAAATGGAAATTACCTAAACTTAAGAAAAACAAAAGGATATATGATAAATATGAAGATAAATGTTAAATTAAAGAGAAATAGGGGAGAGCATTTAAAGAAATTTTGGAAAGAATAGAATACTCATTTAAAATACAAGTAAAATTTGGGGAGGCAAATATTAAACTTACAAACTCTAATTGATTCTCATGGATTAAATTGAAGCGGTAATGAGTGAGTTCTCTTTTCTTGTAAATTCCTCAAAATTAAACAAGCCTTAATTGGAATTTGGGGAGACTAATACTAAACTCATAACAAACTTGCAATAAACTTAAAATCTATAAAATTTGATATGGAGTTAAGGATGAATCCAAATTGGGTTTAATAACTCTTATATCAATATAGAGATGATTACAATGTTAATGAATAAGCATGAGTAACGCTAAAGTAATAAATACTGAAATTGGTATAACTTATTAAAAGTGATTTAAATTGAATATAATCAAGCTGGGAGAATTACAAAAACTCAACAAGCAAACTAAGTGCAAGTAATGTTTTAAACTATAATCAAAATCAAAATGTCTTCTACGCCACCAGATCGGCAATTCTTTGTACAAAACCTAAACTAAATCTTTGAATGAAGGAGCTTTCCTTCAATACAAAAATTAAAGAATTTCATTCTAAATTATGATTTTTAAAATCAACAAAATCACTAATTATGTGAAATTATCTAAGCTATAAATATCTGCATGTACTCGGACATAGAGATTTCAAGTGCAAATTTTAATATCGAAAAGTACGCAGGTTAAGTTGGAATCAAATGAAAATCTTAAATCAATCTTATAATTAAGAAATAAATACTACATAAAGTCTAAAATACACTCGCATGGGCCCCGTCATTACGTTGAATGTTTAAATTCAAGTGTCTGAGGATGTTGCGCATGTTGTTTCCTAATTTAGCCTTAGGACTGAGTACGGGTTAACAAAACTTAAAAAATCTATAATAAGAGTTTCAAATCAGTGAAATATCTAAGCGAACTACATTAGGATGATAGTAGATCTAATCCTCTGTTAGCAGCTAAATAGAGTTGAGAAGATCTAAAGTTTTTAAACATATTCAAATTAATCAATTTTTTAAATCAAATTAAGTAGAAATCTGAAACTGTTTAAATAAAACTCTTTCATTAAAAACTTAAATTGAACTCAATCCAATCCATCCACCTTCTGCAACAGTTTGTTAGAGGTGACAAATTAAGAAAATCCTAGTCAATGCCAAATCAAGTGTTACAATGTTCTCTCAATCTCTCTTGTCGGGATGTGGCTTGTATCCTCTCGCTGCTTGGCAGCGGTAAAATGAATGAAGCGATTACGACGAGTCCTCACGATGGGTGGTTTGACGCTCCATTATATTATGATCACAACCATAGCCTATATGCTCCCCAATAGCTTTGCCCTTTGAGTTGTGATTCATAGGGTAAATTTGATAAGGAAAAGCGACCCGCATAAGATAGAATTAAAGGCTGTCTCCCTGAGAATACCAGTCTACAATGATTTCTTGGGCGGCGTAACGTGTTCGCGATAAGAATCCTTGGTCGGTTGGGTGTGCCTCCTCTAACTAAGTAGACTAGGGACCACGATAACCCGGGATGATGGAAGTATGGGATCTAGATCAAGCACGTCATCATTCCCCCAATCATCTAATTTAAGCTAAAATGATGAATTTCATAATCTAAATTCTAAAATTGCATATCTTTTCTACTATACGCACTTAAGCGACCTAGCCTTAATCAAACTTCTCTCTCACTTATTGAGAGGGTAATTAACTATAGGGGTTTGCTTTATAGAAACCAGAACAAATCTAAAATTCTCACCAAATGAGAATGAAATCTCTGGGTAGTGTCTTTTCTACTATTTCATCTTCCTTCTGAAAATTACACTGACACTTAAACCACTCTCTTCAATTCATATTTGTCGAGAGGTGGCGGTCCCATAATTAATTCAAGTAAATAGAAAAGCAATAGAAATTAAGAGCAATCACTCCGTAGACCTCTCCAAATCCAAAATATTAAGTTCAAAGATGTCAACTTTTAATGAAATCCCAAAGTATATGCGTAGTCATAGCGTGATGGATCGCATATTTAATGTTGTTGGCAATGATGTAATCAGATGTTGGTAGTTAAGACTGTACAGATAGTCGATAATCCAATGATGGTGGTTAGATGATGGTGGTGTTAGTGGCCAAAAATGGTGCCATAGTGGAGATGTGATAACAATGGTGAGTGGTAGAGCGACAATAGTCTGGTGATGGCCTACGGTCAAGTGGCGGTGATTGGGCGTCGTGTCAGTGGCGCGTCGAGCTGACGCTGATCGTCGATTGACAACGGTGACAATGGCAGTTTGGTGGCTCAAATTTTTTTTTAAACATTTTTTCAAGGAATAGAAAAGAATTAATATGAGTAATAAAATCACCCGATTTTGTTTTATGGGTTGTGATTGTCTTTCTTTTTTTAAAGGCATTTGAGTGAATTTAATTGTAAATTCACATACATAACGTATATGTAAAGATTTGTTTCTAAGAGTTATAATTGAAAATTAGAAAGCTCTTAATTATTAGGCTAAATTGGCTTGCACAACATAGTGCCCATTATAAGTTAGTGCATTAAATGTTAAGTTGGTTTCTACCTGTTTTTTGAAATTTTACATACTATTGCTGATTACGCTTATGTTGATGATTTCAAATCAGCTAGAATGGATTCAAAATCTGCAAATAATTTTTTTTTTTAATTTTGATTGATTGAGAATTTTCAGCTGAAATCCTGAAATTGAGTTCTATTTAAAACTTATAGATTTTGAATGGTATTTCACAAAAAATTGTAAATAATCCATTAAAATTTTATCATCAATACCTCATTAAATTATTGGAACATTTATTTTTTATCATATTAATTTTAATTAGATGAGTGGTCTCATATCCTAAATAAGTTTCTATAATTTTTTATAATAAAATAAATATAATTATAATTTAGGCTTTATTTGAGTCGACGATGACGATGTGGTGCAGTTTGCACTGTATCGTAGTACCTTAATGTTATTTAAAGTGTTGTGTTCTGATTATATTTTGAGAAATTTATAATAAAAAATATATATGTTTTTCAACATGACTATCTCTGATGACAGTTTAAAAGATTGATTTTTGTAAAATAAGAAAAAATTGTATATACCCATTAGAGCTTCTTCAAATAATTTTTTCTAAAGCACATTCATTTTTTTTTTTTTTTTTTTTTTTTTTACAGCTAAGAGTTATCCCAAACAGACCCGAGTTTTGAAACAGATAAATTTCAACTTTTCTTATGATGAGATTTTCAAAACAAATGAGAGTTTTAAAGATTTGATTTTGATAATAGAAATGAGAGTTATAATAGAAATTTGATGCTGAAATTATATCAAAATATTCGGCTAATAATTTTTTGGTTCACAAATTAAATGAAGATATAAATATTTTAAAGCAGTCATTTATAAAATATTGATTTGTGCGCCAAAAAAATTTTAATCAAAAAATTACAAATAGGTAACTCTTAGAATTATGTTACAATTAGATGACGAATAAATAATAGCAGAATGATATAGTTAAAGATTATAACTTATATCTTGACGACTATGCACGTCTAAAATTTTTTGGCCCACAAAATTAAATGAATATATAAATGTTCATTTAATATTATTTTAATGAGCTATTAAATTAATGAACATATAAATGCAGAACAATGTACATTTATATGTTCATTTAATTTGTAGGCCAAAAAAATATTAACCGAATAACTTGGTATAATTTTAATAGCAAAGTCGTATCAATATAACATTTCTATTATGGAAATCAAGGCTTTAAAACTCTCGTTTGATTTCAAATTTTAACGGTTTCAAAATTCAGATGATCGTAATTTAAATTAATTTTATAGTAACAAATTTAGGGTTACAAACGAACCAAATCAAGCAGAGGTTTGTTCGAGTTCAAGCTCGTTTGTCATTATTGACCTCGAACTCAGCTCAAGCTCGATTCAAGCTTTTAGGATGGTTTTCAAGATCTTTAAAAAATCTTGTTTGAGCTCATGGAGCTTGTTCCAGCTTCGAATTTGAGCTTATCAAGCCTGTCAATAAGTATCTCGTTTAATAAAATAAACGAACCTTAATCGAGCTTGTTCGCGTGTTGAGAAATATAGATGATACTATTTATTAACAAATTTTAATCGAGTATCGAGTTCTTTAACGAAACTGTTGTGACTTTAAATGATATCGTTGAGCATAAATGAACTGAATAACTTGTTGAAACTTGTTCATTTAATAATCGAGTATTTACAAAAATCTTCAAGCTCATTCGATTAGTTAAATGAACGAACATAAATGAGCTCTGATCGAACCGAGTCACGAGTAGCTTATTGATCGCTCGGTTCATTTGCAGTCCTAAAAAAATTGTAAAAACTTATTCAAATATGAAAACAGTCATCTAATTAAAATTCATTCTATATGAAATAAATGTTTCTATAATTTAATGAAATCATATGCAATAAGGTTATAATGAATTATTAAATTTATTTTAATATGAGTACCATTAATTTATATATATATATATATATATATATATATATATATGCTCTCAAATTATGCCACAACAAATAACTAACAAGCTTACAAACATAAAAATAAAATCATATATAAATGAAAAGAAAAAAATGCATAAAAAAAATCATTAATTGAACCCCAAATCATCATTGCTACAAATAACATTTCTTTTCATAATAAAGTAAAACATAAGCATTTACACTCCATTCATACTCTGTAGCTTCTTTTAATGCACAACAGTCCCTTGTCTTCTCCCCTCTTCTTTGGCAGAAACTGAAGGAGGTTCAAACTCTCTAAAAACCCTTAAAGCTGAGATCAGAGAAAGGCAAATGAAGCAAAGAAGAGCAAGAAAATGGAGAACCAGAGGCTTTTCCTTTTTGCTGCAGAACTTCATAAAGTAGCTGCAGACCTCACTCCATGAGACCTCTCTGTCTCCCTCATGAGCCAGATAGAGAAGCTCTGCTACTGCTGAGCTCGATGTCACCATTAGATAAGCTATAAGCTGAGAAATTGAGGTGTTAAATACTGAAAATTGTTTGCATGATAGATTTCCAATTGTGATTATAAGTCTAATAAAAAAACTGTCAGATAAGATTTAAATCTGGTTAATTCCTGCTATGTTTTATAACCAAATAGCCTCTAAAGTTTACATATGAGTGAAAATTAGTTCCAGATCAAAAGATGAGGCTTTACCTTTGATACCAACAGTCGATGAGTAAGATTCAAACTAAAAATTAGTAAACCAACTGTTATTTTATTTTTCATTTAGAATTATTTTGCACTTGTTTTGCGAATCTTAACAAATTGTTTGGAAAAGATGAGGTACAGTGGGATGATTTAGAGGAACACCATTAAGGATTCGATAGAACCTGATCTAGAAGAAAGAAACCCCATGTAGTTTTGTTCTCTCGAAGTCTCATCAATAGGGTTGCTGAGATTAGCGCGTAGGGGGCTGAGATGCAGTTCATTGAGAACAAGAACCTGCACAAAAACTCATCAGAGAGAGGGAGAGTTCTTACTTGAAGCCAGAGATATTGGTGAACTCAACCTTGCCATATTGATCAGTTGAATCCTTGACCTGCACCACCGTGAATGCTGATGCAATGGTGAGGGGAAGTACAGAGAGTCTGAGAAAGATTTCAAAAGATCTGAGAATAACATGCAAATCATTCATCTTTTGAAAGGTTATGAAAGAAAAAGAGGAAAGTAGGAGAGAGAGAGAGAGAGAGAGAGAGGGAGGGAGGGAGTGAGAGAAGCTCAGGAGGATGGCCACTTAAACAAACCCGAAGTGTGGTGGGTGAAAGGCCATAAGTGAGGCTGCTGCTAATGTAGCTAAGAGAGAGAGAGACGGATTGTGAGAGAGATATTTCTTTTGGGCTATATTTAGAAAGTGGTCTTTCGCAGCCTACTTCCTTTAGAATTCAATGTAGTCGATATTCTCTCTCTCTCTCTCTCCCCTTAATATTTAATTTAACAATAGTGGTTTTGAGATAATGTCTTCGATTAATCTTAAATATTTAAAAGAGAATAACGGTCAGAATTATGATAATTGCTATGGGTGATGATATTTCATTCCATGAGACCGATGTGGCAAGGAATGTAATTGATTTTAAATGGCCATCCTAAGAGATTATTTCTAAGATAAAAATCATGTATATAAATAAATATCATAAATTGAAAGTAGCATAAGAGATTATTTCTGAGAAGAATTTGGACAGGAAAAAAAATGAGAGGGTCTATCTCTCAATTTAAATAATTCTACATATGTAATTTGAGAATTACAAAAAGAAAAGCCCTTCAAGATAAGTTGACTTGAATAAGGGGAGACATTGTTATGATTGTAGAAGTTTTAAAGTGTTAAGAGTTATTACTTATTATCAAAGATGATATGTGTTAGATTAATGGATGCGCTAATTTGGCTGACGAAGAACAGTTAATTTGATTATCTTTATATGGTATTAGATTGACAAATCAAATGTTGGATGTTAGTAGTTCACGAACATCAAATGTCGATCACAAGTATGCATCGAGCAACGTTGATTGGGAGTATCAGAATGTAAGTGATAATGAAAAATCATTTTAATTGTTCTACTAAGATAAGAGGAGATTTAATGATCAAGATGGTAGATGGTGAGTATTTTGGTGAAGGGTTGGCATCACATCTTAGATGTAATGGGAAAAACTTAAAGTCAATAGATGGAAGGCAATTTGCTTTGTTATTCATTGAATAGAATGGGAGACAAGATAAGTGGGGAAATGAACATCAAACGTCGATAGTTGGGCATTGAACATCAATTGTGGGAAGGTGTCAATTAATGGTTGACTTGTAACATCATAAATCATGTGATGATAGGCGCTATATTCATTGTTCTTATGATAGAAAAAAAAAGGCCGAGCAATTGATGAGATGCATGTTAGACAATGACAATTGATGAATATTGAATGCTACTCATTGGTAGCATCGAACACACATTAATAGGAAATGCCATCGATTGTAGATAGAAAACTTGATCAATATTCATTATAAATTGAATTGGGTGACCAAAAGATGAATATTATGCATATGTGATTAGCAAACATTGAATATTGATGTGGGCAAGCAATGATCGATGATCAATGAGGAATCTTAGAAATCAAGTGATAGTGAACTAGCGTACTTGTTATAATATCAGGTGACTCGATTATTAGGAAGATAGATATCAACATCAATTACTAATATGCATCAAATTAATCATTAGCAAGCATTATATGACATTCGATGGAGAACGATATGTGTCAACTGATAATATATGATCAATTCTATCATCAAATTAATCAAATTAATCATTAGCAAGTATTATATGACATTACATCGGGCCACTACATTAACAATGATGCATGTTGCTCAATATATTATATCACTAATGATAGATTCAGATTTCTAAGCAGCTTAACTTGGCATTTCTCCAAGATCTGTAAATTGCACAATTGTTCACTGAAAATTGCACATAAAAGTTCCTCTCTCTACCTAAATGCATTACTAGAGTATGTTAAATTAATCAGCCAATTAGCATAAATTACAAGGCATCATAATAATCATTATCATCAATTACAAGTCATTAGTGAAAATCATCATTAGAATGATTTGAACCAGTTAGTTTTAAAAAATACAACCTGCTCATCAAAGCAAAGATGAAGAATGTGTGAGGGAGGCAAGTGGCCTCTCCCTCTCCTTCATATCTCCATCATTCTTTCTCTATCATCAAAAATAAAAGATAAAAAATAATAGAAGAAGCCCTCTCATTCCAAAATGCATTGAAAAAATTGTGATCTTATCTCATTCGCTAAAACAATACAATCTCACTAAGTCATGAATGCATTAAGCGCATTCCATATAGCACTTTCACTTTTCGCGCATCGTTGATGAACCTCTTTAATCCTTTCGTGACTTGCATTGCAGCTCATCGAATGAGGCTATAGAAAGGTTTCTAGCCTGTGATTTCCATTCACAGCCTGCAAAATATTACAGTTAAATGTTTAGTTGAATTAATTCAAGGAAAAAAGAGGTTGTGTGGTACTTAAATAGTTGATTGTGAGCATCCAATGAATACAAAAAAAAGGTACAGCTTCATGACCTTCTATGATAGAATGGCTAAGAAACCATTGGAACTTCTAAAAGTAATGGTTCAAGTTTAGCTCGATGATTGAGCGGAGATAGTTCAGAAATATCATTGATCAATAATGGAAATCAACAAGAAATAAACTCCAACTTCCATAAACTTCAACTGTAGTATAGTTTCAGAATCTACATGTTGACCTCCATATGTGTGCCATAAGTCAAAGACAAGCCTACAAATTGAATTCGATGGATTTCGGATGTGACAGTGCGCAAATCGGGTCTCAAAATGCCGGATGTCCGAAAATTATTGAAACGAGCAACCTATGATCGGTGAACGGACTTCACTGTTGCGTTCAGAATGTCAAAATTGATAAGAATATAAGTATTGCAAAATCTAATGAGCAATTGATTAAGCGCTTGAGCTATCAAAGTGTCGACGGGCATATTGGAGTCGAGAAGCTGGGACGATATCCGAACGACCTCCGTCAAAAAAATTGATCACGTCGTTAGACTCGAAACATCAAAAACTATCAAATGAGACTGTCCGCGCTCAATTCATTCGAGTCTGTGCAAGTGTCGAATGATTTAAAATGACAATGCGCAAATTGAGGCTGAAACGCACTAGACATCACCAAAATAAACTCAAATGACCTCCGATCGATGAACGGACTTTGCCATCACGTTTAGAACATTGAAAATTAATCATAATATAAATATTACATGACTTGATGATCAACTGATTAAGCGCTCGAGTCGTGAACATGCTTGCATACATATCGAAGTTAGGAGGCACCGACGCATGCCAAATGACCCCCATTCGCAAAATTTGATTGCTTTATTAGCTTCAAAATGTCAAAATATATCAAATGAGACTATCTGCACTCAATTTAAATAAGTCTATGGAAATGTCGAATGATTTGAAGTGACAACGCGCAAATCGAGGCTGAAATGCACTGGACGTCTCTGAAAATGGTCGAAATGACCTTTGATCGATAAACAGATTTTACCATCGCATTCAGAATGTTGAAATTAGTTTGGACATAAATATTGTATAACTTAATAATCAATCGATCAAGCGCTCGTCGTCCGCGCATTTGCGCTTAGGTCGAGGCCACATCAAACAACCTCCGTAAGTAAAATTGATCGTGCCATTGGTTTTGAAACATCATAATCAATCAAGTAAGACTATTCACACTCAATTCGGATGAGTCTACATGAATGTCGAGCGGTCAAAAGCGACGACAAGCATTTTGAGCTGAAATGGTCTCAATTTGACGTCGACTTGAACCAAACGGCCTCTGATTGCGAAACGGACAACGTCGTTGCATTCGGAACATCGGAATAACCTTAAGTTAATATATATATATATATATATATATATATATATTATCTAATCTCGTTGGCTTAAAACTCAATTTAAAGATGATTACTTAGTGCTTAACCGTTCCCTCCCCCCAATTTATTTTTCAATTTTTTTGATCAACTGCAAAAAAAGAAAAAGAAAAAAGGGGAATGGTTCCTCTCTCCCTCCATTTCCAGCAATTCCTCTTCTCTTCTCCCCATTTTTGTCATGCTCTGCACAGATAATTTTTCCCTATCCGCTCTCAATTTCTCGTGCATCATGAAACCCAATGTGTCCCACCCTCAGGTGTTCAGCCATTCCATAAGCGCACCATGACCCATTTATCTTTCAGAAATCTCGTCGTCTCCCACAAAGCCTCCACTCCAACCCTAATATGCAATCATGCTCAACCCATGTTCCATAATCCCCTGCCATCTCATGAGCCTTGACCCTTCGACCTTGCCATTAACTCCCTACTTTGGTCGCTTGCCTTGACCCATTACCCAAGCCCGCCACTTTGTCCCATGCATTTTCCATGCTTGCACGTGCTCAACAGCATCCATCGACGTCATTGCGCCGCGTCTCAACTGTGCCTCCACACTGGCCTGCTGCGTGGCATCTGCCATGAAAGATCCCTGGCCGCTTTCACCATTCGGATCTGTCAATCCATAAATAGCCCAGCAAACCACTGACCAGATGTCACTCACGCATTTACTTTCCATGACTCGGCCAGTCCCATTTTGCTTCATGACTGGGAAGAACATCATCAGAGGCGGTGTGCTCTTGATTTTTTTGTACTCCTCTGTAGCCTTCCAACCTTCTTTCATAAAGGAAGAACATCGTCAAGAGGTAAATTTTTCTTTCGGTTTCCGGCGTCGCACTCCTCGCTTTAGCCTTCCAACCTTCGCTTCGTCGTAAACTGGGGAAGAACATTGTCGAGAGGCGAATTCTTCTTTCAGTTTTCGGCATTGCACTTCTCACTTTAGCCTTCCAATTTTTGCTTCGCTGCAAACCTCGCGTTCCTTGCATACCCAACCTTGTTCCCTTATCGAGCATTACAGTGCGCCAAAAAAAGAGTCAAAACATGTGGGATCTGTGAATGGATATATGTATATACATGCTTGTGTTTCTTTGCAAGTGTGAATGCCTCGTTGTGCTCAAGATGGTGCGACGAGATGAAAAATAGGTTATGGTGTCGCAAGACACCGCTCGCTTTGCTCAAGATGGTGTACCGAGTAAGCCAACACCCGTTAAATGCCGCTCCCCCTAGACGAAATGCTGTCGAAATTTAGTCTAATTTCTAGACTTAGAAAAAAAGGGGGGGAGGGGGAAGAAATATATATTGCATTGTATGTCTTCTTTCATGTCTAAAGGCATCGTCCTACTCGATGAGATGAAAAAAGCGGCTACGTTAAGCGACACCCTTCGCTTCAAGAGGGCATATCAGTGAGCACACCCCTACAACTGGGGATGGCCGGAGGCTAAATTTAAACTAAAATTCAAGACTTAAACAAATTCAAATGAAAATTACCTAAACTTAAGTCAAACAAAAGAATATATGATAAATATGAAGATAAATGTTAAATCAAAGAGAAATAGGGGGAGAGCCTTTAAAGAAAATTTTGAAAAGAAGAGAACACTCATTTAAAATGCAAGTAAAATTTGGGGAGGCTAATATTAAACTCACAAACTCTAATAGAAATTCTCTATGGCTTAAATTGAAGCGGTAAAGTGAGTTCTCTTTTCTTATAAATTCCTCAAAATGAAACAAGTAATTGGAATTTGGGGATAAATACTAAACTCATAACAAACTTATAATAAACTTACAGTCTAAGGAGGAATCCAAATTAGGTTTAATAACTCTTATACGAATATGGAGGTAATTACTATGCTAGCTAATAAGCACGAGTATGGCTAAAGCTATAAACATTGAAATCGACATAACTTATCAAAATTGATGTAAATTGAACATAATCAAGTTAGGAGAATTATAAAAACTCAATAAGTAAACTAACTACAAGTAATATGTTAAACTACAATCTAATATCAAAATGCCTTCTTTGCCACAAGATTTGTAACTCGTCGTACAAGCAGACAGAAGGTGATACTAAAGAAAAATCTATAAAAAGCATAGGGCTTCCTTCGATCAAATTAAGGAATTTCATTCTGATTATGATTTTTAAAATTAATGATTTTATTAACTAGATGAAATTAGCTAAGCTATAAACGCATGCATGTGCTCGGACATAGAGATTTCAAGTGCAAATTTTAATGTCTAAAAAGGCTGCATAGGCTAAAGTTGGAATTAGATGAAAATCTAAAATCAATCTCATAACTCATAAATAAAAACTGCCTAAATTCTTAAATACACCCGCATGGGCCCCGACACTATACTGAATGCTTAAATTCAAGTGTTTGAGGATGCTACGCGGGTTATTTCTCGATTTAGTTTTAAGACTGGGTCCAGGTCAACAAAATATAAAAACCTATAATAAGAGTTTCAAATCAGTAAAATATCTGAGAAAATGATTATGTCATGTGACAGTAGATCTATTCCTCTATTAGCAGCTAAACAGAGTTGACAGGATCTAAAGCTCTTAAACATATTCAAATTAATCAATTTTTTAACTCAAATCAAATATCAATCTGAAACTACTTAAATGAAATTCTATCATTAAAAACTTAAATCAAACTCAATCAATCCACCTTCTGCAACTGTTTGTCAGGGCTGACAAACTAAGAAAACTCTAGCTCACAAATGAGCTAATGTCAAATCAAGTGTTTTGCTATGTTCTCTCTCAATCAATCTTACGCCAGTAAGGACGTGGCCCATGTCCTCTGACTACGTGGCTTAGACAATAGGCTCCATAGATGAAGTAGTTACGACCAAAGTCCTCTGATCGGGTGGTTTGGCCAACCAGGCTCCATTACATTACGATCATGACCGTAGCCCATATACTTGATAGGGCAAACAGCTCTCTGTCAACTAAGGTAGACTTAAGACTGTCTCTTTAGACAAACACCACCCCATGTCTACAAGAATTTCTTGGACGACGTAACCCATGTGTTGCTGATGAGGATCCTTCTATTAGGTTGGGTACCTCCTCTAACTAAATAGACTAGGAATTTCCAGAGATGGAACCATGAGATCTAGATCGGGCACGTCATCATTCCCCCAACCATCCATTTTAAGTTGAAATGATGAATATCATAATTTTAAGTTCTAAAACTCCACATGTTGCTACTATACACTACACATTTAGCGATCTAATGATTAGCCTTAATTGAAAGATCTCTCTCAATTATTGGGAGGGGTAATTAACTATAGGGGCTTGCGCCTATAGGTAACTTGGAACCAGATCTAAAGTCCTCACAAAATGAGGGCGAAATCTCTGGGTAGTGTCTTATCTACTATATCATCTGTCTTTAGCTCGAAATGCACATCGCTGCTTTCAACCGCTCAATTTTCATGCAGACTCGTACGAATCGAGCACGAATGGTCTCATTTAATAAAATTTGACATTTCGAAGCCAGTGGCGTGATCAATTTTATGAACAGAGGTCATTTAATCTTTGTCGATGCCTCCTGACCTTGATATTTATGCGGGCGCGTTGATGACTTGAGTGCTTGATTGGTTGCTCATCAAGTCATCCAATATTTATACCCTAACTAATTTTGATATTCTGAATGCGATGGCAAAGTTCGTTCATCAATCGGAGGTCATTTGAGTTTATTTTAATGACGTCTAGTGCGTTTCAGCTTCGATTTGTATGCTGTCACTTTAAATCACTCAATATTTACACAAACTCATTCGAATTGAGCATGGATAGTCTCATTTGATAGATTTTGATATTTCAAAGCTAATTATGCAATTAATTTCATGAATGAAAGTCATTTGGTCCTCGTCATAGCTTCTCAACTCTGATATACGTATCGATACATTGATAGCTTGATCGCTTAATCGATTGATCATTAGATTTTGCAATATTTATATTTTGACCAATTTGATGTTACGAGCTGATGGAAGTCCTTCATCGATATGAGATCGTTTCGACCATTTTCAGTGACATCTAGTGCATTTTGAGCCTCAATTTGTGCACTGTCACCTCCGAAGCCCGTCGAATTTGATTTGTGGGCTTATCTTGATTTATGATACATATGTGGAGGTCAATAAATGCCCCTCAACAAATGTGATTCACGCATGGAGCGAGTAATATTTATTGAAAACTGGTTGACCATTTGGGCTGGCCATAAAACTTGGATCATTTTAGCTTCGATTACAATAACTTACGGAGCTTTGACAGGATTTGTCATTGGTATGCTGCCTTATTCAGGACATGCTAAATGATAGGCTTGACCAATTTGTTAGAATCGACTTGCCAGATTGATAAAATTTCTTGCACCATCTACTTTCTACTTCAATGGCTTTGCTGAGGATCTCTTTCTTTTATGTCCTTGCAGATTTGAGTCTCCTCCAACTCTAGCTTCATGCTTGGTTGGGCTTGATGGAAGAATTGTTCTGCTTATTTTGATGAAGGACTCTGCTGGGGAATCGGTTTATCCTTGCTTGAACAGATTTGAAATTCCTTTCCCCAGCTTGGAGACTTGATGAGGGTGACGATTTGTCCCTATGGACTTGTCAGGAAGTCTATGCACTCCATGAATCCTATGCTTATTGTTTTGATGGATTCATTGAAGGATACATACAGATGACCCAGCCTTCCGGCTTATATAGGGTCAATGTTGAGTTACTAGTCTAGTAACGTGTGCTTTAACAGACTAAATAATCACAAAATTCTTTTAGTTCGGCCATCGACTTTGTATAAACTATGGAATTGCTTCCTCGGTCCTGTGCTTTTGGCTTGATGAGATTGACTTTGATCCGTGCTTTGAGCTTGATCAGATCATTTGAGAATAGATTGAAATATCACCTTGCAGGTAATATGAAGATTGATGAGGCAACCTCGAATTGAGCATTTTCTCAGATTTTCTTAATCTATCGATCAAGTTGAGAGATCTCTTGGATCCTGGTTTCTTATAATCACTAAGCTAGATCTGATTTGAGATTGAACAGCTATCATCATTGAACTGATGAGCAAGGGCTCTTTCACTGCGGCCTTTTCTTATGGCTTGTTGAGTGAGAAGAGTGTCAGCAACTCAGCCATATTTGGGCTTGTTGAGTTTGACCTTTAGAACATACTAGAGTCTTTGACTTCAGCTATAGTGGGTCGGTGTTTTTATCATCAGACTAACGAACGGGGGATATTTCATTGTGGCCTTTTCTTGCGGCTTGTTGAGTGAGGATAACGTCAGCAACCCGGTTGAGTTCGACCTTTAGAACTCATCCGTGTCCTAAACTTTAGGATGTAGAGGTTGATGTTTCTCCAACTCAGTTGATTGAAGCTTTCGAAATCAGGAGTTCTTTTGACTTGATCTCCAGAATTTGACAAATCTGAGAGATAATTTTCTTGACATTTAGGATTGTCCTTTCATGTATAGAACTCGATTCTTTTTATTCCTACGAGACTCTGCAACTTAACAGTGATAATAATAGATATATTTAGGAATTTTGGCATGACGCTCGATGTCAACCTGAATCAAAGTATATTTGAGGATCTCATCTCATGGCACGATGTCAACTCAAATAAACTTAATATAAACTAAAAAAAATGCCCCCTAACTTGCAGGAGAAATTCTAAAGTACATTTAAGAGAATTTATCAAGATGAAAATATACAAATACATCCATATTTTAATTGATATATTCTAAAGGAGATTTTAACATACAACATTGATTTTATTTGTATATAAAAATCTAAAATTTCCCCTTGTGTAACAGGGGAATTTTCACGAAAATGTTCTTCATCTGGAGTATATTTATTTAGGGATCTCGACATTAAGCATGATGTCAACCTAAATAGATATACTAAAAAAATGCCCCCTGTATAACAGGGGAATTTTCACGAAAAAGTTCTTCATCTGGAGTATGTTTATTTAGGGATCTCAGCATAAAGCACAGTGTCAACCTAAATAGATATACTAAAAAAATACCCCTTATCTTGCAAGGGAATTTCTATTATACATTGGGAATGTATTTGTAATGTATAAAACTTTTTCAAGTAATGACCGTTGATTGGCGGCATTGGTCTTTCACCCTTTATGTTGATGAGTTAGTATGCCCCTCTTTGGTATACCTTTTCAATGACAAAAGGGCCTTCCCAGTTAGGCTCAAATTTACCACCAAATTTTTGATTGGGGATAATTAATCTTCTCAGCACCAGAACCAATTCTTTTTTTTTGGAATGTTTGAGGCCGCGTATGGTCATAGCCCTGGACATCTTTACTCGATAAACTTCCAGATTTTGATGAGCTTGCAGTCTAATTTCATCAAGCGCGTTGAGTTCCTCCATTCTCAGACGGGCATTTTTATCTTCAGTAAAGTTGTATTGAATAGCAGCTCAAAGTGAAGGCAACTAAACTTCGAGTGGAAGAACTACTTCAGTTCCAAATACCAATGAATTGGGAGTGGCTTTAGTTGGCATCTTGTAGGTAGTTCGATATGCCCATAGAGCCTCTACTAGCTTGGTATGCCATTCTCTCTTATTTTTAGTGAGAATCTTCTTAAGCAGTTTGACCAATGTCTTGTTGAAGGCCTCTGCCAAACCATTTTGCTTAGATTGTATATCGAAGAGTATCGCCAATCAATTTTGTGTCGATCAATGAATCTATAAATCTTTGCACTTTTGAAACCCGTGCCATTGTTAGAAATTATTCGACGTGGCACTCCAAATCTATAGACTATATTATGCGTGAAGAAGTTAATCACTCGGTCAGCAGTAACTTATTTAAATGGAGTAGCCTCAGCCTACTTAGAGAAATAGTCAGTCACCACTAGGATGAAGTGATGTCCGGCTGACGATGGTGGATCAATTGGTCCAATTACATATATACACCAACATTCGAATGGCCAGGATGCTACTATTAGGTGTAATGGATTTGGAGGTTTATGTATGAGATCCCCATATACTTGACACTCATGAAACTTCTTAGAGTGATTAATATAGTCTCTCACCATAGATGGTCAATAATAACCCATCCTTTTGATCTTTACTGCCATCTTGGGACATGATAGATGTGCACCATAAAATCCTTCATGAACTTCAACCATAACTTTGCTAGCTTCATCTACACCTATGCATCGTAGCCACATTTTCTCAAAGGATCTACGATATAAAGTGTTGTTGATGAAAGCATAGCATATCATTCTTTTTTGTTTTAAGCTACTAGTGATTTATCATTTGGTAATTTGCCTTTTTTAAAGTAGTCAATGAAGGATTGCCTCTAATCATGTGACTCTTCTAAAATAAAGGCTTCACACTACTTTACTGAGATAATGTCTTTCTTAGTTCTTCTTGGTATAACTTCTTATTGATTTTGGGGAGTATGAGGAGCAATATGAGTCACATCCTGCTGTGTCAGATTTGGTAACCCCTCTACCTATGGGGATTGATACTTTATCAGCTCTAGAACTCGTCGAGTAAATATGCCGATCATGATAAAATCACCATTCATACTTATCATTTTCTTAGCTAATTTTTCCAAGCAATCGACTTTGTTGTTCTCAGATCGAGAGACACGAGTTAGTGTGATATTTAGTATCTACTTCATTAGTTTGAGAACTCGCTTGTGATAGAAAGCTAACTCAAGCTCGTTGATTCTATAGATGTCAAGTACTTGATTTATAATAAGCTGAGGATCGCCAAAAATATGCAAGTTCTGAATGCCTATGAAAATAGCTTCTTTAAGACCTACCACTAATGCTTCATATTCAGCTTCATTATTAGTTCTTGGCTCGGTCAATCCATATGATCATCTCATTATCCCTCCTTCTGGTGTTATGAAGATGATGTCGATTCCTGCTCTTGCTCTTGGGAAATTTAAATGTTGGACTTGTTTGATCGATGAGGCTCCATCAAAGTATATTTCTCAAATTTGTGATTTTTCTCTTTCATGAATGAGCATAATTTGCTCATCGGGCAAATTATCATTAAGAGAAGAGTCTGCGGGGATAGGATGTGCAGCCAAAAAATCTGCTAGGACTTGTCCCTTCACTACTTTCAGCTAACGTATGTGATATCAAATTGTAAAAGCAATATTGCCCATCTAGCCAAGTGACCTATCAATGCTGGTATTATCATCAAGTACTTCAGCGGATCGATCCTTGAGATGAGTGTAATCTTGTGAGATAGCATATAATAATGAAGCTTTGGGCTGCAAAGATCAATGCTAAACAGTGCTTCTCTATCAGAGAGTATCTCATTTTTGCTCCAATCAGCCTCCAACTGATATAATAAAAAGCATTCTCTTTGTCTTCTTGTGTTGTGTCAATAATTCTCCAAGGGACTCTTCTAATGCAGCTTGTGTATAGAATGAGAGGCTTCCTAGGAATAGGCGCAGCTAGAATTGGTGGATTTAACAGGTAGCTTTTAATGCTATTGAAGGCTTTTTGGCATTCCTTGTCCCATTTGAATGGAGCATCCTTCTTCATCAACCTTGCAAATGGTTGACAGCGTCCTGATAGATTTGATATAAATCGACAGATAAATGCAAGTTGTCCTTATAAAGAACGGAGTTGACGCAAACTCTTCGGCAGAGGCATCTCCATGATTGTCTTGATTTTAACAGGATCAATTTCAATTCTTCTATGATGTATAATGTACCCCAGGAATTTTCGGAGGACCCCCTGAATGCACATTTTAGAGGATTCATCTTGAGATCATATTTTCTGATTCTCTCTAGTACAATTCTCAAGTCTTCGAAGCAGTTTTCACGGTTTAGGCTTTTCACTACCAAATCATCGACATAACATTCCACCTTTTGATGAATCAAATCATTAAAAATACGTGTCATGGCTCTTTGGTATGTAGCTCCAGTATTTTTCAAGCCAAAGGGCATGACTGTGTAGCAATAAATGCCAATAGGTATTCTGAATGATGTATGTTTTTCATCTTCCGGTGCCATTTTGATTTGGTTGTACCCTGAGGATCCATCCATGAATGAGAACATGTCATAGTTGGAAGTGTTGTCCACTAATAATTCTGATATTGGAAGAGGAAAGTCATCTTTTGGGCATGCCTTATTTAGGTCGAAGTGTCAATGATGGATTTGATCATTCTTCTTTCTGACTAAGATAATGTTAGCTATCCAATCTGCATACTTCTTTCCTCTCGGATGAAGCCTGCTTCAATTAGCTTTTTAGTTTCTATAATTACCTATTCTTTAATCTCCAATCTCATTCATGTAGGAGCTTCTTTAGCAGGCATTGCATTTGGTTTGATAGCTAGTTTGTGAACTGCTACATCAGGGGATAAGCCAGGCATTTCAGAATATGTCCAGGCAAAGCAATCCCTGAATTCATGAAGTAGCATTTTTAGCTCCTTAACTTTCTCATCAGGCAGAAGGGCACTGACAAAAGTTGGACGAGGACCATCCTCTCGTCCTAGGTTGACTTCTTTAAGTTCATCCATAGTAGTTATTTGTCCACCATCTTCAAGTTCTTCAGGTGCGAGCTTGGCTTCTACATCTTCATTATTTTTAAGAAGAGTTTCATGGGAATTATCTTCTCCATCACTAAACGTTTTAAAATCAGCTTCTATTATATTATAACAGGCCCGATGAGATTTATGGATGAACCCCATACCTTAGTGATAAACTTATCACTTCTTCATGATGCTTGAGGACTTCTTTGGTGCTACATCTTGTTAATGATTTGAGTCCTATGTTTAGTAGTTCTAATATGAACTCCAAGCTTATGCATCATTCTTCATAATTTCTATGGATAGTATATTAGTATTCTTATTGGCACTACCTCATCATAATTTTCATGTTGAGTAGGTTGTTCAAAATTTTGAGGCTGAGACTCTTTATATTTATAAAATAGAGTTCTTATTCTGCCACTCTCACTCAATGATGTCACATAGAATGTTATCAATTTTTCAATATTGCGAACTTCCAGTTAAGTGATTTATTTGAAGCACTATTGAGGAATGAGTATAATTTTGAGTGAGTCCTCTGACTCTGCCAAGTGAGCTATCTTCCTTGATGCAGTCATCTGAACTATATTTACATAAATAGATTCAAAATCATAGTCTGAATCAGAATCACTTATTTCATACTCTGCTTTTCTTGAGAGCTTATAAGTTCCCTTAGGTTCGACAGGCATATCTTCTTCTTCTTACGTTTCACTTCCCAAATGAGGAACTGATTTTCTTGACTTAGGTGCAGAATCAAGTGTTTTAGAGAGAGTCGGCATTGCCTTCTTTCTTCCTCCTTATTTTTGCTCTTTCATTTTGTGAAATTGCTCTTTAGTTCCTAAAGTGGATGCTAACGCTTGAAGAGGCTTTGTTGGCTCAGGCTCTTTGTGGATGAAGTACTTTGCATCTTCATAAATTTTTACTTCATTGATGGAGAATGGTTGTAGGTTACCAAGAACTTTGAATTCTTCTCCATCTTTCAGATACTTCATACATTGATGCATAGTTGATGGGACCATGCCATACTCATGCAGCCACGGCCAGCCCAAGAGAGCTTTAAATGATGTATCAGCATCGATTATATGAAACTTGGCTTCTGTATATAAATCCTTGAAATTGAACGGGAGAATAAAAGAATCCAGAGTTTTTTGCCCTTTTTCATTGAATCCATGAACCATCAATTTATCTCTCCTAAGATGTTGTATATTGAGTGATAATCCTCTCAATACCTTTAGACTCATAAGGTTGATAGAGGAACCTGGATCTATCAATATTCGGCTGATCGAGATGCCATCACTCTATGCTGTGACATATAAAGGACGGTTGTGATCTGCTGTTCCCAACATAAGATCCTCTTTAGAAAATGTAATTACTGGGAGATCTTGAGTTTGCAATGCTTCGGTCATGCATTTCTCAGTAAAGTAAGCTTCATAACTCTCTGGATCTTTGAGAGCCTGTATCAAAGTTTCTCGAAGGTCTTTGGACATCAAGAGAGTCTCGTACACACTCAGTTGTGCAGAGATCTTCCTCAAATGTGATAGAATATTATAATCTATTTTATAGCTTGATTTAGGCTTCGCTCTAGAATTTCTAAGAATAATATCCTCATTAACTTCAATTTGTTTGCCTTTATCTGTATTTGCATTTCCCTTCTTTGATGAAGGTGGTAAGACTTTATCACTTCTCAACTGAATTTGAATAACTTTGTCTCGCTCAGATTCTTCTGAAGAGGTAGTTTCTTCAAGTTCCCTTATTATTCTGGAAGATTGACCAAAAGGGTTGGACTAATTTTTCAACGTCATATTTTTTATATGTGATGATATCGACCAGTCTTACTCTTCTCCGCTAGGAAAAAATAGATCTTCATCTGAACTGTTATTGACTTGTTGAGTCATTAATCAAAATTAAGACACTAGCTCCTCAGGCTCTTCTTGCTTTCTTGATAAAAATTTTTACAGGTTGGTCAAGTTTGTCTGACTAGCCTTGTTGTCTTGGAGTAATCGATGTTGATGAATATCTGATATCACATAGATGATTCGACATGTCTCTACTGGACAAGACTCACCATAATCTTTTACATCTGATTCAGTAATGCAAAGTTTAGGCATGAAGTCTGTAAGCCTAAATGGTTGTCTTGTCGGCTAGTGTTACTCTTCTAGATTGTTAATGATATTTTGAGTTGTAGTTATGTTCTTGATCTTCTTTTTCTAGCCACTTCTTTGATTTATGGGGCTTGCATTTAGTAGACGCTTCTCATGTGATGAAGTAGCCTTATCATAATGCCATGAGAAGCCCAAATACTTGGTTTAAGTATCTCTTAAGTCCAATATAGGTTCTGGATAATTTTCACTTAACACTAAGGACTTCTTTTAGTTGCTTCAGCATCTTCACGATCTTTTTAGAGACTACTATTTTTCATTTTTTAGTCTAAACTGCTTTCTCCTTCTATTTGTCTTTGCTGGATGATACAGAAGAGGACGTAATCATTCTTGTAGACTCTCTTTTAGGGTTGACTAGAACACTATCAGATAGTGTAAATTCACCTCGACGATACTTTCTTTCTAGCCATCTTTGAAGACATAACTTTTGATAGGTGATGATCATTCGATGATAGGGACAATTTAGATTATTGACTTGACTTCTTCAAGCCTTTTGATTTTTTGTAACTGTAAACTACCGCTTCAAATAATTTAGCCACACTGTTCCTTCTAAAGGAATATTCTTTATTCATCTTTTCCTTAAGAGATGGTCGCATTCGCTCATCATCACTTGTTACTTATTTTAGACGCTCCCCACCACATGGAAAAGTCAGGGGTTTGTCATTACCTCCTAATACAAATTTAGGTGGTGGATTAGAATAAACGGGCTTTTTACCCTTATCATTATTGTACATCGTTTTTTTCTTTATCTATGTTATATATCACCGCTTTTGCCATTTGAGCTATAAGAAGCATGAGTTTCGCTTTTCTTCTTGAGTCCAAAGGTTTGTTTCTCTTTGCTTTATTTGCATAGACTTCAGACTTAGGTAATTCAACTTTTGAATTTAGCCACCATCGAGCAAGTCTGAATGTTGCAATGCCATGCATAGAAATGGTGTCATTTTATCATCCATATTGCCCATTAGCAATTGGATCGCATGTTCTTCTTCCAATTGTTGCTCATACTTCATACTTAGGTTGCGCCAATGACTTATGAATTTCATCACAGACTGGTCTTTCCTTCTTTTCAATAACGCAAGGTCAGCGATTGTGATTTTTTTGGTTGCACTGGTGAACCTTTTCACAAATATGATCTCCAATTCAGCAAATGTTTTAACGGAATCATTTGAAAATTTTGCATACCATTCGAAAGAAGTCGAGGTGTTTACTAATGTAAAAAAAGTACATTGTTCCCTCTATGTTACAACAAGTAGCCTTAAATTGGGCTGATGTTGCTTGCCAAGCCCACGAAAGTATTGAATTTCGCACTAAGTAACCTTTGAGTACGACACTTGATCATATTTCGGTTGGGTACTTACTGAAACTTTTCAGAGGCTATGAGCCTTTATCTTTTCCATTGATTATTATTTTAAAGCAATTATTGCTATGAATTTTGAATTTTTGGAGAGGTGTTTGGTTAACTTCATCTCTTGCTTCATGTGTAGCAGTAGGAGCTTGTATGTAAAAGATAGATGTGTTTTTTATTGTCGATTACAAAACAGTGCTACTTTGATATGATATTCTTCGAACAACCCATCATGATGTTCATTTGTACCATCATATCATTCATTTTGGTACCTGTAATCTCCTGTCTTTGACTTTTCATTCGCTTACATTTCTAGCGCCATGACATCAATCAGTACAGGCTCTTCCTCTTCTTCTACTTCTTATTATTGTTCTACTCCTTGCTTATTTTCAGTGGGAGAACTTGACTGTGCCTCTCCTTGTGCATTTACAGAGTGACAGATAGTATGAGATGACATTATAAAAGCGTGTACCAAGCTGATCATTTCCTGGCTCAACCATATAGACAACTTCGACACCCATGATTTCTTTCTCATCTTGATCTTCTTCTTCTTTGTCTTTAGCATACATTGAAGATCCATCCTCTATTTGCTTCAATGGAGACTTTTCTTCATAAGCATCAAATTCGTGTTCAATCCTGAGTGCATTTCTGGCTAGAGGAGAGTTCATCTACAACTCTGACCATATAGACGACTTCTATTTCCATAGAATCCTCTTCATTATTTTCTTCCTACACATGAATTTCTACTCGATGTTTTCAGTGGATCTCTGGTTCAATGTGCGGAATAACCACCTCTTCTATAAAAGGACCACACTCAACATCAACCTTCTCTTGTAGGGGTGAATCGACGGCGATGGGATCCCGAGGATTAGGTGTCAACCATCATATTGTTCATCATTGATATCCCTTCTTTGGGTATCCTCTGATGAGTTGATTTTGAGGCAAATTTAAAGTATATGTATCTTCCCCTTCTATTACTCAAAGTTTCATTATGGGGCCTTGGCCTCCATATTTGCTTACCCTTTCGCCGGGACCTTTTGACAGCGAA
The DNA here is from genome assembly GCA_021442155.1 of Cymbidium sinense. Classification (NCBI taxonomy): domain Eukaryota; kingdom Viridiplantae; phylum Streptophyta; class Magnoliopsida; order Asparagales; family Orchidaceae; genus Cymbidium; species Cymbidium sinense. The sequence continues at coordinate 57,008,906 of CM038222.1, forward strand.
TTCTTGGACATGTGGTCCAATTTCCATGCTCTGATGCTCACCATGCAAAGCATACTGGGCTCGCTGGCCAATTACCAGAAGAGATGATAACTTTCTTGGTGGAGCTTCGGTATTTTCCCTCACCACAGCCTCTGAAATCTTCTTTTCATTATGCCTATGTCCTTGGCTACTTTGAGAACTTTATGTATCATAGTAGATAGTGTTTCAGGTTGTCTCCTCTATGGTGATGGAGCTTGACATGGTTGGTTCTAGAAGGACTGCTTTATTTCGCCAGTAGAGCTATTCCTCTTTACCCAATTTAGATTGTCAAAGTTATAGGGATACTGCAGAGTATTTATTTCACATCATTTAAAGGATCTGAGCCCCTCATCCTTCTTCTCTATCTTTGATAATTAATTTTATGAGGAAGCTTCATGATCATGCTTTCCGAGGTTTAGTAGGTCACCATGAGGAATTAGAGAACGCTTTGTCCTCGACATTCTTTTCATCAATGGAGCTTGATTGACCTTTCTTGAAAATGGAAGTTCTGTCAGAGAACTCCTGCAGCTTGGTTGTTGAACACATGACATTTTAGTGGAGCTTCAATAGGCCTTCCATGGCTCGATGAATGTACCAAGTGGGTACTCGTGAGTTGCACGAAATGTAGAAATTTAAGCTACCAAATTGGATGGTAGACATCTCGGTTGATGATGGTGTAAGTGAAGCATACCCACCTAGTCAGTGAAAGGAGTGATTTGTAGATCCATTTTCTATGGAATGATTCATTCTACATAGAGCCTCATATTGAATTTATTATACACTTAAATCACCATTTTGTTATTTTGAATTTGCACAAATTTTATTGCTACTATAACATATATATGACTAGCCAAAGATGGAAAGAGAATCCCCACGAGTCGACAAATCTTCTTCAAAATTCAATTCTTGATGAAAGAGTATTTTAAATGTCAGTGAAATTTTTAGAAGGCATTGGCACCTTTGTGAAATCTATGGCCACATCCTTACTGGAGTGAGATTGATTGAGAGTGAACATAGTAGAACACTTGATTTGACATTGGCTCCTTTATGAGCTAAAGTTTTCTTAATTTGTCACCCCCAATAAACAGTTGCAAAAGGTGGATAGATTGAGTTTTGATTTAAGCTTTTAGGAGATTTTATTGGAGAAATTTTAGATTGACACTCAATTTGAGTTATGATTTGAAAATTTTTTAAGAGTTTTAGATCCCCGCCAACTCTATTTAGCTGCTAACAGAGGATTAGATCTATTGTCATCTGATAGAATCAGTTTCTCAGATATTTCACTGATTTGAAACTCTTATTATAGCTTTTTAGATTTTCTTAACCGGACCCAGCCTCTTAAGACTAAACCGAGTACGCATTTCCTCAACACTTGAATTTTAGCTCAAAGATAGTGAGGCCCATGCAGGTATTTTTGAGAATTTAGGCAGTTTTGTGTTTGAACTATGATATTGATTTCAGATTTTTATTTAATTCCATTTTGAGCCTGCGCAGCCTTTTCAGAAATTAAAATTTGCACTTGAAATCTCTAAGTTCGAGCACGTGCAGGTATTTATAGCATAGCTAATTTCACCTAATTAATGAAATTATTGATCTTGGAAATCATAATTAGGATAAAATTCATTGTTTTTGATTAAAGGAGGCCCTATGATTTTTGTAGATTTTGATTTAGTATCGTTTTATACAAAGGTTGCTGATGTGATGAAGAAGGCATTTTGAAGCTATAGGTTCAAAGGATAATTTAATTTGTCATTTTAAGAAGAAGATTTACTCCTCAAAGTAATTCTCATTTTTTCTCCTCTTTTACTCAAATTTGATTTCCTCCTCTTTTGTTCAAATTTGATTTTTCCCCTCTTGTATTCAAATTTGATTTTCCCCTCTTTATACTTCTTCCAATTTCTATAAATAAGACTAAGGGGAGTTGTCTATTCCATTTCATTTACTTGAAAGGTAGGGTGGTATTTGAAAGGAGGGTTAGGAACTTTAGTGGGCTTTCAATCTACTGAATAAATTTTGTAAGTGATTTTCACCCTTTTAATTTTATTTTTTTTTTTTTTATACATCGCATGCCATTCTAGTTTCTCCTCTCTTTTTTTAGTTAAAGGTTTGACATACTGACATCTCATGATCATCCCCGCAGGATGAGGTATTTTGGCTTACTACGCCATCTGAAATGAATGGTGTCTTACGACCACTGATTTTCTTCTCAGCCTCATTGAGACAAGGCCTTCGACTGAAAGAAAACAAACAATGAAATATATATTCATTCCCCCTTTTTTTTCTAAGTCTAGAAATTAGAAAAATTTTGGCAGCATTTCATCTAGGGGAAGCAACATCTAACAAGTGGTGGCTTATTCGACACCCCTATGAAGTGTATATGGTCTTAATACACCAGCCTATTTTTTATCATCACTGAGCACAATGATGAAACACAATGATATATATATATATAAAGATATATATATATATATATATATATATATATATATATATATATATATATATATATATATATATATATATATATATATATTAGATTCTCAAATCTCACAAGTTCGCATTTTTGACCGCAATTGACAAAGGAACTTGGGTATGTGATTGGGAAAGGTAAGACGCTAAAATTAAGGAAGAATTTTCACTAACGATGTTCTTCCCCAATAAGGCGCAATGGACTACTAAAGAGAGGAAGAATAAAAAATCAAAAGAAGAATACTCGACGAGTTCCTCCCGACGTAAGAAACGGGATGGCTAAAGTGAGGGTGCGACAAAAATTGAAGGAAGATATCGACGATGTTCTTCCCGACGATCAAAATGAGGGCAAAAATGCGATCGAAAAGAATTCACCATGATGTTCTTCCCGATACACAAAAAATGAAGGATTCTATAAGAATGGTCTTATTATATAGTGGGTTAGGCCAGAGGTTTGAGGGGCTGGCGGGCCAGAACAGTGGGCTTGAAGGGCTGCAGAAAATGGGCTGTAGGAGTAGGTTTCGCAGGCTGTGCAATTTTATGGGTTGGCAGCAGCTGGGTTGCAGTTTTGCGGGCTGACAGCGGGCTGAACGGCTGAATGGCAGAAAAGAGGAATGGCGAGACCAGGATCCGACAAAAACGGAGGCAGAACATCATGGAATAGAAAGGATTTCTGGCGAAAATGGCGGCAGACCACCGGCTGGCCATCGGCGGTATCACGGGACGCTGGTCGGGAGCGGAGCTGGTCGGGCGCACGGGCCGGAGCGGGCGGCGGGATCGCGCGGGTTACGCAGTTCGACGAAGCGGGTTGCACGGGCGCAGAGCGCACGAAGCGGGATTTCAAACCGGCGGGCGGCGGGCTCTGGTTGCGGGTTCGGGTCAGCGGGCCACAATTGTGGAAGACGCAGGTGTGATGATGGAAATGCTTTTGATTCAGAGATCGCATTAAGAATTTCCTTTGTTCATTATCGGCTCGTGTTCGTTAAGGGCTCGTTAACATTTGTTGTCAGAATTGTTTTCAGCTCGTAGGCTGCTCATAAGCATTATTTATTTATTTATTAATATTTTAAAATATTAAATTTAATAAAAAAAATTTAATACAAAATACAATTTTATAGTTATTTGTTTATAAATTGTGGAGTGTGAGGACTAACAATAAAAAATAATCTTTCAAAAGTAAATTTTATTACAAACAAAACTACATAAAGCAATATTATAATTGAATATCAAAATATGATCTATTAACATATTTTAGTATTTACAAAAATTACATTATTACAAATTTGATTTACTACATTTGAATATGATTGAGTACACAAAAAAATTAAATAAATTATAAATAAATAAACAAATGAGTACATTGATACAATCCAATCAAAAACTTTTATGAAGAAATTGAAACTTTAACATCTCTCAAACTCAAATAATCTTGATAATCTTGCTTGATTATTCACTCTCCGTAAGTCATCAACTTTGCCACATAAGATTTGCTTTTTGCACATTATACTTGAATACTTCTTTGCACTATATAAACAAAACTAAACATAAATTTATGTTATATAATTATTGAATAGAATTTGAAATTTTATATTGATAATCAATGATGCCATCATAAATACAATGGCTACGCTTAAATTCTTAAAAAAATACATAAATCCAAAATACAATGAAACAACAATTAAAATGAAAACAATCATTTTATCAAGGACCAAAATACAATGAAATAACAAATAAAATGAAAGCAACAGTCAAAAAATAATTGAAACATATCAAACTAAATATATATAGGACCATTTTATTAAGTTGCTATCTCATATTAAAAAGATTTAACATCATAGCCTTTAAACACTACAACTCTAAGCAATTCAAAGACCAAAATATTATTGATAAACTAAGGACCAAAATACAATGAAATAACAAATAAAATAAAAACTGCGGTCCAAAAGTAATTGAACAGTCCCATCTAACAAGATATATAAGTAGCCATTTTATCAAGCTAAGTTGTATGATTGCATCTCATATTAAAAAAGATTTAACATCACAGCCTTTTAAACGCCTCAACTCTAAGCAATTCAAAGATAAAACCAATATGAATAAACTAAGGACCAAAATATAATGAAATAGAAAATTAAATGAAAGCAATAACACCATGTAGCCAAATCCAATCTCAAGAATGGAGAGAAGAGAAGTAGTCATTTCTCATAATAATATTTTGGCTACCAGATCATGTAGAATTTGATTTTTTTTCTAATGAAGTAAATCTTTTTTGAATGAATAACTGATGTAACAACAAAATCAGAAACCTAACATACAATCAAAGGAGATGAAAATGATGGCTCTCTTTGTAGAGATTGCTCATATTGCTAACTAACATAGCATTGTTAGAAACATATTGATTATAAATCTCCAAAAAAACTGATTCAACTTCTTTAATTTTGAAATCTATCTCTGAAGGTGAGTATATCTTTGGAAATATAAAATTTATAAGCTTCATCTTTAAGTGTGGATCTAACACAACCGCTACAGACATTAGTAAATTACATTCTCCCCAGTACTTGTCAAATTTAATTTTCATGGCATTTGCCATTTCTTTAATATACTCAGTTGATGAATTGCTTTCCTCCATCAACAACTTCTTAACATGCATAATAGTAGGTAAAAAAATATTAGTTGTAGGATATGTCGAACCAGAAATCATTTTCGTGATATTATGAAAAATAACAAGAAACTTCCTAATAATCTCATACCTTTCCCAATCAAAATCAGATGGCAACCACTTGTAATTGCTATCTCGGGCTGCATAATGGTGGAAAATACTACAAAAAATAAATGCATATTCAAGCATAATGTATGTAGAATTCCATCGTGTAGAACATCATAAACCCTTCATTGGAAATCCCTAATTGCGCCACCTCAACAAACTTATGTAATCTAGCATGAGACTTTTTAAGATATTTTATTGACTCTCTGATTTGATAAATAATATCTTGAATCTCCTTTAAACCATCTTGAATCATTATGTTCAAGATATGAGTACAACATCTGACATGGAAGAAATAACCCATAGAATGTAACTTCCTCTTAAAGATTTGAGGCATTAGGAACATCATTATTACTCGCATTATCCAATGTAAGAAACTTTATCCTACAATTCCACTCCAACAAGCATATTGCATCACAAATAAAAGTACTTGTGTGAGGTGGTTCAAGATCAAAGAAACTGATAATACGCTTGTGTAATTTCCAAGACTCGTTAATATAATGAATTATTAAGCACATGTACCCCACTGTTTGACTAGAAGTCCAACAATCAATTGTTAATGAGACAATAAGTATGATGTTAAGATATGCCTTCAGCTTTCCTTTTTTTGCTTCATAAACTTTCATGCAATCATTTTTTTATAGTATTTCTAGAAACTCTTTCATAATTATGATTTAAGACCTTCAACAAAATATTGAACCAAGTATGCTCAACCATCATAAATGGATACTCATATATCATTTTGAATTATTTCAACATGAAGATGATCATAATTCTTTGGATCTATAAAAATAGGAAGCTCAATTTCTGAACTAGCATCAGAAGGCATAAAAATTAACAATTTTTGCCTTATATCTGGCAATTCCACAACTTGTTTATTTTTAGCTTTGATCTTATCACACTCCCTAACATGTCTAAGAAGTTGTGAAGTGGTGCCAGTCTTGGATTTATGAAATTTTGTACCACAATACATGCATTGTAAATAGGAAGCATTGACGCCTTTTAAAGTAGAAATAGTTTCTGTAAAGTACTCCCAAACTGTAGACTTCTTTTTCTAGTCTTCATAGTGGGGATTCCTCCAACATTACTATCAAATATAATTGCTTTTGAAGAACTAGGTTGTGAAGAAAGATTAGAATTTTCATTACTATTTTCATCCTCTATAGTAATCTCATTACCATATGATGCAGTTTGAGATAGATCAAAATTTGACATGGTAGTAGACTATATTGAAAAAAAAATGTGTCAAAACTAAAGGTACAATCCATATGCTACAAGTAAGAACATTAACATAATTTATTGTCACATTCCATATAATGAGCAATTAGTAAATTTGACATATTAAGCATAGAAAGTCAACTTAAACATGAAACATGAGGCTTCTTCTTAATCCCATCAAAGCAAAACATAATTAAATGAGAAGCCATTTACAAAATAAACCTATTTTATTTGCTATTTTATTGTGTTTTGGTCTTTACCTTATCAAATAAGTTGGTTTATCATTTCGGTGTTCAAGAATTTAAGCCATCAGCTATAAAGGCATCATTGAATAATAAAATATTTCAAACCCATTTTATAAGTAAAGCGACCATCATTATTAAGTGAACTTATTTTCTGCATAAGACTATTTGGCTATTTTTGCTGTTATTTTGATATCAATCTACATACTATTTTCTCCTATTTTCTTAGCCATGAGGCCTGAGAGAAAACCCCACATGGAATATATATTATATACACACCATGCCATCAAATTTCAGTCGCTTTATAAATTGACAAGTTAATGCTTCATTAGAAAGAAATCAAATTCTCCATGATCTGTACTAAAAAATACTATTAGTTATTATGAGAAAAGGCTACTTTCTAATATTTTGAGATATGACTACTTTGTTGTTCTCCAGATTCTTCATTCATGAGACCATTTGATACTATTTATATAGCAATTAAGCTACACCATTATGACTATTAAGACTTAAGAGTAGTAATTTGTAAAGGGTTGTGATGTTAAATCTTTTAATATGAGATGCAACTTAAATGATCAATTCGCTATATCTTATTTAGTTTTTGTTTCAATTATTTTTTTGACCATTTTCATTTTATTTATTGATTCATTTATAAATACTAAACTAGAAACCAAATTGAATACTAATTCCCTACATATAGATAGTAAACCCTAAAGGGCCTAAACTCCAAAATATACAAAAAAATCAAAAGAAAATACACTGATTTCATTGCACATTCCAACCAGGAATCGAATACTAGAAATCAGATATCCGAGAAATTTCAATAGCATATTAGCATTTTTGAGTCATCTAGAACCCATGCACTTCAGCAACTCAAGAAGTTAGGCAAAAGATGGAGAAACTAAAAAGTAATAAACGAGCACCAACGAAATTAAAGCGTGTAGTTCTCGAGCTTCTAATCGGCTACTGGATTAGCGTCGCAACTCACAAGAATATCAAGTGCTCGTAGTAGTAGAGCCGTAGAGGAGGTCTAGGAAGGAAGGAGTAGATAGCAAAATAAACAAATAAGACTCAAAAGATAAAGAGAAAGAAAAGAAGAGTCAAAGAGTCAAGAGTAAAAGTGTGGCTAGGTAGTTTAAGTAGTTAGGGTTTAGGAATTAGTTAAGATTTAATAAAAAATCTCCTCAAATCTAAAAAATATGAACTGTTCATTTCAACAATTAAAATTTTAAATTAATTTTCATTGTTATAATGTGTCTAAATTTATTTAATTTAAATGTTATTAATTAAATTACTTATTCATGCAAATATAAAATTGATTAATTAATAATTTAATTATAAAAATATATTTATATAATTTAAATATTTATTTATCAAGCCTAACGAACAACGACGAATTGTTTTATATCGCTCGATAATTGTTCATGTTCGTTATACTTAACGAATGAGGCAAACACGAGCTACTTAACAAGCCGAACATGAGCTACTTATGAACAACGAGCTTTTTTTTACGCTCAAGTGCGTGGAGTCAATGGAGGGCCGGTCGGCAATCTGCCATGCGGGTGGGTTGGAAGCTGCAGACCAGGGTCAGAGGTATGATCGGGCCGGCGACATGGTTTGGTCAATGAGTGGAAGATGTCTGCTGAGCGAAAGGACCGAGGCGAGCTGAAAGGGATCTGGCACGCGGGATGGTGATGCGGATTTGGCTGGATTGAGACGTGGCGAAAACCAGATGAAGGAAAAGCGGAAGAAGAAAATTTTCATGGAGTTTTTCTTGAATGTAAGAGAGTCAGAGAGAAATGGGGAGAGAGAGGAGAGTGGAAGAGAATGGAAGTGTAGAATGGGGAGTGGTTATCTTTCTATTTTATTTATTTTTTTAATTTTCTTTTCAAAACTGAAAATAGAACGTTGAGCATGGGGGTAATTTGGAAATTTTTAAATAAATTTAAATTTATTAAATATTTTAAATGTGGATTTCACGTGAAATGCACATAGTCAATATATAGATTTAGGGTAATTCCATTCTCAACACAACTATTCGTTTCACCGATGGAGGCCATTTGGTTGATTCGGCCAAATTGAGTCAATTTTAACTTGAAATGCACGCGCGCGACCTTGATTTTCATGCAGACTCATCCGAATCAAGTGTGAATGGTCTCATTTGATAAATTTTGATGTTTTAAAGTCAGTGGCTTGATCAATTTCATGAACAGAGGTCGTTTGATCCTTTTCAATGCCTCTTGACCTTGATATGCGTGCGGGCATGTTGATGACTCGAGCGCTTGATTGGTTGCTCATCAAGTTGTCCAATATTTATATCCTAAACAATTTCGATGTTCTAAACGTGATGAAAAAATCCGTTCATTGATCAGAGGTCATTTGAGTTAATTTTGATTACGTCCAGTGCGTTTCAGCCTCGATTTGCACGTTGTCACTTCAAATCACTCAATATTTGCACAAACTCATCTAAATTGAGTACGGATAGTCTCATTTGATATATTTTGATATTTCAAAGCTAATGATGTAATCAATTTCATGAACGGAGGTCATTTGGTCATCATTGTAGCTTCCCAACTCTAATATGCGCATCGACATATTGATAGCTCGAGCGCTTAATCGATTGATCATTAGATTTTGAAATATTTATATTCTGACCAATTTCAACGTTCTGAATGCGATGGTGAAGTTCGTTCATCGATCGAAGGTCATTTCGATCATTTTCAGTGACATCTAGTATATTTTGAGCCTCAATTTGTGCGTTGTCACCTCCGAAGTCCGTCGAATTCGATTTATGGGCTTATCTTGATTTATGACACATATGTGGAGGTCAACAGATGTGTTGCAAATCTGCTATGGATTGGAATCTCTTTCCATCTTTGGCTAGTCAAATTTGAGCTATAGTAGTAGTAAAGCATGATAAAAATTGAAATGTAAAATCAATTATCAATGAAACTAAATCTAAGCTAATTATGTCATTATGACTAATCTACTTGTTCTTTATATCGATGAATCTTCAGAACACACTGTTCATCATGCAGCTAGGTCGTAGAGCCAACATCCATCTAGCTAATGTTGTAATCAATACTAGAGATGTTGGAGCTACCATTCAATTTGGTAGTGTAGACTTCCCAACCATTATTATTATAAATAATTCTCAACCAACGCATATTCTACACTCAACCCAATGGAGGAGGACTATAGGAATGGCTACTTTTACTACTAAAGTTCCTCAAAAAAAAACCTAAGTGTTCAAAATATTGGGTCATTCTGAAGTGTCAATCATGAAAAGAATCATCACGGCGCAGAAAGTTTCAGTCATACCTGTAAATGTGACAACTCTGCCAATTGAACCTTTCACACTAGGAAGGCATGATGTTGAAGCCTCCTCTTCTGGAGGAAAACTAACTCAAAGGCAGCGGAGAAAGAAAAAATGCTGAGTTGGAGCTCATCAGCTCTCACCTGCGTCATCTATTACACAACCAGAACCAACAATCAGCTCTGACACTTCAGAAGAAACAACCTGAAACTCTATTTATTCGAGTATATAAAGTCATAAAGGTTGTAAAAGAAAAGGTCTTATGAAGAAAATATATCAAATGTCAATTACTAGAGAAGCCGAGAATGCTTCATTACAAAAGTTACCATCAGTGGTAGTAAGAACTCATGATCGTTCTAAGCGAGCCCTGCATGGTGAACATCGGGGTGTGACACCTAAACCGCATGTCCAGGAATCCTCTGCCGAAAGGTCCCGACAAAAAAGAAAACAAATATAGAGGCCAAAGCCTCGAGAAGAAGTTGCGACACTGAAGCTTCTTCACCTGGAAGTAATCTAACCCACTGCTTCTTCACCTGGAAGTAATCTAACCCAGAGATAGCGGGGAAAGAGAAATAGTGAACTACGTGCTCAATAGTCATTGTTCAAGTAGACATTGTACAACTAGCTGTGAACTAGAAGTGAGTGTTCCAAACCATAACATGTTTAACAACTTAAGATGAGTAAAGCGACTCTATTGGTCAAATCAAATAGTCATGGACGACAACATTAAGTTCCATCTTCTCCGGAGGAAACTCAAAATTGTGTATGGAAGAGTGCATTGGGTCCTCAAAGTTAAAGGCAAATGATGATAAAGGAAAATATGAAGGTCACATCGTGGAGGCTGAGTTGCTCATTCAAAGAAACCTCCTCCTACAACCTTGATAAGATGTCTTATAATTCAAGTCCCCTATGGTGAGCATCATTGCGTAACACTTGGACCATAGGTCTAAGAATCCACCGTAGAAAGGTCCCGACAAATTGGTGAGCAAATTTGGAAGCAAAATCTCGAAGCGAAATTGCCTTACAAAAAGATAATGACGTGACATCTAGACCGTACTCCCACAAAATTCACTCCTTATGCGCAAGTATTTGGAGATGAAATAGTCTTGCCACTTGAAGTTGAATTACCTTCACTCCAAATAGCCATTCAATACAATCTCACCCAAGATGAGAATGTCCATCTACTGATGGAAGAGCTTGATACGCTTGATGAGGTCAGTCTCCAAGCTTAGCAAAATTTAGAAATTTATCAAGCAAGGATGTCCAAAGTATTCTCAATCATATGGTCCATCCTTGAGCTTTTCAAAAAGGAGAATTGGTCAAGAAGACCAATTATTCTAATTAAAAATTTGGTGGCAAATTTGACCCTAACGGGAAGGCCCTTTTGTCATTGAAAAGTGTATCGGAGGGCATACCAACTCATCAACCTAAAGGATGAAAACTAATCTCGCCAATTAATGGTCGATACTTGAAAAAGTATTATACATGATGATCACATTCTCGAGGTATAATAGAAATCCACCTGCAAGACAAGGGCATTTTTTTTAGTATATCTATTTAGGTTGACATCGTGCTTTATGCCGAGATCCCTAAATAAACATACTTTAGATGAAAAATTTTTTCGTGAAAATTTTTCTATTACATAGGAGGAATTTTTAGATTTTTATATATAGATGAAATCAATGTTGTATGTTAAAATCCCCTTTAGAGTATAGCAATTCAAATATTGATGTATTTATGTTTTTTTATCTTGAAAATTCTTCTAAATGTACTTTAAAATTCTCGCTGCAAGATAGGGGCATTTTTTAGTTTATGTTTAGCTTATTTGAGTCGACATCATACTATAAGATGAGATCCTCAAATATATGCTGATTCAAGTTAACATCGAGCTTTATGCTGAAATCCCTGAATATATCCATAATTATCATTGTTAAGTTGCATGTTTTTGTAGGAACAAAAAGAATCTATTTCTCTGCATGAGAAGACATCTCTAAATGTCAAGAAATTTATCTCTCATATTTGCTAAAATTCTAAAAATTAAGTCATAAGAACTCTCGATTTCAGAAGCTTCAATCAATTGAGTTGGAAAAATAACAACCTCTATATCCTGAAGTCTAGGACACGGATGGGTTCTAAAGGTCAAACTCAACAAGCCCACAAATGGCCGAGTTGTTGACTCTCTCCTCACTCAACAAGTTGTGAGAAAAGACCACAGTGAAAGAGCCCCCGTTCGTCAGTCTGATGATAAAATCACAAACCCACTACATATTAAGTCAAAGACTCGAGTAGGTTCTAAAGGTCAAACTCAACAAGCCCAAATATGGCCAAGTTGCTGACGATCTCCTCACTCAACAAGCCAAAAGAAAAGGCCACAGTGAAAGAGCCCTTGCTCCCAATGATGATCAAATAATCAAATTAGTGATTACAAGCAACTAGGATCTAAGTGATCTTTCTACTTGATTGATAGATCAAGATAATTTGAGGAAACGCTCAATTCAGGGGTGCCTCAAATCAATCTTCATATTACATGCAAAGTGATATTTCAATCTATTCTCAAATGATCTGATCAAGCTCTAAGCACAAATCAAAGCCAATCTCCTCATCGAGTTCGTCAAAGCAGAAAGCACAGGATCGAGGAAGCAATTCCATTGTTCAAACAAAGTCGATGGCTGAACTAAAGGAATTTCGTGATTATTCAGTCTGTTAAAGCACATGTTGCTAGACTAATAACTCAACATTGATCATATATAAGTCGGGTCATCATGTGTACCTCCAACTAATCCAAAGCGAAGCATAGGGTTCATTAGTGCATTACACTTCACGACAAGTCAATAGGGACCAATCAGTCGCCTTCATCAAGTCCATCAAGCTCAAAGCTAGGACAGAAGAAATTTCAAATCTGACCAAGCACGGATAAACCAATTCCCCAGCAGAATCATTCATCAAATTAAATAAACCAATTCCTCCATCAAACCCAACCCAGCACAAAGCCAGGGTTAGAGGAAACTCAAATCTGCAGTGATATAAAAGAAAGAGCTCTTCAATAAAGCCATTAAAGCAGATAGTAGATGGTGTATGAACTCTTATCAATCCTACAAGTCGATTCTGATAAATCAAGCCCATCATTTAGCATGCCCTGAATAAGGCAGCATACTAATGACAAATCATGTCAAAGCTCCGTGAGCTACCACAATCGAAGCTGAAGTGATCCAAGTTCTATGGCCAGCCCAAAGGGTCAACCAATTTTCAACAAACATGACTCGCTTCATGTGTGAATCACATTTGTTGGAGGGCATTTGTTGACCTCCATATGTGTGTCATAAGTCAAATTCAAGCTTACAAATCAAATTCAATGGACTTCGGAGGTGATAGTACGTAAATCGGGGCTAAAAATGCATGGGACGTCACTGAAAATGGTAAAAATGACCTCCGATCGGTGAACGGACTTTGTCTTCGTGTTGATAACATCAAAATTGATCAAAATAAAAATATTACAAAATCTAACGAGCAACCGATTAAGCGCTCAAGATATCAAAGTGTCGATGCGCATATCAGAGTCACAAAGCTACGATAATATCTAAATAACCTCTGTTCATGAAATTAATCATGCCATTAGACTTGAAACATCGAAAACTATCAAATGAGATCATCCGCGCTCAAATCAAATGGGTCTGTGCAAATGCCGAATGATTTGAAGTGATAGTGCACAAATCGAGGCCAAAATACACTGGACATCACTGAAAATGGTCAAAATGACCTTCGATCAACGAACGGACTTCACCATCGCATTTAGAATGTCAAAATTAATTGAAATATAAATATTGAAAAATCTAACGAGTAATTGATTAAGTGCTCGAGCTATCAAAATGTCAACGTGCATATCAGAGTCGAAAAGCTGGGACAATCTCTGAATGACCTCCATTCCAGAAATTGATCATGTCGTTAGACTCAAAACATCAAAAACTATCAAATAAGATTGTATGCGCTTAAATTGGACGAGTCTGTGTAAATATTGAATGATTTGAAGTGACAGCGCACAAATTGAGGCCAAAATGCATTGGACATCACTGAAAAAAGTGGAAACAACCTTCGATCAACGAACACTTCACCATCACGCTCATAATGTCAAAATAAATCAGAATATAAATATTTCACAACCTGATGATCAACCGATTAAGAAATCAAGTTATCAATGCGTATGCATGCATATCGAGGTCAAGAGGCATTGACGCAAATCAAACTACCTCCGTTCACAAAATTGATTGTGCCGCTAGCTTTGAAACATTGAAATCTATCAAGTAAGACTATTCGTACTCAATTCGGATGATTTTACACAAAAATCGAGTAGTCGAAAGAGGCGATGCACATTTTAAGCTGAAATGGACTCAATTTGACATCGACTTAAGCCTCTAATCGCAAAAAAGCGACAGATCGCTGTTTTAAACATCGAATAACCTTAGATTGATATATATATATATATATATATATATATATATATATATATATATATATATATATATATAAATACATGTTTGTGTTTCTTTGCAGATTTGAAGGCCTCGTTGTGCTCAAGAGGGCGTGATGATATAAAAAATATACTGTGGTGTTGCAAGACACCGCTTAAGATGTCAAGCCAACACTAGTTAGATGCCTCCCCTACTAAATGCCAAAATTTCTAATTTCTAGACAGAAAAAAAAAAATGGGGAGGAATATATATTGTATATCTTTTTTCAGAAGGCATCGGAAGTGCTCGAGGGCACCGATGAGATAAAAAACATGTTGTTGAATACATTGTTTCGACGCTCAAGAAGCATAATCCTAAACACCCCGATGCACCTACATATGGGGATGACGCCGGGAGGCTGCCAAAATTTAGACTAAAATTCAAGACTTAAATAAATTAAAATGGAAATTACCTAAACTTAAGTCAAATAAAAGAATATATGATAAATATAAAGATAAATGTTAAATCAAAGAGAAATAGGGGGAGAGCTTTTAAAGAAAATTTTGGAAAGAATATGACACTCATTTAAAATGCAAGTGAAATTTGGGGGAGGCTAATATTAAACTCACAAACTCTAATTATGATTCTTTATGGATTAAATCGAAGTAATGAGTGAGTTATCTTTTCTTGTAAATTTCTCAAAACTAAATAAGCTCTAATTAGAATTTGGGGAGACTAATACTAGACTCATAATAAACTTGCAATAAACTTAAAGTCTAAAGATGAATCCAAATTGGGTTTAATAACTCTCAAACGAATAGGGATGTAATTACTATGCTAGCTAATAAGCATGAGTAGGGTTAAAACAATAAACACTGAGATCGACATAACTTATCAAAAGTGATGTAAATTGAACATAATCAAGTTGGGAGAATTGCAAAAACTCAACTAGTAAACTAAGTGCAAGTAAAGTTTTAAACTACAATCTAAATTAAAATGACATCTTCGCCACTGAATCTGCAACTCTTTGTACAAGCAGACAGAATGCAATACTAAATCAAAATCTACAAAAATATAGGACTTCCTTCAATCAAAAATTAAGCAATTTCATTTTAATTATGAATTCTAAAATCAACGAAACTACTGATTAAGTGAAATTATCTAAAACATAAAATTTCAATGCAAAGTAAACTTGAAATAAAAAAAAAATCAAATCATAATTCAAACATAAAATTTCTTAAAATTACACACCACGTTGAGTGCTTAAATTGCTGATGCCGGGTTGCTTCCTACCAGAGTGGGTTTCTATAATAAAAGTTTCAAATCAAAACCAGTGACAATAGATCTAATCCTCTATTAGCCTAAGAGTTGACAGGATCTAAAGTTCTTAAACATATTCAAATTAATCAATTTTTCAAATCAAATTAAGTAGCAATCTGAAACTACTTAAATGAAACTCTATCATTAAAAACTTAAATCAGATTCCATCCATCCACCTTCCACAACTATTTATCAGGGGTGATAAATGAAGAAAACTCTAGCTCACAAAGGAGTCAATGTCAAATCAAGTATTCTGCTATGTTCACTCTCAATCAATCTCACGCCAGTAAGGATGTGATATGTTCCTCGACATGTGCGGCCATCTATGGGATGACCCATGTAGTCCTCGACGTGGTTTTGGCTAGTCAGGCTCCATTATATTATGATCACAACCGTAGCCCGTATGCTCCCCAATTGCTCTACCCTTTGAGTTGTGAATCATAGGGTATACTTGATAGAGCAAACAACCCTCTATCAGCAAAGGTAGACTTAAGATTGTATCCTTAGACAAACACCACCCCAGACCTACAAGGATTTCTTAGATGACATAACCCATGTATTACTGATAAGGATCCTCGTTTGGGTCTACCTCCTCTCGCTAAGTAGACTGATGACGGGATACCATAAATCTATGGGATCGCACGCCATCATTCCCCAACCATCTGGTTTAAGCAAATGATGAATTTCATAATCTAAATTCTAAAACTCCATATCCGCTACTATATGATAAAAGACTAACTATCACTTAATCAAAAGTTCTCTCTCACTCACTTAGGGGTAATTAACTATAGGGCTTGTGCCATAGGAAACCCGAACTGATCTAAAGTCCTCAAAAGGGTGAAATCTCTAGTGTCTTATCTACTATTCCATCTACCTTCTAAAAATTATACCGACACTTCAAATCATTCTCTCTTCAATTTAATCATTCAATTCAGAGGTTGGCAATAATTTGGAGCATAGATTTTGGTGACTGAGTGACCTTGATTTGTGAGCCCACATATCTTTTTTTTTTATTTTTTTTATTTTTTAGAGCCCACATATCTAAAACTATACATGCTACTATACACAATCGCAAAATGATATAATGACTAGTCTTAATGAAAGTTCTCTCACTTATTGGGAGGGTAAATAACTATAGAGGCTTATACATAGAAACCCGGAACCAGAGTCTCCTCTAAATGAGGGCAAAATCTCTAGGTAGTGTCATATCTACTATTCCATCTACCTTCTAAAAATTACACCGATACTTTAAATCACATTCTTCAATTCAATAAATTTTGAGAGGTCGGTGGTGAATTTTTGGAGCCCACAAATTTCTGGCGACTCCACTGGGGAAAGGATTCTCTTTCCATCTTTGGCTAGTCATATATGTGCTATAGTAGTAGTAACATTTTTGAAAATTCAAAATAAAATAGTGATTTAAGTGTGTAATAAATTTAATATGAGGCTCTATGTAGAATGAATCATTACGTAGAGTATATCTTTATTACACCATTATCTTGTTATGTAGTACCTCTGCATCTTGAAAGTATGGGGTGAAATAATAATTGCTAATTAATCCCCATCCCCTCCCCTGAAATGGATCTACAAAGCACCTTTCACCGTTCATGGTGATGCACCCTAACACGCCACATCAACAGAGATGTCGGGCTACCATTCAATTTGGTAGCTTGAATTTCCGATCGAATAACTCTTGAAGTACCCACATGTGGTACATTTGTCGAGGCTAAGGCCTCAAGAAAAGCTCTCTTCCATGTGCCTGCCCAAGCCAGCCCTCATGGAGTTCTCCAAGAACTTCGCAAAAAGACTAGTTCAATAAGCTCCCATGACAAATGAATCAGGGACGGTGCTGGTCTTTAATTCCTCAAAATACCAGTCTCAACCTTTGTACTCGGAAAGCATGATCATGAAGCTTCCTCATTAGGAAGAAAATTGAATAGAAGATAGAGAAGAAGGAGAAACACAGTCCTTTAATAGAAGAAGTGTTTGTTCTGCACATTGAACCAGAGTTCCACTGGAAACGTCGATCAAAAATTTGTATGCAGGAAGAAAATAATGAAGAGAATTCTATGGAAGTGGAAGTTGTCTATATGATCAGAGATATAGATGAACTTTTCGCTCAGCACCATCAACATGAATACGAACTCAGGGAACCTGAACCTGAATTCAACATCTATGAAGAAGATTTTTCACAGAAGCAAATAGAGGATGGATCTTCGATCTTTGCTGAAGATGAAGAAGAAGAGGACCAGAATGAGAAAGATATCATGGGTGTCGAAGCTATCTATATAGTTTAACTAGGAAATGATCAGCCTGGTACACGCTTTTATAATCAGCATCATCATTTAGCCCTATCAATAGATGCCCTTGCAAATGCACAAGGAGAAGGGCAGTCAAGTTCTCCCCTGAAAATGAGCAAGGAGCAGAACAATAATAAAAAATAGAAGAAGAAGAAGAGCATGTACTTATTGACTCCATAGCGCTAGCTAGAGAGCAAAGAGAAATGCAATGTCAAATGGAGGTCAAAGACAAGGAGATTGCACAGCTTGGTACTAAAATGAATGATATGATGGTACAAATGAACATCATAATGGAGATGTTGCAGAGGAATATCACATTAAGTGCAGCACCTATTTTGTCTGCTAATAAATAAATAGCTAATAATACAACTTCTATACCACCAGGCACTGTGGTACCTCAAGCTCCTATAGTACATGCTATGCATAAAGTGAGGAACGAAGTTAACCCACTACCTCTCTAGCTGACAATTCAAAATCTGGCTAGCACACTAGGAATTGTAATATTTACTTAGCTAGAAATAATAATCAATGAAAAAATAAAGGCATTCATAGCCTCAGAGCAGGTTGAAAAGTTGGTGAGTAAGGTTTGCCCTTACCCAACTGAATATGACCAAATGTCGCTAAAAAGTTACTGATCAAATTTAATACTTTGGGCTTGGTAATCCAAAGCAACATGCCCAATATAAGGCTACTAGTGGTAACGCGAGAGAAAATGATGCACTTTTTTCCATCAATTAGTAGCGACCCCGCTAAATAGTATTGTCAAATGATTCAGTTAATACCTTTCCTGAATTAGAGATTATATTTGTGAAGAGGTTTACCAGTGCAACCGAGAAAATCACAAATGCTGACCTTGCCTTATTGAAGAGAAGGAAAGATGAGTCAGTGACAAAATTCATAAGTCGTTAGCGCAACCTAAGTATGAAGTGCAAGCAACAATTAGAAAGAAGAACATGCGATCCAATTGCTAATGGGCAATATGGATGATAAAATGGCACCATTTTTATGCATGGCGTTAATTACAACATTCTAGGAATTGCTCGATAGGGTGGCTAAATTCGATAAGTTGAATCGCCCTAAGTATGAAGTCTATGCAGATAAAGTAAAAAAGAAACAAACCTTCAGACTCAAGAAGAAATAAAATTCATGTTCCTATAGCTCAAATGGGAAAAGCGGGTGATATACAATGTGGATAAAGGAAAGCAGCCAATGTACAATGATGATAAAGGAAAGAAGTCTGTTTATTCTAATCCATAGCCAAATTTGGTATTTGGAGGCAATAACAAATCCTGAACTTTTCCAAGTGGTGGGGAGTGTCCAAAACAAATGACAAGAGATGATGAGCGAATGCGGCCATCTCTTAAGGAAAAGATGAATAAAGAATATTCTTTTAGAAGGGACAGTGTGGCCAAATTATTTTGTCAAGCAGTCAAAGTTGGGCTATAGTTACTGGAAATTAAAAGGCCAGAAGAAGCTGATCAAGTTAACAATCTAAATTATTGTCCCTATCATCGGATGATCAGTCATCCTATTGAAGATTGTTATGTCTTCAAAGATTGGCTAGAGAGAAAGTATCAACGAGGTGTATTTACACTATATGACAGCGTTCTAGTCAACCCAAAAAGAGAGTCTACGAGGATGATTATGTCCTCTTCCGTATCATCCAGCAAAGACAAACAAAAGGAGAAATCAGTTCAGACTAAAAATGGCAAATAATAGTCTCCAAAAAGATCATGAAAATGCTAAAGCAGCTAAAAGATGTCCCTAGTGTTAAGTGGAAATCACCAATTGAACCTATATTGGACTTAAGAGAGATGCCTAAACCAAGTATTCGGTGATATTTGATAAGACTACTTATTACGATGAGCGTCTACTAAACGGGTCTCATAAATCAAAGAAGGCTAAGAAAAGAAGATCAAGAAGAGAACTTCAACTCAAAAGATCATTAATAATTTAGAAGAGTATCACCAACCGACAAGACAACCATTTAGGCTTGCAGACTTCATTCCTAAACTTGGCAATGCTGAATCAGATGAAGAAGATAATGATGAATCTTGTCTAGTAGAGAGATGTTGAATCATCTGTGTGATGTCAAATATTCTTCAACATCAGTTACTCTGAAATGATAAGGGTAGTCAGACAGACTCGACCAATCCATCATAATTCTTATCAAGAAAGCAAGAAGAGCCTGAAGAGCTAATGTATGAATTTTATTTAATAACTCAACAAGATAATAACAGTTCAGATGAAGATCTATATTTTCCCAACGGAGAAGATCAGACTCGTCGATATCATCACATATGAAATGTATGATGTTGACAAAAGAGTCTAGCCCTTTTGGCCAATCTTCCAGAATAAAAAGGGAACTTGAAGAAACTACTTCTTCAGAAGAATCTAATCAAGATAAGGTGATTCAAGTTCAGTTGAGAAGTGGTAAAGTCTTACTAAATTTATCAAAGAAGGGAAATCCAAATAAAGACAAAGGCAAACAAATTGAAGTTAACGAAGATATCATTCCCATAAATCCTAGGATAAAGCCTAAATCAAGTGAGAAGATAGATTATAATATTCTATCACATCTAAGAAAGATCCCTACACAACTGAGTGTGTGTGAAGCTCTCTTGATGTCAAAATACCCCAGAGAAACTTTGATACAAGCTCTCAAAGATCCGGAGAGTTATGAAGCTTACTTTATTGAAAAATGCATGACTGAAGCATTGCAAACTCAAGATCTCCCACTAATCACATTTTCTGAAGAAGATCTTATGTTAGGAATGGCAGGTCATAATCATCCTCTTTATGTTATTGCAAAGAGTGATGGCATCTCGATCAGCCGAATATTGATTGATCCAGGTTCTTCTATCAATCTTATGAGTCTAAAGGTATTAAGAGGATTATCACTTCATATCCAACATCTTGGGAGAGACAAGTTGATGGTTCATGATTTCAATGAAAAGGGGCAGAAAACTCTGGGTTCTTTTATTCTCCCACTCAAGTTTAAGGATTTATATATAGAAGCCAAGTTTCATGTAATTGATGATGATACATCATTTAGAGCTCTCTTAGGTCGGCTGTGGCTGCATGAGTATGGCATGGTCCCATCAACTATGCATCAATGTATGAAGTATCTAGAAGATGGAGAAGAATTCAAAATTCTCGGTGACCTACATTCATTCTCTGTCAATGAAAAAAGATCTATGAAAATGCAAAATATTTCATCCTCAAAGAGCCTAAGCAAATAGAGCCTCTTGAGCATCCACTTGGGAATTAAAAGTAATTTTATAAAGTGAAAGAGGAAGCAAAGAGGAAGAAAGAAGGCCAACTCTCCTAAAGCACTTGATTCACCTAAGTCAAGCAAATCAATTCCTCATTTAGGAAGTGACACAGAAGAAGGAGAAGATATTCCTATCAAACCTAATGGAATTTATAAGCTCTCAAGAAAAGCAGAGTATAAAATAAGTGATTCTGATTCAGACTATGATTTTGAATCTGCTTATGGAAATAGAGTTCAAATGGTTGCATCAAGAATGACAGCTCACTTGGAAGAGTCAGATGACTCACTCAAATTATACCCATCCCTCAGCAGTGCTTCAAAGAAATTAGTCCATTGGAGGTTCATAATATTGATAACATTCTATGTGCCATTGCTTAAGTGAGAGTGGTGAGGAACTCTATTTTATAAATCAAGAGTCTCACCTTGAAATTTTGAACCCAAAATAAAAGTTTTGAGAGATAGTACAAAGAAGAATACAAATATACTATCCAAAAAAATTATGAAGAATGATGCATAAGCTTGGAATTCATATTGGAACTACTAAACATAGAAACTCATAGTGATGAAGGAGATGATTCCCATGAAATCTTACAAAAGATGAAGAAGTCCTACCAAGAACTTGAAGATGGTGAACAATAGCTACTATGGATGAACTTAAAAAATCAACCTAGAGTCGAGGATGATCCTCGTCCAACTTTGTTGCCTTTCTACGATAAGAAAGTTGAAGAGCTAAAATGCTACTTTGTGAATTCATGGATTACTTTCCCTAGACATATTAAAATATCGCTTATCCCGATGTATGTTCATAAACTTGCTAAACTAGATGCAACAAGCAAGCTCCTAGAGAGATTGAGATTGAAGAAAGCGTAATTATAAACTAAGAAAAGCAAGGTTTCATCCGGAGGAGAAGTATGATTGGATAACCAACATTATTCCAAGAAAGAAGAATGACAACATCTCGCATTGACTTGGGACCTAAATAATTTGCAAAAGATGACTTTCGCTTCCAATATCGAACTATTGATGGACAACACTTCCAACAATGACATATTCTCATTCATGGACAGATCGTCGGGATACAACCAAATCAAAATGGCACCTGAGGATGAAAAACATACATGGTTCAGAACACCTATTGGCATCTATTGCTACACGGTCATGCCCTTTGGCCTAAAAAATGCTGGAGCTACATACCAAGGAGTCATGATGCATATTTTTGATGAGTTGATTCATCAAAAGGTGGAATGTCGATGATTTGGTGGTGAAAAGCTTAAACCGTGAAAACCACTTTGAAGACTTGAGAATTGTATTGGAGAGAATCAGAAAATATGATCTCAAGATGAATCCTCTAAAATGTGCATTTGGGGTATCCTCTAGAAAATTCTTGGGGTACATTGTACATCACAGAGGTATTGAAATTGATCATGTTAAAATCAAAGCAATTATGGAGATTCCTCCACCTTGCAAGCTCTTTGTAAGGACAGTTGGCATTCATTCGTCAATTCATATCAAACCTATCAGGACGCTGTCAACCATTTGCAAGGTTGATGAAGAAGGATGCTCCATTCAAATGGGACAAGGAGTGTCGAAGCCTTCAAAGCTGCACAAAATCCACCAACTTGTTGTGCCTACTCTGGGAAGCCTCATTCTATACATAGCTACATTAGAAGAGTCTCTCGAGCATTATTGGCACAACACAATAAAGAAAGCAAAGAGAATGCTCTTTATTATATCAATCGGAGGCTGATTGAAACAGAAATGAGATACTCTAGAGAAGTAATTTGCATTGATCTTCTCCAAAAGCTCACATTATATGTTATCTCACAAGATTACCCTTATCTTAAGGATCGATCCGCTAAAGTACTTGATGATAAGACCATCATTGACAGGTCGCTTGGCAAGATGAGCAATATTGCTTCTACAATTTAATATCACATACATTCCGCAGAAAGCAGTGAAGGGATAAGTCTTAGCAAATTTTCTTGTTGCACATCCCATCCCGATGACTCATCTTTTAATGACGATTTGCCTAATGAGCAAATTATGCTCATTCATGAAAGAGAAAATTTACAAATTTAAGAAATATACTTTGATGGAGCCTCATCGATCAAATAAGTCCAACATCTAAATTTCCCAAGAGCAAGAGCAGGAATCGGCATCATCTTCATAAAATCAGAAGGAGGGATAATGAGATGATCATATGGATTGATCGAGCCAAGAACTAATAATGATGAAAATGAAGCATTAGTCGTCGGAAGAAGTTATTTTCATAGGCATTCAGAACTTGCATATTTTTGGCGATTCTCAGCTAATTATAAATCAAGTACTTAGCATATATAGAATTAACAAGCTTGAGTTAACTTTCTATCACAAGCGAGTTCTCGAGCTAATGAAGCAGATACCAAATATCACACTAACTCGAAGTCTCGATCCGAGAATAGCAAAGTCGAGCTTAGAAAATTAGCTAAGAAAATGATAAGTATGAATGGTGATTATATCATGATCAACATATTTACTCAATGAGTTCTAGAGCCAGCAAAGTATCAATCCCCACGTAGGGGTTATCACCGACCCAGATGATGACTCGGTTGCTCATACTCCTCAAAATTAATAAGAAGTTGTACCAAGAAGATAAGAATGATATTGCCGTAAAAGTAGTGTGAAGCACTTACGGAAAAGAGTCACATGATTGGAGGCAACCTTCATCGACTATTTTAAAGAAGGCAAATTACCAAATAATAGATCATTGGTAGCTCAAATCGAGAAGAGAATGTTATGCTTTCATCAACAATACTTTATACCATAGATCTTTGAACAAATGTGGCTATGCCTATGTGTAGATGAAGTTAGTAAAGTGATATGAAGTTCATGAAGGACTTTGGCACATCACCAAATCCCAAGATGGCAGTAAAGATCAAAAGGATGGGTTATTATTGGCCAACTATGGTGAGAGACTGTATTAATCATGCTAAGAAGTGTCATGAGTGTCATGTCCATGGGCATCTCATCCATTAACCTCCAAATTCATTACACCTAACAAAAGCATCCTGACCATTTGAATGTTGGGGTACAGATGTAATTGGACCAATTGATCCACCGTCGTCAACTGGACATCATTTCATTCTAGCAGCGACTGACTATTTCTCTAAGTGGAATGAGGCTACCCCATTTAAAGAAGTTACTGCTGATCGAGTGATCAACTTCTTAATGTATAATGTGGTCTATAGATTTGGAGTATCACGCCAAATAATTTTTGACAATGGCACAGCTTTCAAAAGTGCAAAGATAATGTGGTCTATAGATTTGGAGTATCACGCCAAATAATTTTTGACAATGGCACAGCTTTCAAAAGTGCAAAGATTTATAGATTCATCGATCGACACAAAATTAATTGGTGATTCTCTTCAATATACAATTCAAAAGAAAATAGTTTGGCGGAAGCCTTCAACAAGACATTAGTCAAGTCGCTTAAAAGATTCTCACTAAAAAATAAAAGATAATGTCATATCAGAGATGCACTATGGGCATATCGAACCACCTACAAGACAATTAAAGCCACTCCCTATTCATTGGTATTTGAAACTGAAGTAGTTATTCCGCTTGAAGTTGAGTAGCCTTCACTTCGAGTAGCCATCCAATACAATCTAACTGAAGATCAAAATGCTCATCTAACAATGGAGGAACTCGACGCGCTTGATGAAGTTAGACTACAAGCTCATCAAAATCTGGAAGTCTATCGAGCAAAGATGTTTAGACCATACGTGTGGCCTCAACATTTTGAAAAGGGGAATTGGTCTTGGTGTTGAGAAGACCAATTATTCCTAATCAAAAATTTGGTGGCAAATTTGAGCCTAATTGGGAAGGCCCTTTCGTCATTGAAAAAGTGTATCAAGGAGGGGCATACCAACTCATTGACCTAAAGGGTGAAAGACTAATGCCGCTAATTAATGGTCGATACTTGAAAAAGTATTATACATGACAAATATATTCTCAATGTATAATAGAAATTCTCCTACCAGACAGGGGGCATTTTTTTAGTATATCTATTTAGTTCAACATCATGCTTCATGCCGAGATCCCTAAATAAATATACTCACTCCGATGAAAAATTTTTTGAAAATTCCCTTATTACATATTTTAGATTTTATATATATGAAATCAATGTCGTATGTTAAAACCCTCTTAAGAGCATATCAATTCAAATATTGATGTATTTGCATATTTTCATCTTGAAAGTTCCTCTAAATGTGCTTTAAAATTTCCCCTTCAAAATAGGAGCATTTTTAGTTCATGTTAAGTTTATTTGAGTTGACGTCGTGCTATAAGACGAGATCCTCAAATATCTTCTGATTCAGGTTGACATTGAGCTTTAGGCCAAAATCCTTGAATATATATCCATAATTTTCATTATTAAGTTGGTTCTACGATAAAAAAAGAATTTATTGCACACAGAAAACAAATATAAATGTCAAGAAAAAATTATCTCCCAGATTTGCTAAATTCTGGAGATCAAGCCAAAAGAACTCTCAATCTTGGAAGCTTCAATCAACTGAGTTGGAAAAACATCAACCTTTACATCCTAAAGTCTAGGACACCGATGGGTTCTAAAGGTTGAACTCAATAAGCCCACAAATGGCTGAGTTGCTGATGCTCTCCTCACTTAACAAGCCGAAAGAGAAGACCGCAGTGAAAGAGCCCTCATTCGTCAATCTGATGATAAAACCAACAACGTATTACAGCTTAAGTCAAAGACTCGAGTAGATTCTAAAGGTTGAACTCAACAAGCCCAAATGTGGAAGAGTTGCTAACGCTCTCCTCACTTAACAAGCCGTAAGAAAAGGCCGTAATGAAAGAGCCCATACTTGTCAGTCCAATGATGATAGTTGTTCAATCTCAAACCAAATCCAGCTTAGTGATTACAAGCAACCAGGATCCAAGAGATCTTTTTACTTGATCGACAGACCAAGATAATTTGAAGAAACTCTCAATTCAGAGCTACCTCAAATCAATCTATATATTACCCGTAGGATGATATCTCAACTTATTCTCTAATGATCTGATCAAGCTCAAAGCACAGATTAAAGCCAATCTCCTCATCAAGTCCATCAAAGCACAAAGCATAGGACCGAGGAAGTAATTCCATAGTTCATACAAAGCTGATGGCCGAACTAAAGGAATTTTGTGATTATTTAGTATGTTAATGCACGCATTGCTAGACTGAAAACTCAACATTGACCTATAAAAGCTTCATCTCAGATGCACCCTTCAATGAATTTATCAAAGTAGCACAGGTTCATGGCATACATACACTTGACAAGTCAATATGGACAAATGTCACCTTCATCAAGTCCATCAAGCTTAAAGGTAGATGAAGAATTTCAAATCTAACCAAGCACGGATAAATCAAATCCACAGCAAAATCCTACATCAAAATAAATAAACTAATTCCTCCATCAAACCCAACCAAGCCTAAGCTGATTGAGGAAACTCAAATCTATAATGACATAAAAGAAAGAGATCTTCAAAGCCATCAAGAGTAGATGGTATAAGAACTCTTATCTATCCGACAAGTCAATTCTGACAAATCATTCAACCGCGTCATTTAGCATGTCCTAAATAAGGCATTATACTAATGACAAATCCTATCAAAGCTCTAGTTGCTCAAGTTGAAATGATCCAAGTTCTATGGCGCCCTAAAGGTCAACTAGTTTTCAACAAACATGACTCCATGAATCACATTTGTTGGGGCCATTTGTTGACTTCCATATGTGTCATAAATCAAGACAAGCCCAAAGTCAAATTTGATGGACTTGAGGTGATAATAAATCGGGCTCAAAATGCACGACGTCACCAAAATGGAAAAGACCTCGAATGAACGAATGATCATGTTAGTCAAAAAAATATAAATAAATATTGTATAATCTAGTGAAAAACCTATCAAGTGATCGAGCTATTAATATGTTAACGTGTATATCGAAGTCGAGAAGCTGTGACGATATTCGAACAACCTCCGTTCATGAAATTGATCATGTAGTTAGCTTTGAAATATCAAAAACTATCAAATGAGACCACGCTTAATTGGATGAATTGCAAATGTTTAATGATTTAAAATGACAACATGCAAATCGAGGTTGAAATACTGACGCCACCAAAATTAATTTAAATGACCTCCGACGATGGACTCGCCATCACATTCGAATGTCAAAAAACACCGGATATAAATATTCTACAACTTGATGACTAAGCGATTGAGTCATCAACGCACCTGCACACATATAGAGGTTAGGAAGCGCCGACGCAAATCAAATGACCTCCGTTCATAAAATTGATTGCGTTGTTAGCTTTGAAATATCAAAATCAATCAAGTAAGATTATTCACACTCAATTCGGATGTGTCGGCATGAATGTCAAGCGAACGAAAGTGGTGACGCACATTTTGAGCAAAAATGGACCCAATTTGAGCTCGACCAACCAAACCCTCCACTAAACGGACTACGTTGTGTTGGAATATGAGAATAATCATAAATTGATATATATATATATATATATATATATATATATATATATATATATATATATATATATATATATATATATATATATATATATATATATATATATATATATATATATATATTGATTATCTAATCGTGTCGGCATAAAGTTCACATTAAAGTCAAAAAATCAATTTAAAAATTAATTTAATCTTAACCTAAAGCCCAAATCCTTAACTCTCACTCTAATAAACCAGCTCGGCCCGTTCTATGCCCGACCCAACCCGGTTCATGTGTGATATTTCAACGATGAACTCCTCCTTTCAAATCAACTCGCACTCCTCCTTCCTTTGTTTCACGACCTCCACCACGAGAAATTTCCTAACGTTCCACAAAACTTCCTCCATCAGAAGCCTCTCCTCCTCCCTTCTCCCCAATCCAATCATTTCTTCCTTCAAAACCAGACAGCTCTAATCCTGTTTTTCTTTTCTTTCTCCAAAACCAGAAAGAACTTCTCCGATCTTCCTTCTCCATCCAAAATCAGTTTATTTTTTCCTCATTTTATAACCAAATAAAATTCCCTCTTCCTCCTTCTCCTTTCACTCATCCCCTTTCAGAATTTTTCTTTCCTCAGAAACTGATTCACCAATCAATTTCATCTGAACGGAAGACATTATGAGAGTTCTTCTTTCAATTTTCAGCATCACACTCCTTGCATTATGTCTTCAAAGCCACTTCATTGAAATCGAGGAAGAACACCATGAGCGAGTTCTTTGGTTTCATTGCCTCTCATTTTCGCCCCCTTGTCAATTTCTCTTCGTCAGAATCAGAGAGGAACACCATCATAAGATAGGTTCTACTCTTGGTTTTCGGCATGCCTAACCCCATTCCCTTGCCGATCATTGCAACGCGCAAAAAAAAATGAGTCAGAACATGTGGGATGTTTGAATGTGGATATATATACATGCTTGTGTTTCTCTGCAGGTTTGAAGGCCTCGTCGTACTCACGAGGACGCGACGAGATAAAAATTACGGCATGCGAAGACACGCCGCTATACTCATGAGGGCTGCATCGAAAGCCAACATCTGTAGATGTCACACAGACAAATTTCAATTTAATTTCTAGACTTAAAAAAAAAGGAGGGATGAATATATATATTGCATTGATATCTTCTTTCATGTTTGAAGGCCTCGTGCTCAAGGCACGAGATAAAAAACCGATTGATGGAATATACCACTCACCACGCTCATGAGGTGTGAAAGCCAAAATACTACGATACGCCTACAGGGGATGATTGAGGTGCTTAAATTTAGACTAAAATTCAAGACTTAAACATATTCAAATGGAAATTACCTAAACTTAAGTCAAACAAAAGGATATATGATAAATATGAAGATAAATATTAAATCAAAGAGAAATAGGGGGAGAGCATTCAAAGAAAATTTTGGAAAGAATAGAATATTGTTTAAAATACAAGTAAAATTTGGGGAGGCTAATATTAAACTCACAAACTCTAATTGATTCTCTGGCTTAAATTAATGAGTGAGTTCTCTTCTTGTAAATTTCAAAATTAAATAAGCCTTAATTGAATTTGGGAGATTAATACTAAACTCATAACAAACTTGCAATAAACTTAAAGTCTATAAAATTTTGGAGTTAAGGATGAATTCAAATAATTAATAACTCTTATATCAATATAGAGATGATTATAATGCTAGTGAATAAGCATGAGTAAGGCTAAAATAATAAACACTAAAATTGGTATAACTTATTAAAAGTGATTTAAATTGAATATAATCAAGCTGGGAGAATTACAAAAATTTAACAAGTAAACTAAGTGCAAGTAATATTTTAAACTACAATCTAAATCAAAATACCTTCTATCATGCAATTCTTTATAAGGACGTAAAACACTAAATTAAATGTCGTAATGAAGGAGCTTTCCTTCAATAAAAAAATTAAGAATTTTATTCTAAATTATTATTTTCAAAATCAACTAAATCACTAATTAGAAATTATCTAAGCTATAAATATCCATGTTCTGACATGAGATTTCAAGTGCAAATTTTAATGTCTTGTGTTAAGTTGAAATAAAAATGAAATTTATCTTATAATTAATAAATAAATACTACATAAAGTCTAAAATATACCTGTATGGGCCCCGACACTACGTTGAATGTTTAAATTCAAGTGTCTCAAGATGTTGTGTGGGTTGTTTCCTGGTTTAGTCTTAGGACTGAGTACGGGTTAACTAAATCTAAAAACCCTATAATAAGAGTTTCAAATCAGTGAAATATCTGAGAAATGGATTTTATCAGGTGATAGTAGATCTAATCTTCTGTTAGTAACTAAATAGAGTTAACAATATCTAAAGCTCTTAAACATATTCAAATTAATCAATTGTTCAAATCAAATTAAGTAATCAAATCTTAAATGAAACTCTTTCATTAAAAACTTAAATTGAACTTAATCAAATCCATCCACCTTCCGTAACAGTTTATTAGAGGTGACAAATTAAGAAAACTCTAGTTCACAAAGGAGTCAATGTCAAATCAAGTGTTCTACTATGTTCACTCTCAATCAATCTCGTCAAGATGCGCGTATCTTCGACATGTGTTTGGCCAAGAGTTCCACAAATGAAGTTACGACCGTGAGTCCTCCGACGGATTAAAGCCGAATTATATTACGATCACGCCAAGATATATGCTCAAATAGCTCGCCTTTGAGTTGTGAATCATAGGGTATACTTATAGGGCAACAAACCCCTGCCTAAGGTGACTTAAGATGTCTGACAACACCACCCAGTCTACAAGGATTTCTGACGTAACCCATGTATAAGGATCCTTCGTCAGTTAATCGACCTCCTCACTAAGTAGACTGGGGACCACTACATGGATGAAACTCAGATCTAGATCGACGCAGATTCCCCAACCAACCATCCGATTAAGAATGATGAATTTCATAATCTAAATTCTAAAGCATATCGCTACTATACGCTACACATTACCGACCTAACGACTCCTTAATCAAACTTCTCTCTCACTTGAGAGGTAATTAACTATAGGCTTGCTATAGGAAACTTGGAACCAAATCTAAAATCCTCACCAAATGAGGATGAAATCTAGTGGTCTTATCTACTATTCCATTTGCCTTCAAAATTACGACACTTAAACCACTCTTCAATATTTGTCGAGAGGTTTGGCAAATTTTCGGAGCCCACAGTACGTTAATTCAAGTAAATAGAAAAGCAATAGAAATTAAGAGCAATCACTCGTATCTCCAAATCCAAAATATTAAGTTCAAAGATGTCAACTTTAATGAAATCCCAAGTCGGGTATAGCATAAGTCAATAGTGTGAGTCGATCATATGTGATAAAGATACCAATGTCTAAAATGATGTAATCAAAAGAGTAGTTAAGATATAGATAGTCGATAATCCAATGATACGTTAGATGATGGTGGAAGTGGCCAAAAATGGTGTCATTGGTGATGTGATGATGATTCGAGTAGTACTGAATAAATTCTGAGGTGATATGGCCCACTAAGTGATTGGGCAAGGGTTCAGTGGTGATATCTAACCATCACGCCAAGATCAAAGGATGACTGGCCTAAAACAAATGACAATGGCATGGCTCAAATTTTTTTTTTAAACATTATTTTTCAAGGAATAGAAAAGAATTAATATGAGTAATAAAATCACCCGATTTTGTTTTATGACTTGTGATTGTCTTTCTTTTTTTAAATGCATCTGAGTGAATTTAATTATAAATTCACATACATAGTGTATATGTAAAGATTTGTATCTAAGAGTTTATGATTGAAAATTAAAAAGCTCTTAATGATTGAAAATTAAAAAGCTCTTAATTATTAAGACTAAATTGGCTTGCACAACATAGTGCCCATTATAAGTAGGTGCATTAAATACTAAGTTGGTTCTAATGTTTTGAGATTTTACATGCTATTGATCACGCTTATGTTGATGATTTCAAATCAGAATGGATTCAAAATCGCAAATAATTTTTTTTTTAATTGATTGATTGAGAATTTTCAAAATAAATTGAGTTCTGCTATGCAGAGAATTTTATTCTAGAGATGCTAGATCTTCGTCAGAGCAAAAAATTATCCACACACAGGGGATATGAACACAGTGGGTTATAATGGAAAACCCGCGGAAAACCACGGGCCTGCCCAGCCTCAGAACTTTCACTATGTGTTCAAAAGACTCCGCTTCGTTAGTCTGAGAAGAATGTGTGGAAACAATATTCAGTGTAGAAAAATACAATATCCAACTCCAACCCAAGGGAGAAGTTTTCAAAAGCGGCAGAACGGATCTGGGAGCAACCTCTGATCTTCGTGAGAAAAGAGAGCGGTCTTTTCTAGTCCCGGGCGATCTCCTGGCGAAGCTCGATCTTCGTGCACACGGTGGCACCTGGTGATAGATCGTCAAGGCCATGTCGACGAGGTCTCGATGGTCTTCCAATCGACCGCTTCTCTTCTAAGGTGGAATGAGGCTCATTTATAGATTTTGGGAGTGGCGTGCCTTGTAAATTCGTGGAAAACTCCAACCACTCCCATCTGACGGCCCAAGGCGATCCCTCGACGGTGGGTGTATTTTGATGATCCGTGCCTTAATGATGTCTAATTGGGTGATCTTGGATTCATTGGATTTGTCTTGACGAGCCACCGACCGACTATAAATATGTCGCTTTGGTGACCATTTACAATCGATCCATTTTCATGATAGCTCGATATCTGATCGCCACGTCATGCTTGATGTTGCTATGTTCGCTCATCGAGACTATCATAGTTTGCTGAAATCGGTGATTAGATCAAGCATTTCAAAATGCCTTGAGATTTCTTGATCGATTAATTTTCTCGAGGATGTATCGTTCTATTTTGGGTGACATTATCTCATATCCAAAATATATGTCAAATGAAAAATAAAATTCTTCAATGAAATTTGAGAGTCCATCAATCGATTTTGAGAGAACAAATCTTCTGGAGTACAAGATTATAACTCGAAGTCGGTGGTCGCGAAATGCGCAGGTAGTATGCACCTGCAGATTTCGAGGTTACGGATCCATCCGGTGCAACAGAGTCGCTACGCGCTGATGCGGGCGCTCAGCCATGGTGCTACATACCACAAGACATATGCCATGGCAGTACTACGCGCATGGGCGGTCAATTGGCCTACGCGGGTAATCGGAATGAGCTGGTCGGTGGCTGAATCATATGGCGGTCACGGTCGGCGGGTCAAGCGCTGGTCGGAGCGTTAAGCGGGTCGGCTATGTCTGACTACGCATTCGGCCATGGCTGGATGTTCGCGAGACTCGATTCGCTGCTGGCGGCGACAGTCTCATGCCGCTGAGGTCTATGAAGACCGGATCTAAGCGCTGGCATGCTGAAGGCATACATGCGCCATGGTAGCCACATAGCGATGCCTGAGGTCCAATGATCTGCTTTGAGCGCTGAGGCGCTGCTTTTGCTTGCCCCTGGGTCTATAAAACCCCTAGGCTGGGAGAAGGCACACCTTTCATCTCCTCTCTCCTCTTAGAGTGCATAGCCTCCCCGGAGTTTGGGCACTCTTTTGGATCACCCTCACCCAGCTGAGTGCATAGCCTCCTGGGAGTGCACTCTTCTGGATCAACCTATTCTCCTCCTCATCTCCACCCCGAGTGCATAGCCTCCCCGGTGGGAGTTT
Organism: Cymbidium sinense; assembly: GCA_021442155.1. Taxonomy (NCBI): domain Eukaryota; kingdom Viridiplantae; phylum Streptophyta; class Magnoliopsida; order Asparagales; family Orchidaceae; genus Cymbidium; species Cymbidium sinense. The sequence continues at coordinate 57,042,465 of CM038222.1, forward strand.
GGGCACCTTCTTGGATCAACCTCACCACCTCCACTCTAGAGTGCATAGCCTCCCCGGTGGGAGTTTGGGCACCTTTCTTGGAATAATTTTCATCTCGACGAAGTTGCTGTTTGTGATGGGTGAGAATCTTTTGAAAGAGACACGTCCGACCCTTGTAACGGAGGCAGCGACGAGGGAACCTTCTAAAAATGGGAGGACTGAAGATTCGTGGGAGTCGTTGATCACGGGAGACACATTGATCGTGCTTCGGAAAAAATATTATTTTCCGAATGATTTGGTTCTTAAGTGTCCGAAGAAGTCTGATAGAGCCCAATCTCCTCACGGGTATTTCACCACTTACTAAATGAGTTTGCTGGATTGCGTTTCCCCATCCCGAGATGATCGCCATTTTGTCGCAAGATGCAAATTTGCATTTCCAATTTTCGAAAGCGGCAATGACGATCGCGGATGGGACTTATAGTCTTTTCGTGCGACCTTGACTATCGATTACCGCACGGATGTGCAAGTTTACTCATGCACATGGTCGTATCACCGCAGAGTCGCTACTTGACCGGACGAAGGGGATTCTCCCAAGAATTGGGCAAGCGATTCTTTTGTGAAGAATGATCGTCTTCAGAAATGGGGAAAGAGATTTACCCATTCCCCAGTTGGTGATACCGCGACGCCGAAATTCCGTAATATTGAAGATCTTCGATTTGAGATTCGATATATCGACAGATTTGGGGAGGAATCTTTGTTCGAGGGGCTTTCTATTCATCCCAAGGTCTTATGCAATTGCGCTGAGAAAGCCCAACAAAGAGGTTTCCAAATGATCTCCCAAGCGCCTGCTTCTTCCCAGAAGGACCCGCCTCCAATAGAGAAGAGGAAAAGGAGCTAAGAGGTGATGGTGATATCGACACCAAAAGAGTCGCCCTTCGAGTAGTCGCCCCAAGGATCTTCATTCGAGAATGTTGAATCATTCCTCACAGGTCGCCGAAGATGTCAAGAACTATCCTTCTTTCATCATCTTTTATTTCCCATTTCCTTGTTTAACGTAATTTTTCTTATTTCAAATATCGAAGAAGCAAGAACTTGACTTCAAAATGAACATCAGGTCAATGACCGGAATTCGAGTTCGTGAAGGTCAAGTTTCTCCATGGTGAATATAAGAGTATGTGGAGAAAGTAAAAGAGATGTCCGTGTTGGAGAATCAACTTGATGAGTGCAGAAGTTGGACCTCGCTTCTCTCTTTCGCCGAAGTTGAGCTGACTGGATGAATTAGTGGAGGCTAGAACAGAGGTTGGTTGTTCGCAAAGGATCCAAGATCTTTGAGAAGGTTTCGTGTCTTGAGGCAAAGAACCGAGAGTTGCCGCAGAGAAAGAGGTCGCCTTTATCTCTGCAGGTGAGCCGGATCACAGTCGCGTGGAGGACTTCAAGAACTCGACTTCAAGAGTATCATACAGATCACGCTCGTGAGGCCGAGACCACGCAATGATGTAGAGGTGAAGGCTTTGAGCGGCAGGTGTTGATGAAGGCTTCATCCGAGGTTTCAAGGGGACACGCCATGATCGCAGTTGAGTCGGTGTTGAGGTCCTTTCTCCTAGCCTAGACCCTTTCTAGCAGACGAGGATGACTCGATAGTTCTTCATCATCTACCGATGAGACCATCAAGACCGTAGTTGTAGTTCCTTTATGTTGCAAAATGCTTAGTGTTGTATATTATTTTTTGATTATACTTGTATGTTCTCAAGAAGTATTAATAATCCACAAAAATTGTTTGTGAATATTTCCGAGTTGTGTGTCAAAGCGCATCGATGCGATAAAGATTCGAAGAGATCATCGGAATCCCTTTAATTCGATCTATTCTAAGATCATTACCGAGCTGCTACTGATGACAAACTTGCACGAATATATTTATAGGTTCTCTCGTAACCTCTCGATCTATCCTAGGTTGTGTATCTGAGCCGCTTAATCGATGTTAACCTTATGGAGAAAGAGGTGCCTATGAGGATTGCCAACTTATCCAAGGTTGTTTATCGAAGGCTACTGACGATGTCAACTCAGATAGAAGATCTCGAATGCCGAGGATTTTGACCTATCCGAGGTTGTTTGTCGTGGTGTTGCATGACGTTAACCCGTATGGAAGAGGTCGGGAAGTCACTAAGGACCTCTCGATCTATCCTAGGTTGTGTATCGAGCGCCATCATGATGTTAACCGTTATGGAGAAAGTTGTAGGCGATATAGAGGATTGCCAACTTATCCAAGGTTGTTTATCGAGTTACTCGATGTTAACTCAGATGAAGATCTCAATTGAATCCGCCGAGGATTTTGACCTATCCGGTTGTGTATCGGAGCGCTTACTCGATGTTAACTCGTTATGGAGAAAGTTGTAGGCTCTATAGAGGATTGCCAACTTATCCAAGGTTGTTTATCGAGCTGCTACTCGACGATGTTAACTCAGATAGGAAGATCGATCAATTCCCTGGATCGATCTACCGAATGAGATACAACAATAGTATCTCTTGAGTCGGTGTTTTAAAATGCAAGATAAGCAAGAAAAAGTCACAATAAGTATGAGAACTTTAACATAGATAGAAACATAAATCCAAACAACTTGATGCCAAGGTTGGACAATAAGTATGACAAACAGTATCGATAAATGTTTAATTCGATAACAACAACTGCAATACAAACATACACGATGATAATATTTTCCGCATTAACTAGAATAAAAAATACCACCGTAGTACTTCGAGGTTTGTAGCATTCCGTGACGTGGGAGAGTCTTCCCATACTATCCTTAAGCTTGAACGTGCGCTTGATTTTAGACACCACCACATACCTGCCTTCCCAAACCGGTGAGAGTTTGTTCATTGTGGGCCTTTTCCTCACGAGTCGAGGAGAGACAGGTCCCCAACAGATATGGGCTTTACCCTTCTGCTGAAACCTCGAGCAATCCTTTGTCGATGGAAGCCATTCTGAGGCCGACATGTCGCGGGTCTCGCAGAGATCCGATGGAATCAAGCTTATCGCTGTCGTTTGCATTAAAGTTATGGGTTCTAGGGCTCGGGACCCCATGTCGACCGAATAATACCTCGCCCAAACACGATTGTATGCTTTCTCCAAGAGGGTCCTGATGTAAGTGTAAGCCCAAAGAACATTGGATAGTTCTTCCCATCCTGCAGTGTCTTTAGCCCTTTAGTATTGTCCTATGGTGACTTGGCCCGCCCATTTGCTAGATGGGATACTGTGTGGATTAACTTGGATATGACCGGCGTAAAAGATGTGAATGTCTTTCCGTGAACTGCGTCCCATTATCGGTGATGACTTTTGCTGGAATGCCGAAACGACAAATAATATTTTTCCAGACAAATTGCTTGGCATTTGTTTTGGTGATTTTGGCCGGTTCCCACCCACTTCGTGAAGTAATCAACGCCAAGATTATAAATTTTCGTTGCCCGGGCAATGGGAAAGGGTCCCATTATATCGATCCCCATTGAGCAAGGGCCACGCCTCGATTGTGGTGAGTTCTAGGATGTGTAGAGAGATTGGAATGTAATGACACTTGTTATACTTCTTTACAAACTCCAATGCGCCCTTCTTCATTGTAGGCCAAGAAAACCTTGCCTCATGATTTTGAGGGCGGGCTTTTCCTCCCAAATGTTCACCACTCGAATGAACCTCTCGCATTGCATAGTTAGCCTCCGAAGGTGGTAGACACTTTAAATAGGGCCCTAAGAAGGACCGCTTGTAGAGTTCGTCACCGATTATGGTGAAGTTCAGTGCTCTACGTCGGAGACGGATAGCATCGGTAGGGTCTATTGGCAAGGCCCCACTTTGAAGAAAGGACATGATCGGGTCAATCCATGAAGATTCTTTTGGGTCTTCCAGAGATTGTATCACCCAAGGTCTTGAATAATCCGGGAAAGTGGATGTCCTCTATGTATTTTCTCTTGAAAAGATCTCCGCCGTTGTTGTGGCTAACTTGGAGAGGGCATCCGCCGCGTGTTCTACCCCTTAGAATATGAGTTATCCGATGGGTCTCGACTGCAAGAAGTGACTTTGCCAAAAGATCGACCGAAAGTCATGATCTGCATCGAAGTCTCCTTCAACTTGTGAGGCCACAAGCTGTGAGTCTGTGTAGATGGCTAAGTTCTGGACCTCACAGTCAATGGCGAGCCTTAGTCCTGCTACGAGGGCCTCGTACTCAGCGACATTATTGGTGGCCGGGAACTTTACAAGCCCGACTCTAAAGTTATTTTACTTGGGAGATAAGCAAAATTCCCCGCCTCAAGTAATTAAGCTCCATCAACATATACAATGTCCATTGATTTGTCATGGAGTGATGAATGATCTGTTCAGGTGGTGATGGGATGGTACATTCTACAATGAAGTCAGCGAGCACTTGTGACTTTATATCAGGACGTGGAAGAAAATGGATGTCAAACTCTCCAAGCTCGACCGACCACTTCATCAACCTTCCAGATACATCGCTTTGCGAATAGTTCTTAATGGAAGATGAGTGTAGACGCGTTGATGGTGTGGGCCCGAAAGTAGCCGCAATTTTCGTAATGCACTGGCCAACGCCGCCTTATCTCGCTAGTGGATAGCATCCTTCAGATCGAAAAGAATTTTCCGACATAATAAATGGGTCAAATGAATTCTCCTCACAGACGCACGAGCTTACGGCATGAGAAGAAATAGCAAGATAGATGTACAGCTTCTCTCCTTGGATAGTTTGATAATAGGGGAAGCTAAATAGACTCAAGTTGCTCAAAAGCGTCGAATCTGCCCACGGAATCCATTTCCTCGCACTTAAGATTTTGAAGAATGGTAGATACTTATCTCCCGAGGGGCCAAGAATCGTGATAAAGCTAATCCTTCCAGCCAAACGCGTTGGACTTCCTTGATCGTTTGGAGGTGACATGTCCTTGAGTTCTTTTATCTTCTGGTTGGCCTCTATCCACAAAGTGACCATGAAGCCTAGGAATTTCCCAGAGGAAACTCCAAAAATGCACTTGCTTGGGTTGAGCCGCATCTTGTAGTGTCGAAGAATGTCAAAGCACTATTGCAGATCAGAAATATGCTGTGATATTTTCAAGCTCTTCACCAGCATATCATCAACATACACCTCCATATTGTGCCCTATAAGATCCTTGAAGATCTTATTCATAAGGCGTTGATATGTTGCTCCAAAGATTTTTTAGTCCCAATGGCATGACGACAAGAGATAGTCCCTTACCGTTTGGAAGGATGTTGCTTCCTCATCTATTTTGTTCATCCCGATTTGATTAGAATAGGCATCCATGAAGCTCACTCGATGTCGATGTCGCATCAACTAGTTGGTCGATCGGGGAAGCTATCTTTTGGGCATGCACGATTAAGGTCGGTGTAGTCGATGCATTCTCCGTGAAGCCTTCTTCTTGACTAACACTACGTTAGCCAACCGTGGGGTAGTAGACTTCGAATGAATTTGACTTCCGTAAGTTTGGTGATTTCTTGTTCTATGACGCAATCGCTCGTAAGCGAAGGTTCTTTTCTTATATCACCGCTTGTAGGTTGAGTCAACTTTGAGGGAGTGCGTAATGACTTCCCGGGTCAATGCAATATCGCGCCCGTGCAAAGATATCTTGATTTTACGCAGAAAATCAACGATTCGATTTCGACGAGACAAAGAACGATCTCACCTTCACCTTCGCGATGGATCAACCGAGATAGGAAGACAAATTACATCTTCAACTGGAGAAGCCCTTTCAGAGGCATCCTCATCTCGTAGGTCGAAGTTCTCGATGTTGAGGGTTACCGTAAATGGTCGCTTGCTTGATATAGCACGCTTGTGTTATCTGTTGATTCCCACTTACCACGCCGATGCCACCGGTGTCGGAATTTCATCTTGAGGTGAGGCAATGATGTGATGAAATATCGGAGAGGTCTCCCAAATATTATTATCAGACGGACTCGGACTTGACTACAATAAATTGTATCAAGTGGTTGGGGAAATTCCCAAGAGTTACGGAAGACCGATCGTCCCTTCCACTAATAGGCCGATTATCAAATCCATACAAGGGATCCGCGGTTGAAGCTTCTCTCTTTCTATACCCATGCTGAGGAAAGTGGAGTAAAAAAGAACATCAACCGAACTCCCATTGTCGATCAATATCCTTTTAATATTGAAGCACGGATCACCGACCGCTGCACTGATGACAAGGGGATCTTGATGTGGGATGCGAAGCCCCTCTAGATCTAAATCATCAAAGGTGATAGAATGGTCAACCCGAGACTTCTTCTCGCTTTGGAAGGCGCAATGAATATTTGGCTATAACACCGCCCTCCCGCAATTGTTTCTATCTCCACCGCTGCTGCTCCTTCCTGGTTGCCAAAGATTTTTTGGACGAGGGTTGATTTTGTATAAAATGGCCTACCCTCGACGATTAGTCTTTCAATCTCCTCCTTGGTGGCACTCTTGGTGTGCCCTACAGTGAAAGTGGCAATTTCTCTTGATTTCCAATTCCTGTGCTTTAAAGGTCGCCACTTGACGCCATCCTCTTCTGAATAGCCGAGGATGTTCGCATGACGTGTTGAGAGTCAGATATTTCCTCTCTCGAGTCATCCGAGGTCGCCGAGGAGGTTTTGGGGAGGTTGTCGCCTCTCTTCTTTTTCGAGATGTTTGAACATCATCTTTGGGAACCTTCTTCCGCTGGTGGTTCAAACTGTTGTCGATGAGCACTGATAGCTTCGTCAACGGAGATTTGTGCCTCTATTCGGTGGACCAGTTAGCATAATGGACTGCCTCCGCATTAATGATGAATAAGTATCCGCCGAGTCCTCCGAGAAGCACGCCTCAAAAGTTCCGGATCTACTCTCAGATTCTGTCGCCGTGAGGAGAACCTGGAAGTATTCTTTGAGGGACTCTCCATCGCTCTGGATTCGAGAGATGTGATGAATCGATGATTCTCTTGTTCGCCAGAACTGCTCTACAAAAAATGGCGAGCTCTCCAAATGATCACGGACCCTGCAGTGAATAGCCGTCCCTTTGAGAGTCGGGAATACCGACACAAGACAGTCATTTGTGACGAATGTGCATGATCGCTCAAAGTGATCGATATGCTCGTACGGACGGTGCCATCGTAAGGGTCCATGCCGGAAGCTTGAATTCGCCTAATCGGGTATTGCGAGATGATCTCGCCGAAGGGATGAGTTTTGGAAGAGGAAGAATGGATCATTCGATTGTTTGCCGGAACTCTTCGCACACCGTCGAAGTTCATCGCAGATAAGGTGACGTGGAGTTTCACCGATACGAGAGCCATTCGTGGTGAGTAGAATCGGCGATCCGTAAGTTCGATCTGGATGTGGTGCCAAGGATTCTCTTTGTTGATCCGCATTCCTGCAATCATTCTCGTGAAGAAAATCTGGATTATGCCGAGCGGGAACTGGCTCGTGCGTGTTAACGCTTTTGCCGGTCCTCTCAGAGTCGAAGAATTTCTATGGGAATCCTCCATCCTTGAACGATCTTCCAAAGAGGGCTGACGGACCTCACCGGGACGTAAGTCTGTATGTAGAGAAGTGTTGGAGACTTGGCGCCCTGATCCCGAGGAGGCGTGAGCGCAAACCCCGTTTACCAACCATAGTGGAGATATAGCAATGGGGGAACTGTTGTTCCCACAGACGGCCAAACCGCTATGCGTTAGAGAATTTTATTCTGCGAGATCTTCGTCAGTAGCCCAAAAAATTATCCAACACACAAGGGGATATGAACACGGGGTTACGCGTGAAAACCCGCATGGAAAACCACTGGCCTTGCCCATCAGAACTTTCACTATGTCAAAGATACAGGTCCTCTCGTTAGTCTGAGAAGAAGGAGTTTCTGGGCAAACAATATTCCGAGTGTAGAAAATACAATATCCAAACTCCAACCCAAGGAGAAGTTTCCAAAAGCGGCAGAACGGATCTTCCGGGAGCAACCTCTTGATCTTCGTGAGAAGAGCGAACTGGTCTTTCTAGTCCTCCTACATCGGCGAGCTCCCGATCTCGTGCACCACCGGTGGTGGCACGATGGTGATAGATCGTCAAGGCCAAGGTCAGGTGGTTCTCGAGCTCTCCGGTCTAATCGATTGGCTCTCCTCTAAGGTGAGAATGAGCTCATTTATAGATTTTGGGAGCGGCCTTGTAAATTGTGGAAAACTCCAACCACTCCCATCTGACGGCCCAAGCGATCCCCCGACGACGGTGTATTTTGATGATCCGGTGTCTTAATGATGTCGAATTGGGTGATCTTGGATTCGTTGGATCTCGACAGCCGATCTAACTATAAATATGTCTTTGGTGACCATTTACAATCGGATCCATTTTCATGCCCCGATAGCTTGATCCGAGATTCGATTCTGACCGTTACGCCGATGTCATATGTTCGCCTCATCGGTGACCGCTTGATCAGTAGCTTGAAATCTTGATTAGATCGAAGCATTTATGAAAATGCCTTGAGATTCGTGCTTGATCAGATTAATTTTCTGAGGATGTATCAAGTTCTATTTAAAACTTTTAGATTTTGAATGGTATTTCAGAAAATTCATAATAATTGTAAATAATCTATTAAAATTTTATCATCAATACCTCATTAAATTATTGGAACATTTATTTCTTATGATATTCATTTTAATTAGATGAGTTGTTTCATATCTTAAATAAGTTTCTATAATTTTTTATAATAAAATAATTATAATTATAATTGAGGCCTTATTTGAGTCAGCGGTGGCGATGTAATTTGCACTGCATTATAGTACCTTAATATTATTTAAATCTATGACAAAAAAAACTACGTTTTTCAACATGACTATATGTGAAGATAGTTAAAAAGCTGTAGATTGATTTTTATAAAATAAGAAAAAATTGCATATATCAATTGCAACTTCTTCAAATAACTTTTTTCTATAACACATTCATTATTATTATTATTATTTATACAACTGGAGTTATCCCAAACAGACCCAAGTTTTGAAACAGATAAATTTCAACTTTTCTTATGATGAGATTTTTAAATCAAATGAGAGTTTTAAAGATTTGATTTTGATAATAGAAATGAGTTATAATAGAAATTTCCTGCTGAAATTATATCAAAATATTCGGCTAATAATTTTTGGTTCACAAATTAAATGAAGATATAAATATTTTAAACCAGTCATTTATAAAATATTAGTTTGTGCGCCAAAAAAATATTAATAAAATAATTTGGTATATTTTTAATTTGCTATTAAAATTATACCAAATTAAATTTTAATTGAATGTATAAATATTTGTAAAGTGATATTCTTTAGAAGCAGAATTGTGAATATGTTGCTGTGAATTATATCTAGAGGTATTAAATATTATGTTTATTTCTACCTGTTCATCTCTGCATTCCTTCTTTATTTTATTTTATTTTAAAATATTTGATTCATTTTTTATGACAAATTCACATACTATGCATTCTCTAAATACTTTAATCTGTGAGGATTTTCCTCTATTTATAGATTCAAATCAATTCCTAAACTTTACTTAGTCCATTATATGAATTTTATCCGTACATAAAAGAGAATTTAAATAAATAACTCTTCGAATTATGTTACAATTAGAATGCGACAATAAGTTATTATGATATTTATCTTGAACTAAGTTGAAAATTATAACTTATGTCACGAAGACTATACACGACTAAAATTTTATGGCCCACAAATTAAATGAATATATAAATGTTCATTTAATATTATTTTAATGAGATTAAATTAATGAACATATAAATGCACAATAATGTACATTTATATGTTCATTTAATTTGTAGGCAAAAAAAATATTAACCGAATAACTTGGTATAATTTTAATAGCAAAGCTCGTATCAATATAACATTTCTATTATCTAAATCAAGGCTTTAAAACTCTCGTTCGATTTCAAATTTTAACAGTTTCAAAATTCAGTTATGATGGCAATTTAAATTAATTTTATAGTAAAAAATTTAGGATTGCAAACCAACCGAACCGAGCAGAAACTTGTTCGAATTCAAGCTCGTTTGTCATTATTGACCTCAAGCTCTCGAGCTCAATTCGAGCTTTTAAGATGGTGTTCAAGCTCGAGCTCGTTTAAAAAAATCTTGTTTGAGCTCGGCTCGAGCTTGTTCATGAGCTCAATTCAGATCGAGCTTATCAAACATGTTAACAAGCAACTCGTTTAATGAAATAAACGAGCCTTAATCGAACTTATTCGAACTTATTCGCAAACAGCATGTTGAGAAATATAAATGATACTATTTATAAACAAATTTTAATGGAGCCTTAATCGAGCTCTTATCGAGCTCCTTAACGATCTTATTGGAGAGCTTTAAATGATGTTGTTCATGAACATAAATGAACTAAACAATAACTTATTCAAACTTGCTCATTTAACAATCGAGTATTTACAAAAATATTCAAACTCGTTCAATTAGTTAAATGAACGAACATAAAATGAGCTCTAATGGAGCCGAATCACGAGTAGCTTGTTGAACGCTCGGTTCATTTACAGCCCTAAAAAAAAAAATTGGTAGAAACTTGAAAACAGTCATCTAATTAAAATTCATTCTATATGAAATAAATGTTTCTATAATTTATGAAATTATATGCAATAAGATTATAATGAATTATTAAATTTATTTTAAAATGAGTACCATTATATATATATATATATATATATATATATATATATATATATATATATATATATATATATATATATATATATATATGCTCTCAAATCAAATTATGCTACAACAAATAAACTAACAAGCTTACAAACATAAAAATAAAATCATATATAAATGAAAAGAAAAAAAATGCATAAAGAAAATCATTAATTGAACCCCAAATCATCATTTGCTACAAAAAACATTTCTTTTCATATAAAGTAAAACATAAGCATTTACACTCCATTCATACTCTGTAGCTTCTTTTAATGCACAACAGTCCCTTGTCTTCTCCCCTCTTCTTTGGCAGAAACTGAAGGAGGTTCAAACTCTCTAAAAACCCTTAAAGCTGAGATCAGAGAAAGGCAAATGAAGCAAAGAAGAGCAAGAAAATGGAGAACCAGAGAGGCTTTTCCTTTGCTGCAGAACTTCATAAAGTAGCTGCAGACCTCACTCCATGAGACCTCTCTGTCTCCCTCATGAGCCAGATAGAGAAGCTCTGCTACTGCTGAGCTCGATGTCACCATTAGATAAGCTATAAGCTGAGAAATTGAGGGGTTAAATACAGAAAATTGTTTGCATGATAGATTTCCAATTGTGATTTTAAGTCTAATAAAAAAACTGTCGGATAAGATTTAAATCTGGTTAATTCCTGCTATGTTTTATAACCAAATAGCCTCTAAAGTTTACATATGAGTGAAAATTAGTTCCAGATCAAAAGATGAGACTTTACCTTTGATACCAACAGTTGATGAGTAAGATTCAAACTAAAAAATTAGTAAACCAACTGTTATTTTATTTTTCATTTAGAATTATTTTGCACTTGTTTTGCGAATCTTAACAAATTGTTTGGAAAAGATGAGGTACAGTGGGATGGTTTAGAGGAACACCATTAAGGATTCGATAGAACCTGATCTAGAAGAAAGAAACCCAATGTAGTTTTGTTCTCTCGAAGTCTCATCAATAGGGTTGCTGAGATTAGCGCGTAGGGGGCTGAGATGCAGTTCATTGAGAACAAGAACCTGCACAAAAACTCATCAGAGAGAGAGAGAGAGAGAGAGAGAGAGAGTTCTTACCTGAAGCCAGAGATATTGGTGAACTCAACCTTGCCATATTGATCAGTTGAATCCTTGACCTGCACCACCGTGAATGCTGATGCAATGGTGAGGGGAAGTACAGAGAGTCTGAGAAAGATTTCAAAAGATCTGAGATTAACATGCAAATCATTCATCTTTTGAAAGGTTATGAAAGTTCTCCAAAAAAAAAGGTTATGAAAGAAAAAGAGGAAAGTAGGAGAGAGAGAGAGAGAGAGAGAGAGGGAGAGAAGCTCAGGAGGATTTCCACTTAAAGAAACCCGAAACTGTGGTGGGTTAAAGGCATTAAGTGAGGCTGCTGCTAATGTAGCTAAGAGAGAGAGAGACGGAGTGTGAGAGATATTTCCTTTGGGCTATATTTAGAAAGTGGTCTATTGCGTTGACAGTGCTTAACAGGCCCTTTCGCAGCTTACTTCCTTTAGAATTCAATGTAGTCGATATTCTCTCTCTCTCTCTCTCTCTCTCTCTCTCTCATCGGATGCAGGCTTCTCCGATCATCACGATAATTGCATGATTTAGCTAATTTATTCTAATTATTAGTTTTATTTTAAGAGAATTAATATTTAATTTAACAATAGTGATTTTGAGATAATATCTTCGATTAATCTTAAATATTTAAAAGAGAATAACGGTCAGAATTATGATAATTGCTATGGGTGATGATATTTCATTCCATGAGACCGATGTGGCAAGGAATGTAATTGATTTTAAATGGCCATCCTAAGAGATTATTTCTAAGATAAAAATCATGTATATAAATAAATATCATAAATTGAAAGTAGCATAAGAGATTATTTCTAAGAAGAAGTTGGATAGGAAAAAAAAAATGAGAGGGTCTATCTCTCAATTTAAATAATTCTACATATGTAGTTTGAGAATTACAAAAAAAAAAGCTCTTCGAGATAGGTTGACTTGAATAGTGGGAGACATTATTATCATTGTAGAAGTTTTAAAGTGTCAAGAGTTATTACTTATTATCAAAAATGATATGTGTTAGATTGATGGATGCTCTAATTTGGGTGACGAAGAACAGTAAATTTGATTATCTTTATATGATATTAGATTAACAAATCAAATGTTGGATGTTAGTAGTTCACGAACATCAAAAGTCGATCACAAGTATGCATCGAGCAACGTTGATGGGGAGTATGAGAATGCAAGTGATAATGAAAAATCATTTTAATTGTTCTACTAAGATAGGAGGAGATTTAATGATCAAAATGGCAGATGGTGAGTATTTTGGTGACGGGTTGGCATCACATCTTAGATGTAATGGGAAAAACTTAAAGTCAATAGATGGAAGGCAATTTGCTTTGTTATTCATTGAATAGAAGGGGAGACAAGACAAGTGGAGAAATGAACATCAAATGCAGATAGTTGGCCATTGAACATCAATTGTGGGAAGGTTCAATTAATGATTAACTTGTAACATCATAAATCATGTGATAATAGATACTATATTCATTGTTCTTATGATAGAAAAAAAAAGGTCGAGCAACCGATGAGATGCATGTTAGACAATGATAATTGATGAATATTGAATGCTACTCATTGGTAGCATCGAACACACATTAATAGGAAATGCCATCGATTGTAGATAGAAAACTTGATCAATTTTCATTATAAATAGAATTGGGTGACCAAAAGATGAATATTATGCATATGTGATTAGCAAACATTGAATATTGATGTGGGCAAGCAATGATCGATGATCAATGAGGAATCTTAGAAATCAAGTGATAGTGAACAACTAGCGTACTTGTTATAATACGAGAGTAGACTCGATTATCAGAAAGATAGATATCAACATCAATTACTAATAGGCATCAAATTAATCATTAGCAAGCATTATATGACATTCGATGGAGAATGATATGAGTCAAGTGATAATATATGATCAATTCTATCATTTTTCGATGAGAAAAGAGATTGATCAATAATTGATAGATAACAAATATGTATTAGAGGTATACATTGGTCAATGATTACAAGGAAATGTTGGAAGTTGATTAGCAATAAGCGGTCAACTTGATTGTTCTAATATAAGACCGAAAAATCAAAAAAGATGAATATCTAACATCAATGAATAGGCAGACATTCAAATAACAGCAACCAGCATATATTAATGAATAGAGATATAACATAACAAAACTTAATTAAAGAAAATAATCCATAAATTACATCAGTCACTACCATTAACAATGTTGCATGCTGCTGCAATATATTATATCACTGTAATGATAGATTCAGATTTATAAGCAGCTTAACTTGGCATTTCTCCAAGATCTGTAAATTGCACAATTGTTCACTGAAAATTGCAAAGAAAAGTTCCTCTCTCTACCTCAATGCATTACTGGAGTATGTTAAATTAATCAGCCAATTAACATAAATTACAAGGCATCATAATAATCATTATCATCAATTACAAATCATTAGTAAAAATCAGCATTAGATTGATTTGAACCAATTAGTTTTAAAAAAATACAACCTGCTCATCAAAGCAAAGATGAAGAATGTGGGAGGGAGGCAAGTGGCCTCTCCCTCTCCTTCATATCTCCATCATTCTTTCTCTATCATAAAAAAAAAAACAATAATAATAATAATAGAAGCAGCCCTCTCTTTCCAAAATGCATTGAAAAATTGTGATCCTATCTCAGTTCAGTACTAAAAACAATACAATCTCACTAAATCATGAATGCATCAGAAAACTGCATTCCATATAGCACTTTCACTTTCGCCGCATCGTTGATGAACCTCTTTAATCCTTTCAGCAGACTTGCAGATGCCACTGCAGCTCCAGTCGAAGGAGGCTATACAAAGGTTTCCAGCCTGTGCTTTCCATTCACAGTCTGCAAAATATTACAGTTAAATGTTTAGTTGAATTAATTCAAGGAAAAAAGAGGTTGTGTGGTACTTAAATAGTTGATTGTGAGCATCTGAATGAATACAAAAAAAAAAAAAAAAGTACAGAAAGCTAGGCCAGCCTTCTATGATAGAATGGCTAAGGAACCATTGGAACTTCTAAAAGTAATGGTTCAGGTTTAGCTCGATGATTGAGCATAGTTCAGAAATATCATTGATCAATAATGGAAATCAACAAGAAATAAACTCCAACTTCCATAAACTACAACTGTAGTATAGTTTCAGAATCTACAAAATCCATGATCCCAGATGTCCAGATCTGGGACCAAACAAACTCACTTTTCATGCCTCAATCTCATCTTTCAATATCCGAAAAATCAACAGTAGATATGCAAATCCTCTGCTGTTTAAACATTCTTTCTGTTAAGTATTTGAGCTTATGTGTGATATGCTTTGTATTTTCTCCATCATTGAGTCAGCGATGGATAAAGCGATAAAAGGTAGACATAGCAAGCAATGGGGTTATAGCAGATGCATTAAATATTTCGATGTTTTGAATATTTTTAAAAATTATTATTAACATCATATATTTTTTATTTTGAAATAAAGCATAAACAACCGTACATACATACGATTGTTTAAATTTTTTGGTGCTCTCTATTGCGTAACACTCATTGACCAACAACTATAACTACAAATGTTAGTACTCAATCAAATTATAAATGCCTCATCTAGCACATTGGAATCAACTATCCAAACTAATAATTCAAGTGATGCTACTAAATAGTAACTATTATTAATATTTGAACTTTTAAAATATTTAAATCGACTTTTGCAGATGTTACAATATCTAAATTAGCACGTGTTAAATTATTTATAATAAGAATCTGTATTATTTATTATAATAATATTCCTCATTATTTAGGGCATTCTCTTTTATTGTATTTTTCTTAATTATTTTTCAGCTAAATGTCTCTCAATCTCTCCTCCAATCAAAGATCCTTGCATCCTCATTCTTTCTACCATCAATATTTTTTTGGGACCTTGAATTATCTCATCTCCTTGAGTCCTTGATAGAATCATCACCATTAATTTACATGATCTACATCTAACATTTTACCACAAATTTCTCTAATGCTCTCTAGATCTCCAATTCTCACTATTGTCTTAACATTTCAAGTTCTTCGTGCGCATATGTGCTAAACTTGTGCATGCCAATGTTATGCCTATGGCACTATTGCTATTGCACTTGCACATATTGATCATCTCCTATTGATGCCAACAAAAACTAGTAATTCGGATGCATGCCGATGCCATCATCATTTGCAAAATCATACAAGCAAGTATCTCTCCTATTTATTGCCGTGATGTTTCCTTATCATAAACTATATTTTTATTCCTTTTTTCCCTTTCTTTGTCAATATATAGGAACATAAATATTTGAAGAACACAATAATTTCTCCTATACTTTCTTTCAAATATGATGTCAAAGTTATTGCTCTCTCCATGCCTCATTATTACCTTTCAATTAACTTTATGATCTCACCCAACACAACCAGGTAGAGTCTCTGTCCCAATCATAAACTCATACACTTCATCACTTCGCTTTGATTTTATTGCCACCCACTTCATGCCATCAATAAATCTCAAGCCACTGGACCTCCACCAGAGGCACATTCATCAAAGAAAGACGAGCTCAATTGTACATCGTCTAATTCCTAGTCTTAAAAGGATCATATCCTCTCGCATGCCTCCTCCCTTTCCTCTTGTGAGAACTCTTATATCAATCCTTGCATAGTGGAACTCGCTTTTCTCTTATCAATTGACTTGCCATAAGTCACAAATGTCCATTGTCGTTAGCTTAAATCTATTGTCCCCTACTACAGAAGCAATGATCAATTTCTTAAACTTGTCATTTGGCATTTCATTTGCACTTGTTAGCATTTTGATTTTATGTCCTGCAAAAATCTGTTTTAAAAAAGCTAAAATTATCTTTGAAGGTAAGAGCCAAGCTTCATAGATATAATCAAACATTTTAAACTATAAAATAATTATAAATTACTTTCTTTAGACTACATCTAAAAAGAAATATTTTCTAGTAAAAAGTAAACATGTTGCACATCTCCTTACATGTCTACTTAAAAAAAAAAAAAGCAAGATTAAAAAAATGATATCTTTTTTTGTATAAAATCAAATTGATTTGTTGACTCCAACATGACTTTTCTTCATATATGTTCTATTATTCTATCACATAACTTCATTGACTAACAATTGATTCCCCCCTAAAAATAACAATCTTCGACATCTATGTTACTCATATATACTAGTATAGAAATGCTTCTATAATTATTTGATATGCTCTATCCTCTAAAATTTCAAAAATAAGATCAATAATCATACTACTCCATTATATCAATTAACTATACAAATCTTTATGTATCATATGGACAAAAATCATTTAGCTTAATGTAAAAAATTTCATTTTTTTATTGGTATAAACAAGTAAAAATTTCATTTCAAAGTATCTCAAAATAACATTTCAACTCTCCAAAATTCATCTTACCTTCTAAGTTTCAATATATTATCCTAGAGTAATTATCTTTTCTAAATGGTTTCTTTATATTTCTAAGATAAAATTCATTATAATTACCGTGTACTGTACATAAACTTTACCCTAAATTCATCTTACAATATTCTTGACAAAAAAAATTCTTCTTACAATATTGCTAAAAACTAATATGTAGTAGCTTCACTTTTATAATTAGGCTCACTTCTTATTTCTTACAAGAAATCAAATAAAATTCTGCTATTGTATATCAAACCATTGTTCATTTAAATCATAATCAAACATACATATTCATTTAAGTACCCCTCTTTCTATGTTAATTCAAATAGTAATTCAGACAATACTTCGCAAAATTGGTTTTAAACTCTAAAGGCCAATCTCTAACTACTTATACATATATCCTTACAAATAATTAACTTAAAAGCAATTATGGTATCATAAATTCTATTCATCTCACTATTTTACCTTTAAACCCTCCACTCATTACTATAATAACCATGCAACTATTTCTAGCCTTTCAAACATACAACTGTTTTGGACCTTAGCTAATATCTTAACTTTTTCCCTGTCCATTTATTTGTTAGAAGCACACATCATAAGTCCCTAATTTTAAACCTTAGCTAATTATCTCTAGTTTTTGGAAACGCGTAAGATAAATGGTTAGTTCTTTTGCATTTAAACCTCTACTAATAGTGTTGAATCTTAGATAATATTATTCATCTTATAATAGTGTCCAGTAATTCTCTAATCTTCTGATACAAATTCATCAAATTTCATGCAACAAACATAATATTTGGTTTAGTTAATGATCACTAAGTCTCAGAATACTAACGAGACAATAAAAGGTGAGCTCCTACAAATGCATATTGAAGAAGAGTTAATGTATTCAGTCGCACACTTAAATTTGTAGATTGGATATTTATATGACTCCAATCTAGAACCACCATCATTAACTATAGGTAACTTAACAAATGTCAAAGATCCTCTCATTCTCTCTCATTCTCTCTCTCTCTCTCTACAACAACAACAACAACAACAACAAGCCTTAATCCCACTATGTGGGGTCGGCTACATGAATCCTTCGTCTCCATTGTGTCCTATTATGTGTTAAATTCTCATTTAATTCAAGTATACTAAGATCATTTTTTATACATCTTAACCAAGTCTTTTAGGTCTACCTCTACCTTTCTTAACATAAAGGCAAATCTAATCATCTACTCTCCTAATGGGTCATGGACTGACGCTTTATGTGGCCAAACCATCTAAGGCGACTCTCCCTAATCTTATCTACCACCTGAGCTACTCCAACTTTTTTCCATACTCATTTTGCATTCTATCTCTAAGAGTAAAGCCACTCATCCACTGAGCATCCTCATCTCTATAACACTTAACTTAGTCTTTATGCTTCTCTTTATTGGCAACATTGCACATAAGTCATTGGTCTTACCACCATCTTATAAAATTTTCCTTAAGTTTAAGTGGAACTTTCTATCACATAATAGGCCGGATGCATTCCTCCACTTCAACCATCCAACTTGAATTCTACTAATAACATCTCCATCTATTTCACCATCATTTTGAACAATAGAACCTAAATATCTCAATCGCTCACTCTTATTAATGACTTGATCACCTAAAGTCACAACACTAAAAACTTCTACCACTAAAATTACACTCAATATATTCAGTTTTAGATCTACTTAAAGCACCTTTAGACTCTAAAGTTGACTTGTAATTCAAGTTTCTCTTGGACTCCTCTCTAGTCTTATCAACAAGAAGAATGTCATCAGCAAAAAGCATACACCAAAGTACATCTTCTTGTAAATGCCTCATAAGAACATCCATAACTAAAGTAAAAAGATAAGGGCAAAAAACCCACAAAACCCGTAGACTCTAAACTCTCTCTCTCTCTCTCTCTCTCTCTCTCTCTCTAAACAAAAAAAAAAACCCACAAAACCCAACAATCCAAACTAAAATAAAAAAGAAACACGCTTTGAAACAGCGAAAAAGGCCAACAATTTCACAAATTTTATCATGGAAGTTTGCATCATCAGCTAAAAAAATTACGATAAAAATTAAGGCATATGGCTTCAATAAACTTGCCATGTGCAGTCTGAGATCGACTCATGAACAATTATAGCCAAAGAAGTGAGAAATAAAATAAAAGGAGAGAAAAAAAAGGGAGAAAAATTAGGTACACACCATGGCAATGAAAAATAGGTTAAGATATTAACATATAAGAAGTTTTCTAATATGAATTGAGCTAGCCTGATAGCTCCAGATTCATTCAAACAAAAGCAATAATAAATCAGATCAATTTACATAGAACTTATTAATCACTAAAACTGGAATTTCAGAAAGCTAGAAATTGAACTAACCTGGATAGGTGCCACAGCATAGCCTACGATCATCAATATGTTGCACGTCTAAGCCAATAAACCAGGAACCTAATGAAACATCCTCATTAGCATACTTGTGTAGAATATGCCTGAAATAATAAGAATCAAAAGCAAGATTAGAATGAGAGGATGAACGAACACATACTTAAAAAAATAAAAAACAAAAAATAACAAATAAAAACTAGTTTCTTAGATGACTAGATGCAGCACAACAAATAAATAGATGAACTAAACTTGGTGAAAATCAATAAAAAGTGTGCTTAAAAGTGGCTTACTGATTTATGGATATGTAACTAGCCAAATCCTTTGAAATAGCATACAGCTGACCAGTGGCATGACGAAAATATCTGTTACCTTCTTCCCCAAATTTCCAATGCTCAGGTTCATGATACCTCACTCCCCTGGAAGTAGAAAAGTTAAAAGGAACTCAGTAACTGGTTGCAATATCATCATACATAACATTTATTTATACTTACTTCTGTGCCAGGACAGGACCTGACTTCATGCACCCAATATACACCCTTGGCTTCGGGCGAAGCCTTGCTAAAGCACTTCCCAGAGTCGCTGTAACAAAGTAACGATAGAAGGCCAACATGAGTATAAAATTGAAACCAGAACAGGACAAAAAAGGTGCAACTTGATGATAAGGTATATTCTTGAGCATTGGAGCCTATATATTTCATTTAGTTCCATTACTCTGATGCAGCCACATCATTGTTGTATGTGACTGGCAGAATTATAAATTATTTGAACTTTTGTTTTACTGCCACATATCTTCTAATCTGATACAAAATTTCATGGATGAATAATTCATGACCTGATGACCTCTTAAGACTTGCCGCAGAACCAAAAAAGATAAGTTGATATCAATAGCATCAACATGAGACAAATCTATTTTCAACCTAAAAGCCTATAGGTGAGGGCCAATCACTTGATAATTCAACACTAACATATTTTTCAACTATCATATGAGGCATTAAAGAAAATGAAGTGTGGAAAAGTAATAAGATCTGATGATACTCCAATAGAAATGTGAAAATGCTTAGGAGATTAATAATTTTTTTGACTTACTAATCTTTTAAATATTATTTTAAAAACTAAAAAGGTACCAGATGAATGAAAAAAGAATTTGTCAGTTCCTATTTTAAGAGAAAAGGTGATGCACAAGAGTGTGAATTATAAAGGAATTAATTTAATGTATCATCCATTAAAATTATAGGAGAGAGGAATTAAACATAGGATATGACGTGATATAAAAGTTTCTCAAAATCAGTTTGATTTCATGCTAGGTAGGTCTACTATGAATATTATACAATTGTTGAGAGGTTTGATGAAAAAGTAAAAGGAAAAGATGATTTACATATGATATTTGTTGATTTAGAAAAAGCGTATGTGTTGACCTCCATGCCGATCAGTCGAGCTCACAAATAAATTTGACGGACTTCTACGATCAAATCGAAATACACTCAACGGTGCAGAAAATCAGTCAAAATGATCTCCGATCGACGAACGGACTTTGTCATCTCGTTCAGAACATCAATATGCATATTGCACAATTTATTTGACGGTCGACCAATCAAAAAAGAAGATTGTCGACCTTTTGCGCCATTGGGGTGTTGACCCACTCGCATTCTTACTCTGTCTTCCTCAACCGGCTCTTCCTCAACCGCAAGCCGCGTCCTCCCTAAAACCGCAAGGAACCGCACACACGCTCGATAAAAAAAGGGCCTTCTCGTTCGCCTCTTCCTTTTTCTGGTCTGTCCCCTTCGAGTCGTAAGTCGTGAGTTTCACCCAAATTCCTTGATCAAATCGTAAGTCCCCGCTCGATTCACCCTCTCCAACCTTCATCCCTGCTATTCGTCAGCACGCAATTCTTCCTCCTGAGTTCCCTCTCTCGTTCCATATGGAACATTCACACATCTCGAGCGGCACACGAGCACCCTCCCAATCTCTCGCTCTTGGTCCCCTTCAATCCATAGCCTGAAAAAAAACCTCCTTGTTCTCAGCTTGAACATTATCGTTCATCCTGTTGCAAGAGAGACCAAATGAGCTCCTTCCCGTTCGTCATCCCTCAACAAACCCAGTAGAACAGCAGAACTCCCTCGCGTGCGTTCCCTCCGATCTCTCCCGAGTCCTCTCTTCCATTTTCCCTCTACGACATTGGCTTGACCTGAGATTCCTCTGCTCTCGTTCTCCCGATTCCTTCAAACCGACCCAACAACCGCCTGATTCACTCCACATATTCCCTTCCTACAACCTAGAGTGTAGCCGAGAGGCAACTCTGCCATCAGACAAGTTCCTCTCAGCAATCGCTCTCCTACTCGCAACATACCATCCCCTACAGCCTTCAATCGACTTCATCAATTATCCTCTACACAAGCTGCAGCCCCTCCTGTCACAAAATTATTATGGTTGTTGATTATGAATGTGTATAGGATATATATATTTGTTTCTTTATGCAAGTTTTAATACGTCGTCATGCTCATCGAGCATGTGAGATATCGTAGGGTGTTTCAAAACACCAACCGTCGTCTTATCGGGGTGTGGTGGTAAAAAAATTGTTGTGGCACCTATCTAGAAATGTTCTTTGAAATTTTGACTAAATTTTGCACTTAGAAAAAAAAAGAGGGAAATCAAAAAAACCAATCTCATCAAAAAAATAAACAATCTAAAACGGAATTTGAATGTGTAGAACTTGCATATATATTTGATTTTATGCAGATGATTGAAAGTCCTGTTATGCTCATCATGGTGAAACGGGATTGAAATTGATAGGTCTTAACATCAGCGTCGCTCATTAGGCGACGAATAAAAAATTAGATGTAGCCTGCAGGGATGACAGGAATCTGAAATATTGTCGAAAATTTATCCAAAATTCATACTTACAAATAAAATTTAAGCTAAACAAATAGCGCTACCTAAGCTCGCTAAAATAAATTGATATCGAATTGAATTTTGAATTTTATTTGTAAGTAAAAGGAAAAGATGATTTACATATGATATTTGTTGATTTAGAAAAAGCGTATGTGTTGACCTCTATGCATGTTTATCGATTCAGTCGAGTTGAGAACAAATTCGGACGGATACAACGGTGTCTGATCAGTGAAATACACTCTGCAGAAAATCAGTCAAAACGATCTCTGATCGACGAATGGACTTTGCCATCACGTTCAAAACGTCAAAATTGATCAGAATATGCATATTGCAAAATTTGACGGTCGACCGATCAAAAAAGAAGACTGTCGACGCACCTACGCGCACATCGGAGTCGGGTGTTGACCCTCACTCGCATTCTTACTCCTGTCTTCCTCAACCGCACGCTCGGCTCTTCCTCAACCGCAAGCCGCGTCCTCCCTAAAACCGCAAGGAACCGCACACACGCTCGATAAAAAAAGGGCCTTCTCGTTCGCCTCTTCCTTTTTCTGGTATGTCCGCTTTGAGTCGTAAGCCATGAGTTTTGCCCAGATTCCTTGATCAAATCGTAAGTCCCCGCTCGATTCACCCTCTCCAACCTTCATCCCTACTATTCTTCAGCACGCGATTCTTCCTCCTGAGTTCCCTCTCTCATTCCGTATGGAACATTCTCACATCTCGAGCGGCACACGAGCTCCCTCCCGATCTCTCCCGCTCTCCGTCTCCCCTTCAATCCGCAAACCGCACAGAAAAAAAACCTCCTTGTTCTCTGTTCGCACGCGAACATTTGAAACTCGTTCGTCCCTGTTACAAGCCAAGAGACCAAACGAGCTCCTTCCAGTTCATCCATCCCTCAGAACAAACCCAGCCAAGCAACCGAACTCCCTTGCGTGCGAGCGGCTCCCTCTCGATCTCTCCCGAGTCCTCTCTTCCATTTTCCCTCTACGACATTGGCTTGACCTGAGATTTCTCTGCTCTCGTTCTCCCGATTCCTTCAAACCAACAACCGCTAATTCACTCCACATATTCCCTTCCAACTGAGAGTGTGGCAGAGGCAACTCATCGAGAAAGTTCCTCTCAGCAATCGCTCTCCTACCCGCAACATACCATCCCCTACAGCCTTCAATCGACTTCATCAATTATCCTCCACACAAGCTGCAGCCCCTCCTGTCACAAAATTATTATGGTTGTTGATTATGAATGTGTAGAAAAGTATGAATGTGTATAGGATATATATATTTGTTTCTTTATGCAAGTTTGAATACCTCGTCATGCTCATTGAGCATGGCCGAGAATCGTAGAGGTGTTTCTTGTCAACACGCTCATCGTGGCGTGACGGGTAAGACTAAAAAAATTGTTAGATATATTTATCTTTGAAATGTTCTTTGAAATTTTAACTAAACTTAAAAAAAAAGGGGGGATGAATCAAGATTTATTTTAAAAAAACCAATCTCATCAAAAAAATAAACAATCTAAAACGGAATTTGAATGTGTAGAACTTGCATATATATTTGATTTTATGCAGGTGATTGAAAGTCCTGTTATGCTTATCATTGTGTAACGGGATTGAAATTGGTAGAGTCTTAAACATCAAGTCATTTCATTACGTGTGAATAGCAACAATTAGATGTAGCCATGGGGATGATCGGAATCTTAGAAATGTTGTCAAAATTTTATCCAAAATTCATACTTACAAATAAAATTTAAGCTAAACAAATAGCGCTACCTAAGCTCGCTAAAAAAAATTGATATCGAATTGAATTTTGAATTATAAATGAGAATGAATTTAAAGATTATATTTTAAATAAAAAATTGGATCGAACTCAAATAGATTTATGAATTTGAAGTGAACTGAATATTTTGGCAATAAATATAAATTTAACACTTCAATATCTCATTTCAATCAATTTAGAAGATGATTTGATTGAATATCCAATAAGAGCTCAAAAGATATTATTAGAATTAGAATGTAACTTTCAAATCATAATTCACTTCAAATGAATTGGAGAAAATCAAATAATTCATAAGAGATTTTCAATGAGATTGAATGATTGCTAATAAGCATAATCAATAAATTCTTGGAAAATATTTGAAGCATATTAATCGTCTTATTAAATACTCGAATTGGATCAAGGAGAAATTGAATATAGTTTGTGATGAGTTTGAGAATTTTCAATAGACATAAATGAGAGTCTATTGAACATTCAAAGACTAATCAACTTTTAATAAAAGAAATTAATTAAATATTATTCCAAAGAATCTAATAAGATCTTAGATCAATTTAAAATACCTTCTACGCCACCAAATCTACAACTCTTCGTACAAGCAGATAGAAGACGATATTAAATTAAATTCTCCATGAGTTATGGAGTTCTCTTTAATCCAAAAATTTAAAAATTTCATTCTAATTATGATTTTCAAAATCAATGATTTCATTAATTAAATGAAATTATCTAAGTTAAAAATATCTGCATGTGCTGGGATATAGAAATTTTGAGTGCAAAATTTAATGTCTGAAAAGGTTGTGCAGGCTAAGTTGGAATTAAATGAAAATATAAAATTAATCTCATGATTTAGAAATAAAATTATCTGAATTATTAAACACATGCATGGCCCCGACACAATGGTGAATATTTAAATTCAAATATTTGATGATGTTGCGCGGGTTAAAAATAAATAAATTTAGAGTTTATTTTGTATTTGAGAATATATTGCAAATTCATAATTATATCTCAAAAAAATACAAATATTTGAAAGAATTAATCATTAAATTTTCAAAATATAAATACATAATTTTGAAATATAAAAGGCATTCAATTGCAAAGCAATGATATACAATTATAAAATAGAGGAAGAAGAAGAGCCTGTATTTGTTAATGCCGTGGCGCTAGCTAGAGAGTAAAGACAAATACAACATTAAATGGAAGCCAAAGATAAGAAAAATTCACAACTTGGTACCAAGATGAATAACATGATGGCACAAATGAATATCATGATGGATATATCGCAGGAGAATATCACATCAAATGTAGCACATGTTTCGTCTGCTAATCAACAAATAGCTAATAATACAACCTTTATACCACCAATAACTCTGATACCTCAGGCTCCTATAATACATGTCATACTTGAAGGGAAGAGTGAAGTTAATCAGCCAGCTCTTCAACCTATAATTCAGAATGTGGCTGTCGTGAACAAGACGATGCGCTCAACTAAAATAATAATTAATGAAAATATAAAGCGGTTATAGCTTAGGAAAGCGGGCGGTGAGTAAGTCGCTTTACCCAAATAATTTGATCAAGTGTCATACCCGAAAGATTATTCAGTACCAAAATTTAATATTTTTAGTAAGCATGGTAATCCAAAACAACATCTAGCCCAATTTAGGCTACTTGTGGTAATACAGGAGAAAATGATGCACTACTTTTCTACCAGTTCATCAACAACCTGACCTCAACTACTTTCGAGTGGTATGCAGTACTGCCAAATGATTCGATCAAAACCTTTGTTGAGCTAGAGATAATGTTCATGAAAAGGTTCGCCAGTGCAACCGAGAAGATAACGATCGTTGACCTTGCCTTGCTAAAAAAGATAAGATGAGTCAGTGACAAAATTCGTAATTCGTTAGCATAACCTAAGCATGAAATGTGAACAAAAAATGGAAGAACATGTAATCCAATTGGTAATGGGCAATATGGATGATAAAATGACACCATTTTTATATATGACGTAAATTACAACATTCCAAGACTTGCTTGATCGGGTGGCCAAATTTGAAAAGTTAAATCGCCCTAAGTCTAAAATTTATACAGATAAATCAAAGAAAAATAAGCCTTCAGACTCAAGAAGAAACGAAACTCGTGCTGCTTTCTATAGCTCAAGTGATGAAAAATGAATAATTTATAATGTAGATAAAAGAAAACAGCCAATGTATAACAGTGATAAGGGAAAGAAGCTTGTGCATCCTAATCCACATCCAAAATTGGTATTGGGAGGAAATGATAAACCTGACTTTTCAGTGGTAGAGCGTCAAAACAACGAGATGATGACCATCTCTTAAGAAAAAAATGAACAAATAATATTCCTTTAGAAGGGACAGTGTGGCTAAATTGTTTCAATAAACAGTCAAAATTAGTCTACAATTACCAGAAAGTAAAAAGCCTGAAGAAGCCAATTAAGTTAACAATCCAAATTATTGTTCCTATCATCGGGTGATCAATCATCTTATTGAAGATTGTTATGTATTCAAAGATTGGCTAGAAAAGAAGTATCGACGAAGTGAATTTATATTATCCAATAGTATTCTAGTCAACTGGAAAAGAGAATCTACAATGATGATTACGTCCTCTTCCATGTCATCCATTAAAGGAAAAAAGAAAGCAAAATCAATTCAGATTGAAGAATGAGAAACGCCAGTTTCTAAAAAGACTATAAAGATGCTGAAACAACTTGAAGGTGTTCTTGGTGTCAGCTGGAAATCGCCTCTTGAACCAATGATTGATCTGAAAGGAGTGTCGAGATTATATGTGTCAACCTCCACGTCATCAACTCAGAGGCACCATAACACTGCCAACTCGTCTCAAAGAGAAAAGCAACTGACACAAATTTTACCAGATCTCTCAAAGAAGCCGATCAAACCAAATAAAATAAAGAAGAAGAAGAAGAATACTACAACTCAAAAGATTATTAATAACTTAGAAGAGTATCATCAACCAACCAGGCAGTCAATTAGACTTGCAGAATTTATGCCTAAACTCCATATTATTGAATTGGATGAAGATGATAATGGTGAATTTTGCCTAGTAGAGATATGCCGAATTATTTATGTAATGTCGGATGTTCTTCAGCACAAGTCACTCCAAAATGATAATGGCAGTCAGACAGACGCAATCAACCCATCAAAATTCTTATCAGAAAAGAAAAAAGAGCCCGAAGAGTTAACATCTGAATTTTGTCTAATGACTCAACAAAAAGATAATAGTTCAAATGAAGATTTATGTTTTCCAGACGAAGAAGAGTCAGACTTATCAACAATATCACATATGAAATGTATAAAGTTGAAAAGTGAGTTTAACTCTTTTCGTCAATCCTCCAGAATAAAAAAGGAATGTGAAGAAATTACCTTTTCAAAGGAATCTGAGCACAACAAGGTGATTCAAGTTCAGTTGAGAAGTGGTAAAGTCTTACAACCATCATCAAAGAAGGAGAATTCAAATAAAGATAAAAGCAAATAAATTAAAGTCAATGAGGATATCATTTCCAAAAATCCTAAAATAAAGCCTAAATCAAGTAAAAAGATAGATTATAATATTTTATCACATCTGAGAAAGATTCCTGCACAATTAAGTGTGTATGAGGCTCTCTTAATGTCAAAAGACCTTCGAGAAACTTTCATACAGGCTCTCAAAAGATCCGGAGAGTTGCAAAGCTTACTTTGCCGAAAAATATATGACTGAATCATTGCAAACTCAAGATCTCCGAGTAATCACATTTTTTGAAGAAAATCTTATGTTAAGAACAGTAGATCAAAACTATCTTTTATATGTTACTGCAGAGAGTGATGTCATCTCGATCAACAGAATACTGATTGATTCACGTTCATCTATTAATCTTATGAGTCTAAAAGCATTAAGAGGATTATCAGTTGATATCCAACATCTTGGGAGGGATAAGCTGATGGTTCATAGTTTCAATGAGAAAGGATAAAAAACTCTGAGTTTTTTTATTCTCCCACTCAAGTTTTAGGATTTGTATACAGAAGTCAAGTTTCATGTAATTGACGATGATACATCTTTTAGAGCTCTCTTGGGTCGTCCATGGCTGCATGAATATGACATGATCCCATCAACTATGCATCAGTATATGAAGTGCCTAAGAGATGGAGAAGAGTTCAGAATTCCTGACAACTTACAACTTCTTCGTTCATGAAGCAAAGATTTATGAAGATGCAAAATATTTCATCCCTAAAGAGCCTAAGTCAACAGAGCCTCTTAAGGCGGTAGCATCCACTTCAAGAACTAAAAAGCAACCTTATAAGGTGGAAGAGCAGAAGCAAAAAGGAAGAAAGAAGGCAATACTGACTCTCCCTAAAGTACTTGACTCTATACCTAAATTAAGAAAATCAATTCCTCATTTGGGAAGTAACACATAAGAAGAAGAAAATATTTCTGTCAAACCTAAGGGAACTTATAAACTTTCAAGAAAAGAAAGTATAAAATAAATGATTCTGATTCAGATTATGACTATGAATCTACTTATGAAAATAGAGTTCAGAGGATCGCATCAAGAAGGATAGCTCACTTAGTAATTTCAGATGACTCCTTCAGAATTATACACATCCCTCAGCAATACTTCAAAGAAATCACTCCACTAGAGGACCATAACATTGAAGAATTGATAACATTCTATGTGTCGTCGTTGAGTGAGAGTGACGGAACAAGAACTTTATTTTATAAATCTGAAGAGTCTCAGCCTCACAATTTTGATCGGCCAACTTAACATGAAGATTATGATGAGATTGTGCCAACAAAAATACCAATATACTATCCACCAAAATTGCGAAGAATGATGCATAAGCTTGAAATTCATATTGGGACTACTAAACATAAAACTCAAATCTTTAACAAGATGCGGAGCCTAAGAAGTCCTCAAGTATCATGAAGTGAGAAGTTTATCACTAAAGGTCTTAGGTTCATCCACAAATCTCATCAAAATAAAGTTTATTATAATATAATAGAAGCTGAGATCGAAACTAATAGTGACGAAGAAGATGATCTCTTTGAAATTCTTCTTATAAATGGTGAAAAAGCAGAAGTCAAGCCTACACCTGAAGAACTCGAAGATGATGGACAAACAGCTACTATGAATGAACTCAAAGAAATCAACCTAGGAGCTGAAGATGATCCTCGTCTAAGTTTTGTCAGTGCCCTTCTACCTAATGAGAAAGTTGAAGAGCTAAAAGTGTTATTTTGTGAATTCAGGTATTGCTTTGCTTGAACATATGCTGAAATGTCAGGCTTGTTCCCTGATGTGGCAATTCATAAATTGACAATCAACTTAGAAACAACACCTATTAAACAAGCTCCGAGGAGAATAAGATTAAAAATTGAAGATTAAGTGATCGTTGAAACTAAAAAGCTAATTAAAGCAGGATTCATACGCGAAGAAATGTATCCTAATTGGATAGCTAATATAGTGCCCGTGAAGAAGAAAAATGGTCAGATTCGTATCTATATTAACTTTCGGGATCTTAATAAAGTTTGCCCAAAAGACGACTTCCCGCTTACTATATCAGAATTATTAGTTGATAATACATCAAACTATGATAGGTTTTCTTTTATAGATGGATTGTGAGGATATAATCAAATCAAGATAGCACCTGAAGATAAAAGACATATCATTCAGAATACTTATTAACATCTATTGCTATACAGTCATGTCTTTCGGTTTGAAAAATACTAAAGCTACATACCAATGAGCTATGACGCGTATTTTTGATGAGTTGATTTACCAGAAGTTAGAATGTTATGTTGATTATTTGATAGTGAAGAGTTTAAATCGTGAAAATCACTTTGAAGACTTGAGAATTGTATTGGAGAAAATAAAAAAATATGATCTTAAAATTAATCCTCTAAAATGAGCATTCGGGATGTCCTCTAGAAAATTTCTCGGGTACATTATACGTCACTCGTCAGGTTCGTTCTTTACAAGAACATCTTGCATTCATCTGATGATTTATATCAAACTTATCAGGACGTTGTCAACCATTTGTAAAGTTGATGAAGAAAAATGCTCCATTTAAATAGGAAATGAGTGCTAAGAAGCCTTCAATAGCATTAAAAGCTACCTGTTAAATTCACTAATCCTTGCAGCGCCTACTCTTGAGAAACCTCTCATTCTATACACAGCTACATTAGAAGAATCTCTCGGAGCATCTTGTTGGGCTAATCACCACCACCATGTACTTATTGTTTAAGCAGACAAAAGAGTGTATACGGATAGAAGGGATAAAGGTTTTGATTAAATAATGAAGGTGTCTCTCCAACTTTCTTAACTTTTAAAACTCTCATTATTTCTCTTAGTTTCTAGTTTCATCTTCTTACCTTCCCCCTCACTTCATGGAGAAATCTCAAAACCAAGTAAATGATTATGAGCAAAAAGAAGAAAGGAAGTCGGGGATGGTTCAAGCTAAGGTAGAGACTTTTCTAACACCCAAGGCATGACTATTCTACTAACTTCCTTAAGTCTCTAGAAGTTGATAGAAGCGAATGAGATACTCTCGATAGAAGCTATTTTGGCATTGATCTTTGCGGTCAAAATTCCATCATTATATGTTACCTCACAAAATTACCTCATCTCAGATTGATCAAGTCTTGATGAAAGAAGATTGATAGGTCGTTTTGTAAGATGGGCAGTATTGCATTTACAATTTGATATCACATATGTTCCACGGAAAGCAATAAAAGGACAAATCTTAACAGATTTTCTTGCTGCACATCTTATTTCTGTGAACTCTTCTCTTAACGACGACTTGTCTAACGAGCAAATTATGCTCATTTATGAAAGAGAAAAATTACAAATTTGATAAATATATTTGATGAAGCCTCGTCAATCAAACAGGTCCAACCTCCAAATCTCCCAAGGGCAGAGAGCATTTCATCATCTTCATGTAATGAGGAATAAAGATGATCATATGGATTAAGCCGACCAAATAATGAAGTATGAAGTATTGGTAGCAAGTCATAAAGAAATTATTTTCATAGGCATTCAAAACTTGCATATTTTTTGTGATTTCCAACTTATTATAAATCAAGTATTAGGCATCTATAAAATCAACAAGCTTGAGTTAACTTTTTACCACAAGAGAGTTCTTGAGCTTATGAAGTAAATACCAAATATCACATTAACGCGAGTCTCTCAATCCGAGAATAGCAAAGCAGATTGCTTAGCAAAATTAGCTAAAGAGATGACAAGTATGAATGGTGATTATGTCATAATTGGGATATTTACTCGACGAGTTTTAGAGCCAACAAAATATCAATCCCCGCAAGTAAAGGGATTATCAAATTCGACCCAACATGATGCGACTCAGGTTGCTCCTCATACTCCCCAAAATCAACAAAGAGTTATACCAAGAAAAGCTAAGCATGTCATTACTTCAGAAAAGCAATGAGAAGTCTTTATAGTAGAAGAGCCACATGATTGGAGGCAACTCTTCATCGACTACTTTAAAGAGGGCAAATTACCGAGTAATTAATCATTGGCAGTTCAAATTGAAAAGAGAATGTTGCGCTATGCTTTCATCAACAACACTTTGTATCGGAGATCCTTTAAACAAATATGACTACGATGCCTAAATACGGATGAAGCTAGCAAAGTGATAGTTGAAGTTCATGAAGGCCTTTGTGGTGCACATCAGTCAGAACTCAAGATGGCAGTAAAGATCAAAAGTATGGGTTATTATTGGTCATTTATGGTGAGAGACTGTATCAGTCATACCAAGAGGTGTCATGAATGTCAAGTACATGAAAATATAATCTACCAACCTCTAAATCCACTACACCCAACAATAACATCATGGTCTTTTGAATGTTAAGGTACAGATGTAATTGGACTGATTGATCCAATCATCAGCTGGTCACTATTTCATCCCAACAGCGACTGATTATTTTTCTAAATGAGCTGAAGCTACCCCATTTAAAGAAGTTATCAAATAATTTCTGATAATGGCATAGCTTTCAAAAGTACAAAGATTTATAAACTCGTGGATCGACACAAAATTGATTGGCGATATTCTTCAATATATAATCCAAGGGCAAATGGTTGGCAGAAGCTTTTAACAATACATCAGTCAAACTGCTCAAGAAGATCCTCACTAAAAATAAAAGAGAATGACATACCAAATTGATAGAGGCATTATAAGCGTATCGAACTACCTACAAGATGCCGACTAAAACAACTCCTTATTCATTAGTATTTGGAATTGAAGCAGTTCTTTCGCTTAAAGTTGAGTTATCATCACTTCGAGTAGTTATCCAATATAATCTAACTGAAGATCAAAATACTCATTTGAGAATGGAGGAACTCGAAGCACTTGATAAAATTAGATTACAAGCTCATTAAAATCTGAAAATTTATCGAACAAAGATGTTCAGAGATTTTGACCATATGGTGCGGCCTCAAACATTTCAAGAAAGAGAATTGGTCTTAGTGCTAAGAAGACCAATTATTCTTAATCGAAAAATTGGTAACAAATTTGAGCTTAATTAGGAAGGTCTTTTCATCATTGAGAAGGTATATCAAGGAGGGGTATACCAACTCATTGACCTAAAGGGCGAGACCAACGCCACCAATTAATGGTCGATACCTACAAAAGTATTATACATGATAAATATATTTTCGAGGTACTATAGAAATCTTCCTACAAGACAACGAGCGCTTTTTATATATATTTATTTAACTCGACATCGTGCTTCTTGCCGAGATCCTTAAATGAATATACATACTCAATATGATAAAAAAATTTCTAAAGCACCGTGAAAATCCTCCTGTAAGACAAGGGGCATTTTTAGATTTCATATATAGATGGGATCAATATTATATGTTAAGCCTTTTTAAGGTCAAATATATCAACTCAAATATTGATGTATTTGCTTTATTTCGTCTTAAAGTTCTTTCCAAGGGCTTTAGAATTCCCCTCCAAGATAGGGGCATTTTTATTTTACGTTAATTTCATTCGAGTTGATATCATGCTATAAGGTGAGATCCCTGAATATATTATGATTTGGATAGACATCGTACTTTGAGCTGAAATCCCCATTTAATTACTCCATTATCCTAATGCTAAAGATACTTTTAGTTATCACGGGTAGCAAAATTGTATCTTTAAATAAGTGACACAAGATGATTCTACAGTTGAAATATTCATCTTCTATGCTTATGAAAGTCCTAAAAGTCAAGTGAGAGAATTTTGAATTTGTAAATTTTGATGTTGTTAAGTTGTTGTTGTTGATGTTGTTAAGTTAGAGAAGTACAAATTTGTTCACAGCTCAAGTCCAGAACTTAAGCGGGTCCTGATCGTCGGACTCAATAAGCCCAAATGTGGCCGATCGCCGACTGCTCTGCTCACTCAACAAGCTGCAAGAAAAATCCCGTAGTGGTAGAGCCCCCGCTTACTAGTTCGATGATAATAGCTATTCTACACAAAGCTGATTTGGCTTAACATACCAAAGTAATTCAAAATCAAAGTTATCTTAACTGACTAATGAACTACAAACAAGACTATAGAAGATTTATCCTTAAAACAACATATGTGTGAAATATCTCGAAGATATGCAAAGATGAAGATACAAAATCTAAGTGCAGTACAAAACAAAAGAAGAATAAGAAGAAAATCAATGAGGTCAATTAGTTTACAACAAATATGGATCGCTTCATACGCGCACCATATTTGTTGGGGACATTTGTTGACCCTTACTCGCATTCCTACTCTCGCTTCTTCAGACGCCGCTCTTCCTCAATAAGCAACCACAAGCCCGTCCTCCCCAAATCGCGAGGCGCATGCGGGCTCGATAAAAAGGGCCTTCGTTAAGCCCCTTCCCCTTTCGGTCTTGCCCGTGAAGCCGAGTTTCCCCGATTCCTTCTTCAACCGTAAGTCCCCGCTCGATTCACCCTCTCCAACCTTCATCCCTGCTATCTGTCCGCACGCAATGCTTCCTCCCGAGTTCCCTCTCTCATTCTATATGGAGCTTTCGCACGTCTCGAGTGGCACACGAGCTCCCTCCCGATTTCTCCCGCTCTCCGTCTCCCCCCTTTAATCCACAAACCGCATGAAAAAAAAACCTCCATGTTCTCTGACCAGCACAACATTGAAACCGTCAGTCCTGCGGTAGAGACCAGAGCTCCTTCGGTTCTCGTCCCTCAGAACAAACCCAGCCGAGCAACCAAACTCCCTTGCGTGTGAGCGGCTCCCTCCCAATCTCTCTTGAGTCCTCTCTTCCGTTTTCCCTCTACGGCATCGGCTCGACCTGAGATTCCTCTGCTCTCGCTCTCCTTAATCCTTCAAACCGATTTTCCTCTAATCAACCCAACAACCGCCTAATTCACTCCACATATTCCCTTCCTACAACCTAGAGTGTACCCGAGAGGCAACTCTGCCATAAGGCAGGTTCCCCTCGACAATCGCTCTCCTACCCACAATATACCATCCCTACGCCTTGATCGACTTCACAATTATCCTACACAAGGCTGACCCCTCTCACAAAATTATTATGGTTGTTGATTATGAATGTGTAGAGAAGTATGAATGTGTGTAAGATATATATTTTTGTTTCTTTATGCATGTTTGAAGAACTTATCACGCCTTGATGAGTGTGATGAAATGAAAATCGACCAAGATGCTTCAACACGACATAATCATTCGTGACGGTAAAAATTGTTAGATGTGGCACCCATATGCCGAAATGCTGCCAAAATTTTGACTATATTTTGGACTTAGGAAAAAAAAGAGGGAAGAATCAAGATTTATTTAAAAAAATATCAATCACATCAAAAAAATAAACAATCTAAAACGGAATTTGAATATGTAGAAGTTGCATATATATTTGTTTTAAAGCAAGTAATTGAAGGCCGTTATCTGAGCATAACGGATTGAAATTGACCGAGGTCTTGACATCAGCATGTACTCGTTAGGCGTGTGGATAGGCCAAAATAGATGTATCCCCTACGTGGGGATGGCAAATCTTCTGTAATTTATCAAAAATTCATACTTGAAAATAAAATTCAAGTTAAACAAATAACGCTGCCTAAGCTCGCTAAAATAAATTGATATCGAATTGAATTTTGAATTATAAATGAAAATGAATTTGAAATGAATTTAAATATTATATTTCAAATAAAAAATTGGATCGAACTCAAACAGATTTATGAACTTGAACTGAACTGAATATTTTGGCAATAAATATAAATTTAGCACTTCAATATCTCATTTCAATCGATTTAGAACAAGATCTGATTGAATATCCAATGAGAGCACAAAAGATATTCTTGGAATTTGAATGTAATTTTCAAATCATAATTCACTTCAAATGAATTGGAGAAAATCAAATAGTTCATAAGAGATTTTCAATAAGATCGAATGATTGCTAATAAGCATAATAGATGAATTCTTGAAAGATATTTAAAGCACATTATTCGTCTTATTAAATGCTCGAATTGGATCAAGGAGAAGTTGAATATAGTTTATGATGAGTTTGAAAATTATCAATAGACATAAATGAGAGTATATTAAACATTCAAAGACTAATCAACTTTGAATAAAAGAAAATAATTAAATATTATTCCAAGAGATATAATAAGATATTAGATCAATTTAAAATGTCTTCTATGCCACTGAATATGCAACTCTTCGTACAAGCAGACAGAATGCAATATTAAATTAAATTCTCTATGAGTTATGGAGTTCCCTTCAATCCAAAAATTAAGAAATTGCATTCTAATTATGATTTTCAAAATCAATGATTTCATTAATTAGATAAAATTATCTAAGTTAAAATACTGCGTATTGCTGGGATATAGAAATTTAATGTAAATTTTAATATAGAAATTTCTGAGAGGTAAGTTAGAATTAAATGAAAATATAAAATTAATCTCTGATTTAGAAATAAAATTATCGAATTATTAAACACCGAGTCGAAACCGGTGATGAATATTTAAATTCAGTCGATGATCTTTGCGGGTTAAAATAAATAAATTTAGAGTTTATTTTATATTTGAGAATATATTGCAAATTCATAATTATGTCTAAAAAAATACAAATATTTGAAAGAATTAATCATTAAATTTTCAAAATATAAATACATAATTTTGAATATAAAAGGCATTCAATTACAAAGCCATGAAATCTATTCTGACTTTAATCTATAGATGATCTTACATGGTACATGGTTGATAAGATCTAAAGTTCTTAAATATATTAAATTCAATTAATTAACTACCCCGATGATGGCTGTGTTGAATGAAGATTTTAACCGGAGTGAATACTTCCATAAAAAAAAATGTGATATTAATTTCATATTAAATTAACTTAAATTGAGTATCAATTCAAATGCAAAATCTAACATGTCATTAAGTGTTAAATGCTTAAATGAAATTTAATCTTTTAATAACTTAAAGCTAAAACTCAATCCAGTAATTATTTCTTTGAATCACAATTAAGAAAATTAGCTTGAAAATTTGTCTTCAAATCAAATATATTTTTATATTCACTCAATCATAGTGGGGCGTGGCGTGTCTCTGCATTTGATGATATACATATATGATGTAGTTAGAGTCGCCATTCAGTGATTGCCAATATGCGGTTATATTACGATCGTGGCAGGTATGCTTGATGGCTCACGCTCCGGGATATGGATATGAATTGATGTGCAAAACCCTCTATCAGCTAAGGTAAACTTAAGATTGTCTCCTTAGACAAACATCATCCCAAGTCTACAAGAATTATTTGGACGACGCAACCCATGACTGCTGACAGGGATTTTTCGATCAGTTTGGATCGACTACCTCCTCTGACTAAGTTGACTAGGGACCACAACAGCCCGGGATGACGGAACCATGGGATCTAGATCGAGCACGTCATCATTCCCCCTACCATTCGCTTTAAGTTGAAATGATGAATTTCATAAATTCTAAATTTCAAAACTCCACATGCTGTTATTATACGCTATGCATTTAGTGATCTAACGACAAGCCTTAATCGAAAGTTCCCTCTCAGTATTGGGAGGGGTAATTAACAACAGGTGCTTGCACCTATAGGAAACCTGGAACCATATATAAAGTCCTTACAAAATTAGGGCGAAACATGGAACCATATATAGATGTTCTCACTAGACATTTGTAAGAGGATTTACTTAGTGTATACTTTTTGATGATGATATTCTTCTTGTTGATAATACTAGAGAGAGAGTTCAAGAGAAACCTAAATTAAGGAGGTCAATCTTAGAGTCTAAAGGCTTTCATTTAAGTAGATCTAGAATTGAATATAGAGAGTGTAATTTTAGTTGTAGAAGATCTAGAGGTGATGTTGTGACAAAGGGTGATGAAGTTATTAACAAGAGTGAGCATTTTAGATATCTCGAGTCTACTGTTCAAAGTGATGGTGAAATAGGTGATGTTATTAGTATAATTCAAGTTAGATGTTAAAGTGGAAGAATGCATTAGGCTTGTTGTCTGATAGAAAAGGATTGCTTAGACTTAAAGAAAAATTTTATAAGATGACGGTGAGACGTACAATTTTTATGATTCAAAATGTTGGCCAAAAACAGAGAAGCATAAATTTAAGTTATGCAGAGATGAGGATACTTAAATGGATCAGTGGTTTTGCACTTAGACACAAAATGTGAAATGAAGATATATGTGAAAAGATTGGAGTAGCTCCACTGGTAGATAAGATTAGAGAGAGTTGTCTTAGATGATTTGGTCACACAAAACATCAGTCGTTTGATGACCCAATTAGAATAGTAGATGTATTAGATTTGACCTATATTAAGAAAAATAGAAGTATACTTATGTTGACCTCCATGCATACGCCATAAGCCAAGTCGAAACAGCGAATTGACGACTTATTCGCAAATCGGAGATAAAAGCGCTTTCGGCAGTGAAAATCAATCAATATGATCTCCGATCGACGAACGGACTCCGCCATCGCGTTCAGAACGTCGAAATTGATTAGAATAGGCATCTTTTATGATTCGACGGTCAGCCGTCGAATTAACCATGCGCTATGCATGCTCGAGATCGGGAAGCCGGCGTTGCCGAGCGATCTCCGTTCGCAAAATTGATCACTCCGTTAGCGTCGAAACATCAAAACCTATCAAATGAGGTACCGTTAAATTGGACGAGTATCGTGAATATCGAGCAATCGATCACAACGGCAAATCGGGCGGAAATCCACTGACGGCGCAAAATCAATTGAAGCGACATCCGTCGAGCGGACTCGCCATCGCGTGACAATGAAATTGATCAGAATATGAATCTTGCATAATTCGACGGTCGACCGATCATGAAGGAGGGTCGCGGATGTACTAACACGCATATCGAGGTCGGGAAGCCGCAATATTGCCCAAACGACCCCCGTTCACGAAATTGATTGCTCTGTTAGCGTCGAAACGTAGAAACTTATCAAATCAAGGCTCAATTCGAGCAGTATCGCGCGAATATCGGCGAAGCGGAAACCGACATAATTTGAGCGAAATTGACCCGTTGGCCGACTTGACCAAGCGAACTTCCAGATAGAAGCGGATTGCGTTATTGCGTCCGGAACATCAGAGTAACCGAAAATCGACATATATATTGTCTATGTGACGATGCCGACGCGAAAATCCAGATTAGGGCAAATAAAATAATAATAAAAATGTAAATCCTATAAATACCCCTCATAAACCCTAAACCCTAATTTTTCCTATTCATTTTCCCCTCCTCCCACAACCGCAACCCTAGTCTCTCTCTCTCTTTCTCTCTCTCTCCTCTCAGTTCCTTTGTCTGATCTTGCAGAGTTTCCCACGCGCGACCGCTATAAAATCTTGTAACATCCGTTTGGCATTGTGGCAGCTATTCCGCGCTCGCGAGTATGGCCGCACACCCGCTGACGCCGCGCCACCGCGTCGCGGCGCCAGCGCCTGCCTGTGGTTGATTACCCGGGCACTTGCGCAGAACAGGTGCGAGCACTGTGAGCACCCGCGTCTCACCGTGCTCTCGAGTCTATTTTGACCATAAGTACCCGTACACGCCATTCTTGGCGTGGCGAGAAAAGATGTGTTTGTTTGTTGACTATAAGTACACGTAGACGCCTTTCTTAGCATGGCGAAGAAACTTGTACTTGCTTGCATGTGTATAAGTACCCGTACATGTCTTTCTTGACGTAACGGAGAAATCTATTTCAGCAGGTACCTTAAAGACCCATATATGTCTTTCTTGGTATGGCAAGAAGGCGTATTCAGACCGTGATTTATACCACCCATATACGCATTTTTTGGCATGGTGGGTGGGCAACATGCAGTAGCCCTTATTTGAGGTCGGCGTCGGGATCTTTGTGAAATCTGTAAACTTCACACCGCCGAGGGGACATGCGACTTGATAATAAACTATACTACAATATAAAATTGTTATTTAAACTAACATTGTAGGTGTATAAGTACTCGTACACGCATTTCTTGGAGTGGCGGAGAAATTTATTTCAGCAGGTACCTTAGAGCCCCATACATGCCTTTCTTGGCATGGTGGGAAGCCTCGGTCGTGATTTATCTGCTACTGCGTCTTTCTTGGTGCTGAGCAAGCCCCGCTCAGTAGTCTCACGGGGATGATCGAGATCTTTGCCGAAATCTTTTAAATTTTTATACTGATATGATTAATAAACTATTTAATGA
Source organism: Cymbidium sinense (assembly GCA_021442155.1). Lineage (NCBI taxonomy): Eukaryota > Viridiplantae > Streptophyta > Magnoliopsida > Asparagales > Orchidaceae > Cymbidium > Cymbidium sinense. Next base: position 57,082,387 of record CM038222.1, read on the forward strand.
ATATACAATAATAAAGCTAAAATTAATGTTTTAACTTGACATTGCAAATAAATAAGTACCTGTGCACGTCTTTCTTGACGTGGTAAGAAAATGTGTCTCATATAGGTACTTCAGAGACTCATACATGTCTTTCATGACATGGTGGGAGCATTCGGCCATGATGTTTACACCACCCATACATGTCTTTCTTGGCATGGTGGGCGGCCCCGTTGTAGTATGTGGGGCACGCCGGAGGCTGAAATCTTGTCAAAATTTTATCTAAAAAATTTATGCCTGTAATAAAATTCAGTCAAAACAAGTAATAATATACAAACCCCTTAAGTTTAAATTAATCTTTGAATCAAATCTGGCATGAATCCAGACACTCTATTCTGCAAATGAGAACAACCTTTATCCATTAAATGGGGTTAAATTTATATGAATCCCGTCTCCATTTGTGTCTATTATGTGTCAATTCTCATTTAATTGAGTATCTTAGGTCATTTTTATACATCTTAGCTTAAGTCTTTTTAGGAATTCACATCATTTCTTAACATAGGAAAATCTAATACATCTACTCTCTAACACGGTCGGACGGTAGACACTTTATGTGGCCAAACCATCAAGGCGACTCTCTCCCAATCTTATGCCGCCAGGGCTACTCAGCCGGTTTCCGAACATACTCATTTTGCCATCGGACGGTAGACACTTTTGTATTGCTTAATTTCACGATATTTTTCTCATGCGTTCTTATGAACATCCGATTCCCAATTTCTTTGTAGCTTGCTCTTAAAATATTTTTATTTGTGTTCTTTAAGTGTCATCAATCACAGGATAATAATTTAGTTTATTTTTTCTCTACTTTTCGCTTAAAATCTAAAACTAATAATTCGATGTTGTCTTAAAAATTTCACTTGGAATGGCCTTACAATCTTTCTGATCTAAGCGATCTATTTTCGTTAGAAAATAATCAATCGTATTTTCTTAGATCCATTTTTATAAGTCTTAATATGTTCGTCTCTTTTCTTAAATAAAGTATTATATTCTGATTATAAAAGTAAAATCCCAATAAGTCATCACGATTCGTTAATTCGACTTGAATCATGCTTAGTAAACTTTTAAAATCTTATCATCTACCTTGATATTAGTTTAAATCTCGCCACAATAAATACTTTTCTTCAAGTATCATCTTTGTTAATCCCTCTAATTCATTCCAAAAAATTTTCTTTTGACTACATCTAAACCTATTTGAGGAGCATATAAACACTTATAATATTGATAATCTTAGTATCAACAATAATCTTTAAAGCTATAATTTTATCTCCACATCTATTAATATTTATAATATTATCCTTCAAACTTTTATCAATAATCACACCTACACCATTTACAGTTCGACTTCTACCTGAATACCAAAGTTTAAAATCTAAACTATCAATCTCCTTAGCCTTCTCCCCAACCCATTTAGTTTCTTAAACACATAAAATATTTATTTTTCTATGAACCATAATATCTATTAATTCCATTAATTTACCTGTAAGAGTACATATATTCCAAGATCCTAACATAATTCTAGTTTCATGGACTAACTTCTTTGCGCATCCGTCATATAATGTGGGAACCCTGCTTATTTAACATGACTTGATGCGTACGATCCGCACATTTTTTTCATCAAGCTATATGCGTGTCGCCTGGGACGCCCTAACATTAACACAATAATTTAAAGGATTCATGTCATGATTATTTCGACAAGTTTTATGCTAGCTGTCAACTACCTATCACAACCCTCCACTTTTCACATCTGGACTTAGGACCCCAACACTACGCTGAATGCTTAAATTCAAGTGTCTGAGGATGTTGCGCAGGTTGATTCCCGGTTGAGTCTTAAGATCGGATCCGAGTTAACAAAACTTAAAAAATCAAATGATATTATAATATCATCAATCTAATAAAACATCTATCATATGATAGGAGATCTGATCCTCCATTATTAAATTAATAGAGTCGATAGGATCTGAAGTAGTGAAACAATAAACCACCCCAATGATGGCTGTGTTAAATGAAAATTTTAACCGGAGGGGATACTTCAAGAAAAATATGATTACAATTTCAATGCAAATTAACTTAGATTAAATCTTAATCTAAATGTATAATTTGAAATATCATTGAGCTATAAATGTCTAAGTGAAATTCAATATTAAAAGCTTAAAGCAAACTTCATTCAATCCACCTTCCACAATAGTTTGTCGGATGTGACAAATTAAGAAAACCCTAGCTCACAAAAGAGCTAAAATCAAATCAAGTGTTCTACTATGTTCACTCTCAATTAATCTCATGCAGCGACGTGTCCTCTAACCGCGGCTGACCAATAAGCTCCACATGACGCTACACACCAGAGTCCTCACTGGAACGCAAATGACCCCACTATATTATAGTCATGATCAGTATGCAATAGTTCGCCTTTGAGTTGTGAACCATAGGATATACTTGATTGGGCAAAAAGCTCTCTGTATTAGGACTTAAGCTTGTCTCAGACACACCTCGTGATCTACAAGGATTTCTTGGATGACGAACAGCGGTTTCGATAGGATCCTTTAGGGTCGACATTTCATCTAACTAAGTAGACTAGAGATCGTGACGGCCCGGGATGACAGAACCATGGGATCTAGATCGAGCGCGTCATCGTTCCCCCCAACCATCCGCTTTAAATTAAATATAATGAATTTCATAAATATAAATTCCAAAACTCCACATACTGCTATTATATGCTACGCATTAAGCAACCTAACAACTAGCCTTAATCAAAAGTTCTCTCTCAGTATTGAGAAGGGTAATTAACTATAGTGCTTTATAAGAGAAACCAGATCTAAAACCCTCAAAATGAAAATAAATCTCTGATAATGTCTTATCTACCTATTCATCGCTTCTAAAATCAGACCGACACTTTAAATCACCTCTTCATCGAGTTCGGTCAATTTTCTAACCCACAGCGACTAATCGAGGACGGTTTCTTTCCATCTTTGTAGTCAAATCAAAGTATGAGTATAGTAAAATGAAAACTTAAAGTTATCTATAAAGTTAAATTTATTGAAACTCAAAATTATTTTTATAATGAACATAATTCTGAAGTTTTGAATTTTTTTTTTATTCATAACTTGTTTTCATATTTTATAGTGTTTGTTCTGTTATATCTCTGCATCATGAAAGTGTGGGATAATATGTCAATTACTGATTACTAATCCTCATCTTTCATTTCGTAGATAGATCTTCAGAACACACCCTTCACTGTGCAGCTAGGTCGCGGAGCCAACATCCGTCTGGCTAATGCTGCCATCAATACCGGGGACGCTAGAGCTACTATACAATTTGGTAGCATAGATTTTCTAGCGATCGCTGCTCAAACTATTAGGCCTGCACGAGACAATCATGCACAACTTGCATATCACCGGCAAGCAGTCGACCAGAACTCTATCGCCATCGTTGTTGAGGTCCCTCGAAGAGAGCCTCAGTATTTGAAAGGTTGGGACAAGCTCCACCATGAAAAGGATGATGACCGGCAAACAATTTCAAGAAGTGCATCCGAACGCTACTTCTCTGCCGACCTTACCCTTTGTTCAAGGCCAACATGATGTCAAGCTTCCTCATCCGGAGGAAAGCTAACTAAGACAAAGGAGAAGAAGGAATGTCGAAGAGCCCAGCACTACCTAGCCCTCCGGCACAACCAATCGGAACCAAAAGTGTTCTACCCACAACAAATTTGAGAATCTCAAGTGAAAAAGGAACGCCACGATGATATTAAGCAGTCATTTTGAAAGCCACGGTACCAAGCTCCAACCCTACAAAGGAGGCATCCTGAGACTCTATCCTTTAGAGTGCACAAAGTGCTGAAAGTTGTAAAAGAACAAGACCTTATGAAGAAAAGATATCAAAGACCAATTATCAGAGAAGACAACAATACTCTACTGCAAAGGCTACCATCAAAAGTAAGAACTCGAGCGCAAACAAGCTCAAGGGTGAACATCGGTGTGACACCGAACCACACGTCGGGAATCCACTACCAAAGATCCGGCGGGAAAAGTCCGGAGGTCAAGCATCGAAGACCACTGAAAGGCAAAAGGATGTGACATCCGGTTTGCATATTCGGAGATCCGCTGATGACAAGGCCCAACAGGAACGGGTTCCTACAAAGAATGTTATAATTAATGAGGCTCGTGGTGGTCGACACCTTGGAGAATCCTCCAGGGAATCCCATCACCAACCTAAACGATCTTCCTTGATTTTGATCCCTGGACAGGAGATGCCCACACTCGAGCCTGAAATCAGATGGAGACGTCGATCAGAGATAAGGCTACAAGAAGAAGAAGAGGAAGAAGAAGAAGAAGACACCATGGGGGTAAAGGTGGTATATATGGTACAACACGTTGGAGAATTGTCCGCATACATGCATCGACCAGCGTCGGAGCCGCACTCGATCCACATCAAGAACCGCACTGTGTCAAACGAAGAACCTTTAGTTCCTCCTCAAGTGATGAGCAAGAAGAGGAACCAGAAGAAGAAGATAACACGCTATTCGCCGACACTGCTACACTTGCTCAGGTGCAAAGGCAAATGCGACGGCAAATGAAAGTAAAGGATAAGGAGATCTTTCAACTGAATTCAAAGATGAATCAGATGATGACGCAGATAAATCTCATGATGCAAATGATGCAGAGGAACGCTGCCGCAGCGCCGACACCAATCCCTCCTGTCAATCATCAAACAACCAACACTAAGCCCATCAATCTACCAGTTAAGCAAGCGCTGCAAACCTCCGGAGCACAAAGTGCTCATAATGAAAAAAACGAAGTCAATCAATTGACTGCTCCACCCATTCTCTCGCAAATACTGAGCACATCCAAGCCAGTGACTGTTGTACAACTTGAAACTATTATAAGTGAAAAGATTAAAGTTATCATAATTGCGAATGTGGAAAAGCGGTGAGAGGTGCATATCCCGCAGAATATGACCAGTGTCATATCCTAAAGGTTACCGTCAAATTATACTCATTTGATGGCAACGGTAACCCCAAAGACTCAAGACAATTTAAAGCAACTGGTAATATCAGTAATTGTTGAGCCGCCAACATAGTAAACTTCAACCGCTGGTGCGAATTACCAAATTACTCAGTTAAGACATTCGCCGAGCTAGAGGCAATGTTTATCAAAAGATTTGCTAGTGCAGTTAGAAAGACTACAATAGTTGATCTCGCCCTGGAGAAGAGAAACATGGACGAGTCAGTCACTAAATACATAACTCACTGGGGCAACATGAGCATGAAATGGAGCAACAGCTGGAAGAGGAACATGCAATTCAACTGCTAATATGCAACATTTATGATAAAATGACGTCCTATTTATGCATGGCTTCCATCACCACCTTCCAAGAACTATTGGATCGGGTGGCAAAATTTGAAAAGTTGAATCTATCTAAGCGAAAGTCATTCTACATAACAAAGAAGTTCTCGTGTCAATCTCACCGCTTCATATGATTCAAATAGAGGAAGGAGGGCAACTTACAATGTAGATAAGGAGAAACAACCTATCTATTTTGAAGAGAAAGTTAAATAACCCTTCAATTCTCAACCAAGGTTAATTCTTGGAGGCAATGACAAACCCATAACTTTTCCGGGTGGTGATCGCCCAAGGCAATCATTAGGAGATGATGATCGAATGCGTTCATCTCTTAAGGAGAAGATGAATAAAGAATATTCATTCAAAAGAGAAAGCGTGACCAAACTATTTCGGCAAGCACTCAAGGTAGGGTTGGAGTTGCAGAATGTAAAGACCAAGAGTCGACGAATGACAACCCAAATTAGTCATATCATCTAGTTAGCAGCCCTATAGAAGATTACTATGTATTCAAGGACTGGCTAGACAGAAAATACAGGAGAGGTGAATTCACGCTATCCAATAGATCAAGGAGATGATGACAAAGAATCTCTTTCTGGAGAAGTCTGTCGGGTTATCTCAACGTCCTTGGATCCCCGACAAAATCTACTTCTTCGAGATAATCCAAGGAGAAGAAACACCAATGATGTGGCATTCAAGCCTTGCCTGATGGTGAAACAAACAGAAGATAACTTGAAAGAAGACTTGTGCTTTCCGGAGGAAGGTGAATCAGAGTCTTCAATATCACCATTGATGAAGGGCATAAAACTAGGAAGTGATTCTGAAGGCTCCATTCAATCCTCAGGCATAAACAGTGGTTCTGAAGAGGAGACTTCTTTAGATGAATCTGAGCCAAATAGAGCAGCCACAATACAGCTAAGAAGTGACAAGGTGCTGCCGTCATCACAGAAGAAAGGAACGTCAAATAAAGACAATGACAAGAACATAGAAGTTAATGAAAATATCATTCCCAAAGATCCAAAGAAGAAGTCTAACATGGATAAAGGAATCGATTATAACATCTTGTCGTACTTGAGGAAGATCCCGATAATTGAGTATGAGGCCCTCGATGTCGGATCTCCGTGAAACCTTAATTCGTGCTCTTAAGAATGGAGAAATATGAAGCGCACTTCGGGTGTATGACCAAGTATTACAATCTCAAGACCTTCCGATGATCACCTTCTCTGAGGAAGATCTTATGCTCGCATCGTAACACAATTGCCCACTATATGTCTCTGCGGAGAGCGATGGTGTCATAATCAATCGAATTCTAATTGATCCAGGTTCATCCGTTAATCTCATGAGTCTGAATATATTGAGAGAATTGTCCCTTAATGTTCAACATCTAGGACGAGACAAATTGATGATCCAAGGCTTCAATGAAAAAGGGCAAAAGACGCTCAGATCTTTTACCTTGCTGCTAAAATTCGAAGAACTTCACACAAAAGCCAAATTCAATGTTATTGATGTTGACACCTCATTTTGCCTTGTTGCCGACATGAGTACGGAATGGTCCCGTCTACTTTGCACCAATGCATGAAATATATAAGAGGCGAAGAAGAATATAGAATTTCTAGCAACCTTCAACCATTTGCAATCCATGAAGCTAAATTCTATGAAGATGTGAAATACTATTTGTTGAAGGAGCCCAAGCCTCAATAATCCAAAGCTTCTACCTCAAAGGCTACAAAATAACACAAAGAAGTGAAGAAGGAAGGAAGAAAGAAGGCGACGCCGACTCTTCCTAAAGCAAATAAGCGATCACATAAGTTGAAAAGGCTAGTCCCTCATCTCAAAGGACACGAAGAAGAAGATGATGATCCTTATGTCGGACCCAAGGGAGTAAACAAGTCTCTAGTGAAAGGAAAGAAAATTATGGAATATCAGATTATGAGTATGATTCTGAATCTACTTATGAAAGTGAAGTTCAGTGTATCTCTTCAAGAAGAACGGTAGACCTGTTGATATCAGAAGAATCGTTAGTGATCGTGTCGGATCATTTTCAATATTTTAAAGAAATCACTCCACGTGAAGTTCACATAGTTGAAGAGTTAAAGACTTTTTATGTGCCTCCTTTTCCTGGAAGTAAAGAACACTGAATTTCATTTTACAAGTCTGAAGAGTGCTATTATCAGGATTCTGATTGGTTCATGCAATTTGATGAATATGATGATATGATTCTCACAAGAACGTCAAAATATTATCCTCCAAGGATTCACAAGATGATGCACAAATTGGGAGTTGATATTGAAACAGACAAATGACGAGCCCACTTCTTTGATACTCTCTGAGGTCTAAAAAGTCCACAGACCTCGCAAAAGTGTGATAATCATACATCTAAGGTCTTGGATACATCCGACGTAAACATCGTCAAAGAAAAACCTGTTATACAGTAACAGAAGAAGAGATTGACACTGAAATTGAAAATGAAGATGATCTTTATGACATTTATCTGACCAACGATGAGGAGGTAGAAGCCAAGTCAGCACCTGAAGAACTTGAAGATGGTGGACAATCAACTACCATGGATGAGTTGAAGGAAATCACCTTGGGAACATGGATGATCCTCGCCCAACTTTCGTCAGTGCCCTTCTGCCTGATTAAAATGTTGAAGAAATGAAAGCTCTCCTATGTGAATTAAGGGACTGCTTTGCTTGGACATACTCCGAAATGTCAAGCATCTCCCCTGATATGACAGTTCACAAACTAAATCAAGAGATGCACACCTAAGCTCCTAAATGAGATTGAGATTGAAGAACGTGTGATTAAAACTAAGAAGGATCAAGCTTTATCCGAAAAGAAAAGTATGCAGATTGGATAGCTAACGTTGTTCCAGTGAGAAAGAAGAATGGTCAAATCCGTATCTGCATTGATTTTCGAGATCTAAACAAAGCATACCCAAAAAATAATTTTCCGCTTCCAATATCAGAACTACTAATTGACAATATTTCCAACTACGACATGTTCTCATTTATGGACGGGTCATCGGAATACAATCAAATCAAGATGGCTCCTGAAAACGAGAATCATATATCATTTAGGACGTCAATTGATATATACTGCTACACAGTCATGCCCTTTGGATTGAAGAATGCTGGAGCTACATATCAGAAGGCCATGGCACGCATCTTTGACGAGTTGATTCATCAAAAAGTAGAATGCACGTATGACCTCGTCGTCAAGAGCATAGATCGAAAAGATTATTTAAGTGACCTGAGGATGGTCTTCGAAAGAATTAGGCAGTACGATCTCAAGATGAACTCTCTCAAATGTGCATTCGGGGTTTCGTCTAGAAAGTTTCTTGGCTACGTGGTACGGCATACAGGAATTGAGATCGACGCTAATAAAATCGAAGCGATAATGAATATGCCACCGCTGAAGAATCTTCGTCAGCTTCGTTCCGTGCAAGGACATTTGGCGTTCATCCGACGCTTCATATCAAATTTGCCGGGCAGGTGTTAACCATTTGCTAAATTGATGAAGAAGAATGCACCATTTAAGTGAGACGACGAGTGTCAAGAAGCGTTCGATAGCATCAAAAGATACCTGTTGAATCCACCAATCCTGGCGGCGCCAATCCCGGGAAAGCCTCTCATTTTGTATACCGCTGCATTAGAAGAATCCCTCAGAGCATTGCTTGCACAGCACAATGAAGATGACATGAAAAATGCGTTGTACTATATCAGTCGAAAATTGATAGGAGCTGAGGCAAAGTACTCTTCGATCGAGAAGCACTCTCTTGCACTGATCTTCGCCTCCCATAAGCTTCGACATTACATGTTATCACATAAGATAACACTCATCTCAAATCAATCCGCTGAAATTCACGATGTCAAGACCAGCGTTGACGGGTCGTTTGACACGATGGACAGTACTCCTGTTACAGTTCGATATTATATATGTATCTCAGAAAGCTATTAAGAGGAAAATACTAGTAGATTTTCTTGTGCATCTATCTGGTTGGTCAAGCGATGATTTAGATGAGCAGATCACTAATTCATGCGAAAGGAGTTTGTCGAGAAATGTATTTTGACGGCATCTATTAAGCGCTTTCGGCCCCAAATCTACACCAAAGTAAGAGTTGGACCGTTTTCATAACTGGGTGGCATAATGAACATTTATCTGGGTGACTGAAGAAAGCAATGAGAGAAATTTGAATCACACGGGATTGAAAACTCTATAAGATTAACAAGCTTAAGTGTCTCTCATGCAGTGCTTGAGCTCATGAAACAAATTCAAATATTAAAACTTCAGAGTTTCTCGATCGAAGAATAATAAGCGATTACTTTACTAGCAAAAGAGATGTGGGATGACGGACCAGTGTTGATTGATTGAAGTGTCCACTCTCGTTACAACCCGATAAATTCCATATTCTTATAAGTAAAGGGACATCAAACTCAAGCCAACAAGAAGCAATTAAAATTGCTCCTAACTCTCCTAAATAATGACAAGTACAAGGGGCAGAAAAACTCAAAAGTACTACGAACAAATCATGCGAAACTTTCATGGTGGAAGAGTCTGATGATTGGAGACAACCCTTCATCAATTATTTCAAGGAAAGCAAATTGCCGAGCAATAAATCACTAACCACACAAATTACAAAAAGAATCTTACAATAAGTTATGTCAATGACACATTATACCGTAAATCCTTTGAACAAATGTGACTGTGATGCTTAGGGACAGATGAAGCCAACCAAGTTATGTCCGAAATTCATGAAGGACTCTGTGGCGCGCACCAGTCAGGTCCGAGAATGACAACAAAAATTAAGAGAATGGGATACTATTAGCCTTCAATGATAAAAGACTACATAAATCATGCCAAAGAATGTCACGAATGCCAAGTCCACGGGGATTTCATTCATCAACCTCCGAATCTTCTACACCCAACAATAGCATCCTGGCTATTCGAAAGTTGGGGCACAGATATAATTGGACCGATTGATCCTCTATCATCAGCGGGACATCGATTCATTCAATTCTACTTCTCCAAGTGGGCCATGCTCCATTTAAGAAGTCTGGTCAGTGGTTGACTTCACCAATAATATGTCTATAAATTGAGGTGCCAGATCATTTCAGACAACGGCTCGGCTTTCATGAGTGCGAAGATATACAGATTCGCTGATCGGCACAAAATCGATTGACGATATTCATCAATCTATAATCCAAGGGTCAATGGTTTAGCAGAGGCTTTCAATAAGACATTGGTAAAATTGCTCAAAAAGATTCTCACAAAGAATAAAATAGAGTGATACACTAAAATGATAGAAGCACTCTGGGCATATAGAACAACTTATAAAATGCTAACCAAAGCCACTCCTTATGCTCTAACATTTGGAGTTGAAGGCACATTACTTAGAAGTTGAGCATCATCACTTGGTATTTGTCCAATTCAATCTTACTCAAGATGAGAATGCTCGTCTGCGAATAGAAGAGTTGGATGCGCTTGACGGGGTTAGACTCTAAGCTCAACAAAGTTTAGAAATTTACTGAGCGAGGATGTCCAAAGCATTCAATAGTTTGGTACGTCCTCGGACATTCCAGAAAGGTGAATTGGTTGTGGTGCTGAGAAGGTCAATTATCCCTCATCGCAAGATCGGTGGTAAATTTAAAGCTAATTGGGAAGGTCCTTACGTCATAAAGAAGGTGTACGAAGGAAGAGCCTACCAGCTTATTGACAAGAATGATCAACCACCGATGTCACCAATCAAAGGTCAATATCTCAAGAAATATCACAACTAACTATGGATAAGTATATAAATACTTAAATGAATCTTGCACTAATAAAGCTTTCATATCAAATACATATGTAATGTCACTTGAAGATTCTCTCGTAAAATGAGAACGTATTTTCAAGTTACTGCGAAAGCCTCTCCCTGTTAGATAGAGGGCATTTTTATATATTTAGCTAAGTTGACATCGTGCTTCAAGCTAAAATCCTTAGATAAATATATGTATAATAATTAGAACGAGCTCCATTTATTTATATTAAAAAAGTTCAAACTCTATAATGCATTTTTGAACTAATCTGCAATCCCCTTGTTAGACAGGGTCATTTTTTTAGTTTTTATAAATCAAAGCCGTTCAATCAGTCCCTGTGAAATAAGAGAGCTTCTTATATATGCGTTCAGGTTGACATCGAGCTTTATGCCAAGATCCTTGAATATATTTATAACTATTATTGTTAAAGTTGCAGGTCTTACAAGAACAAAAAGAATCTGCTTCAATGCACGAAAAGACAATCCTAAATGTCAAAAGTTTTCCTCCAAAATTCATCAAATGTCCAAGATCAAGTCAGAAGAACTCCTAATTTTGGAAGCTCCAATCAACTAAGTTAGAAAAACATCAACATCTACATCTTCAAGTCTAGGATATGGATGGATTCTAAAGGTCGAACTCAACAAGCAATAATCCGAGTTGCTTTCGCTCACCTCAGCGGCGAGAAAAGATCAAAGAACCCGTTTCTTGGTCTATGACAAGACCAGCCATCATCCGGCTTAAGTCAAAACTTCGAGTAGGTTAAAGGTCGGACTCAACAAGCCCATAAATATAGAGTTGTTGGCTCTCACTCCAAGCGAAAAGGCGTGAAAGAGCTCATCGGTCTAATGATGATAGCTCTCAATCTCAAACCAAATCCGACTTAGTGACTGACCAAAATCAAGAGATCTTTCTCGATCGATGACAAGATAATCAAGAAACTCAATTCATAGCTTTCAATCGATCATATATTTTCTGGTGATATTTCAATCTCTTTTCAAATGATATGATCAAGCGCAAAGCACAGATCAAAATTAATTCCCTCATCAAGTCCGCTAGCGAGCGGGCCAGGAAGCGATTTCATAGTTCACAAAGGCAATGATGCGGAAAGGAATTTCATAGTTATTAAGTCTGTTAAAAGCACAATATTAACTAATATGACCTAATATGAGCCGAAAGGTCAGTCATTATATGCACCCTTCAACGAGTCCGTCAAAGCAGCAAGCACAAGACTTAAGGCATGCATACACTTCCTGACAAGTCAATATAGACAAAGCAGGTCAATCTTTCATTAAAGTCCGTCAAGCTTAAAGCTAGTACATAAAGAATTTCGAATCTCAAATCAAACAAATTGATTCCTCCATCCAACCCGATCAAGCATGAAGCTTGGGTCGGAGGAAAGCCAATTCTATGAAGACACAAAAGAAATATACTTTCAGCAAACCCATCGAAGTAGAGAGTAGATGGTGGAAGAAGGTCTTAAGTGAACCCATCGAAGTTGAAAGCTGAAGTGATCCAAAACCCAGGGTCAGCCCAAAGGGTCAACTAGTTTTCAACAAACATGACTCGCTCTATGTACGAATCATATTTGTTGGAGGGCATTTGTTGGCCTCCATGCATGCGCCAAAAGTCAAGTCAAGCTCACAAGGTGAATTCGACGAGCTTCAGCATGCAAATCGAAGCTGAAACGCACTTGATAGCATCAAAAATCAGTCGAAATGATCTCCGATTGATGAACGGACTCTGCCATCGCGTTTAGAACGTCAAAATTGATCAGAATAGGTATCTTGCATGATTGACGGTAGAGAAATTCAGCCGTCGTTGGCATCATATCAGTCGAAGCCGCATGATATTGCGATCGCTCAAAATTGTTCATTATCAACGTCAAAATCATCAAATAAGGCTGATTTCAATTGGACAAGTATGCGTGAATATTGAGCGATCGGATACTGACGGCGTCAAATCGGCGGAAATCCACTTGCGGCACCAAAATCGTCGAAAGCGACCTCGTCCGATCGGACTCATCGCCATTGAGCGTCGAAATTGATCGAATAGACATCTTGCATAATTGACGGTCAGATCAAGAATGATGATCATGGATATCGGCACATGCTCGAGGTGGAAGGCATGTTACCCAGCGACCGTTCAGCGAAATTGATTGCCCCGTTAGTATCAAGCGTGCATCAAATGAGATTGTTCTAATTGGACGTATGCGAATATCGAAGCCGGCGAAATTTGAGCTGACGATTTGGCCGGCGAGCCAAATGGCCTCAGATGTGAAACGAGCGTTGTTACGTCTGGAACATCAGAGTAACCTGAAATTGACATATATATTGTCTATGTAACGATGTCGACACAAAATTCAGATTATGGCAAATAAATTAATAAAAAAATGCAAATCCTATAAACACACCTCCTAAAATCCTAAACCTTAATTTTTCCTATTCATTTTCCCCTACTCCCGCGGTCAAAGCCCTAGTCTCCCGTACGACCGTCTCTCACGGTTGTTCTCTCTCCCGCTCTCTCTCTCTCTCTCCCCCTCTCTCTCTCCCTCCCCATTCCGTGCTGATCTTGGGAGATTTTCTCTTGGAAACGACCGTAGCGTAGCAAATCTATAACATCATTGTTCATTGCGAGCGGGTGACCGCGTTCCGCGTCGCAGGGCTTCGTGAGCTCCTCCGTGCCAGCATCCAATTACTCGCTGAAGCGTTTTTACTAAACGTCATATGCTTTCTTGGCGTGGCGGAAATATGTTTCTTTGTTAGCTATAAGTACCGACTTCGCATGGTGTGAATCTATTCGGTGCCAAGACACACACTTTCTTGAGTATGGTGGGAAGGCGATACTGCAGTTTCATACGGACGACGAAATGCCACCAAACTTCACACCGACAGGGGTACATACACACCTTGATAATAAATTATACTGCAATATAAAATTGTTATTTAAATTAACATAGATGGCACCCGTGCGTCTTTCAGGCGGCGGAAATCTATTTCAAGTACCCAGAGCCATACATTTTCTTTCGGTGGGGGCGATTCGCGTCGTGGTTTATGCTCATACACACCTTTCTTGGCATGATATGCAAAGATACTATTTCTAAGGTGATCGGATCAAATGCCAAATTTTACTGCCATGATTAATAAAGCTTTAATGAAAATACATAATAAAGCTAAAATTAATATTTTAACTTATTGAAATATATAAATACTTGCTGCGTCTTTCTTGGCGCGGGAAATATATGTCTATAGATATCAGAGACCATACATGTCTTCATGACATAATGGGATAACATTCTACCATGTAGTCTTACACTACCCATACATGTTTTCTTGGCATACAGGAGGAACCATTGTGAGACGTATTGAAAGCTTTGTCAAAATTTTATTTAAAAAAAGTTATACTTATAATGAAATTCAGTTAAAAAAAGTAATATTATACAAATCCCTTAAGTTTAAATTAATGTTGAATCAAATACACGCATATTCTTTGAATGTTTAAATTTAAGTGTATGGATCTGATTCTAGTCTAAGAAAGTTAACAAAACCTAAAAATCAAATGATGCTATTATAATATCTTCAATCTAATAAAACATCTAAAAAGTTAATTATGTCATATGACAGTAGATCTGATCCTCCATTACTAAATTAATAGAGTCGGCAGGATTTGAAGTAGCGAAACATAAAACCACCCCGATGATGGTTGTGTTAAATAAAAATTTTAACCGGAGGGGATACTTCAATCAAAATATGATTACAATTTCAATGCAAATTAACTTAGATTGAATCTTAATCTAAATGTATAATTTGAAATATCATCGTATATATACAAGTGAAATTCAATATTAAAAGCTTAAAGCAAATTCCATTCAATCCACTTTCCATAGTTTGTGGGTGATAAATTAAGAAAACTCTCAAAAAAGTCAAGTGTTACTACGTTTCATTCTCAATCAATCTCATGTCGTGTGTCCTCGACATTACGTGAGGCTACATGATAAGGTTCTGACCGAGTCCTTTGCCAGCCAAATGACCCCACTATATTACGATCATGATCAGACGCTCCTCCAGCTCCTTTGAGGTGTGAATCAGTAGATACTTGATTGCACAAACTCTCTGGTAGGCAAACTGTCTCGCTTAAACAAACACCACCGCGTCAGGATTTCTTGACATAACTCGTTGGCTAATAAGGATCTTTCGGTCGGTTGGCCGACTACCTCCTAGGATCGCAATGTGACGAAAACCATGGGATCTAAATCGGGCGCATCATCGTTCCCCCAACCATCCGCTTTAAATTAAATATATTAAATTTCATAAATCTAAATCCCAAAATTTCACATGTTGCTATTATACGCTACGCACTAAGCGACCTAGCGACTACCCTTAATCGAAAGTTCTCTCTCAGTATTGAGATGGGTAATTAACTATAGGTGCTAGCGCCTATAGGAAACCTAGAACCAGATCTAAAGTCCTCACAAAATGAGGTAAATCTCTGGGTAGTATCTATTATTCATCTCTGTCTTAAAATTACAGACACTTTAAATCACTCTTTTATCGAGGGTGTGTCCAATTTTGGAGCGCATAAACAAAAAATACTTGGTTAAAAAATATTTAAAAATGACCTTATTTTATTAGAATTAAATAAAAATTTGACACTTAATAAGACACAATAAAGAAGAAGGATTCATGTACCCGACCCCATATAGTGAGATAAAGACTTACTGTTATTGTTATTATATGTGTTGGACTAATACAATACTCTCATATCTTATAAGTCTCACTCTTATATGAGAGCTCCCTACATAGACATTACTTTCCATCAAATGAAAGCTTCTCAACAACATCAAGTACCATGAATCAAAAGCTTACACAACTTGGAGGAATCAAGATACTCACTCATTTTTGAAATTTGTTCAACCATATCGTAGAAGGCAATAAGATCGATGGAAACCACAAACCGCATTTTCCAACAAAAATATCAACTTTGAAACTAGTCATTATGGAGTGCGAAAAAAAATAGAATAAGAGTGGGTCAGATATACCAGTGACCAAAAATAATTTCAGCATAAAAGTTTAAATCTATGAGTAATAATTCAATACACAAATATTTTTCAGCTAATCAATATAAGATGATATTAGCATGTAGACCTTAAATAGAAGTTGTAGCATGATAGATACTAGTCATAACTCATAGTAGGTGAAAAGTAAGAGCAAGGCTTACCTATATTTACATGTATATCATCATCAACCTTCACATAAAATTCAGCATCCCACATTGCAACAGCAGTAACAAAGTATGCTTTAGTCTTGGCTGATAATTCAAGGTACCCTTCAACATGATCCTAAAACAACATAAGAAAAGTAAGATTCAGTGTAACTGTTCATTTGAAGTACACATCAGTTCAGTCGTTAGATAGAAGAGCCTGTGTAATTTAAGTTCAAAGCATAATATTTAGTTTAGAACACAGCTGATCTGTTACGGTGTTGGTTGACACCCATTCAAAATTAACTGAAATTTTCGGTGTGATCAATTTCTACCAATTTCAGTGATTTCGAACTTGTTTTAAAAAAGAAAATGCCGAAATGGGTCTGAGCAGTCAAAGTTTTGAAACGGTTAAAATTCAGACAAAATGATCACAGATTGGCCAAAATTGTTGAAACTCACCTAAACCAAAACTTGACAGAAAAAACTGTTTTTTATGAATTTGAAATTTATCAGCAGTCTAATTGGAAAACAATAGAAAGTTCCTATTTTAAATCTTGAAAAATAAAAAGAGATGATTGGGAAAGCAACCAAAAAAAAAAAAAAGCTAAATCCATCAAACAACCAAATTGCTGATAACTTAGCGTTCAGCAATCCAAATAAAAAGAGTACAAGTGCTTCATATTAGAAGTTGCAAGAGAACACGTTGAAATCTTCAAATGCATCAAAATGTAATTTTAATGCCCAAGCATTATGCAAATTTATAAACATAAAAAACGGAACAATATTATGCCTATTTTAATGTCATATATAATATTAATTTCTTCTTAGTAATTACGCTATGAAAACAAACAGAACGAGGGACTTACCAGCCTCATGAAATCCCCATGCTTCATAGCCTCTGCTTCAATAGCTCTATCAAGAATTCCACCTGAGGTGGCACTGTGATAATTCAAAAAAATAATGCAAATGTGTTAAAACAAGAAATCAATAATCACGATTAAAAATTGCATAACAGACAAACCTTCAATCATACCTAATGCTTTTCAAAACTTACAAGAAGCGATATCAATTGACATAAAAATAGAGAACTTAAGCCAGCAGATGCATACCTGTGGCCAATAACAAATCGAATGACAATGCCTTTTTCTTCCTCTAGCTTCTTTCTTTTCTCACCTAGTTTGTTCCAAAAAAAATGTAAAACAAAAACAAATTCATAATCAATCTATGATAAAAGAGTTAGATAATGATAAAAAAAAAAGCTTTTTTGAGCAAAATGGAAAAAAAAATTCACACAACATTAGAGCAATACCTTGTGGCATCCATGTGGCACGAACTGAATCTCTTCGCTTACGACTGCTAAATGCTGTATTTATTCCAACAACCATCAAATATCTTCTTTTCTTCAAAGATTCAGTAGGTTTTGCATTCTCAGATTCTGGTGAGCCTTGGAGGATTGTTTCTTGTGCAGCTTTTGCAGCTGCTAATTCCATTTCTAAATTTGATATTGTTTTATCCAGAGTCCTGCTTGCAATCAAGGAGCATAAAGTGACAACTAAAAATAACTATTTTGAGGTGTCATTTTCTCACGTATAAGATTTAATGTAATCATGATGAGTCTGAACAAAAGTGAGTCAGATGATGAACATACTGTATGGCATGGTGGGTTTTTGAAACTTCACCTATGATGTCATTGGACTCATGTTTCTTATTCATCTGATAAGAAGAAAATTTGAAATTTAGTATCTGAGACATAATGCCGAACATGAATCAATAGACTGTAAGTATTATTATAATCATTATCCTTATCTCAAGTAATTGTGGTCAACTTTATGAATTTGCATTTATCGATTCCTATTGACCATTGTTTGACATTTTAAAAATTTGGCATAAATCTTTTTGCATTTATCTTCATTAATTTTCATGAAATCATTTTTCTTTCCGATCATTATCAATCTTATACCAAACTATTAGGGGTTCACGGCATAAATTATCATTGTTCATTTGTTTGTGTTGATTGTAGAAGTTAAACCTATTCTTCACAAATCATTTTGTACAACATTTTATTGATGTGATATTAGGTCCACCCAATTTTCTTTCTAATCTTTTACCACTAATTTTATCAATTCATTTAAAGGGCATATTTTCTCCCCTTTGTTACAAATGTGCAAACCACTTAAGACTATTTTCAGTCACATTATGTTCAATACATGTCACTCCATCATTTTCCTTCTAAAATCATTTTTAATTTATATTTTCTAATTTTATCATATATCCATCTAAACATCTCAATTTTACCACACAACTTAGATATCAATGTCTTTTTATAGCCCAATTTGGTTTCATATAACATGTTGGCATAAATACAATTCTATTAATTGAATTTAAGCCTCTATAATATCCTCTTATCACACATAAATCATGTAGCTTTGACCTGTAAGTTATATGCTGGTTACTATCCCCATTCTTCAACATATCATATTCAAGATATTTAAACATATCACACCTAAAGATCACCTTATCTTTCAATATTAATGAATAATAATTATCAACATCTTGTCAATTATATATCTTATATTCAATCATTGTTCTACTAATTTTTTTACTTATTTCGCTAAATGTCTCACCAATTATAACTATATCATCTACAAAAATGATATATTAAGGCACACCGCACATTATAAGCATAACTATAGCTAATACAAAAAAGTTATAAACTCAACATTAATCTTTAATAGAAATTAATAATAATTAGAAACTCTTATATCACTCTCTAACTACTTTTAATGCTAGTTAGTGCTCCATAATATTTAAAACACTTATTTCTACCATAAAGCACACATTTTTTTTGCCATTAAGCAAACAAAATCAATTCCCAAGGTACTCTATCATATTCCTTCACAAGGTCAATAAAAACTATTTTTTATTTTTTATACTTTTTCATTAATTGCATGAATGCAAGAAATACCATAATAGATCTTTCTAGCATGAAATTAAATTGATTCTCTAATGATATAATTTAGTAAGCCATTATGCAAATCCCATAGCTTAATTAAATGATTTATAAATTTGATTCAATTATAGTTGGCATAATCTTGAACATCAACTTTATTCTTAAATATTAGTGGCAAAATGCATCTTCTATAATTAGTCGGTAGCCTTTTAATATTCAAAATTATATTACACATTTTTATTAATCAAATCATTGCAATATCCTTATAACACTCAAAATCTTGATTGATATCTCATCTAAATCTAAAAACTTCTTTTACGAATCTTTTTTTAGATCCAACTAAATATCACTTTTTTGACTCAATCATTAATATTCTTTATCATATTGTTTGTTATGCTCTTCAAAAATCATTTCTTAACATTTTTTGGTAATATCTCAAAGTACAAATTCATCTTTTCTTGATGCATTCATCGTTTCTTATCTTTATCTTTAATGCCCCTTAGCTTGTTCAAAATCCATATATCTCTTATCACCTTGTTGACCTCCACATATATAAAAGTTGGCCACCACAAGTCAAATTCGACTGAGGAGGCAACTCAAAATGTAGTGGGCGCCACCAAAATGGTCGAACAATCTCGACGACGAACGCCGCCGTAACGTCGAAATTGATCAGAATATAAATATTGCATAATATAAAGATCAACCGATCGATCGAACAAGAATGTGTCAACGCACATATCGAAGTTACGATGCCCAAACAACCTCGCCTAAATTGACGCGTTAGCAAAACATCAAAACTATCAAAGACGCCACGCCAATTCGGACGAATGCAATGTCGAATGATTTGAAGAAATTGAGACGAAATATCGAGGATATCGCCAAAATCAACTCAAATGACCGACGACAAACGACTTCGCCATCGCGTCGTAAAAACTAATATAAATATTGCACAACTTTACGATGATCGCCAACGCATGCATATATCGAGGCGTCGCCGACGAAAACTAAACGACCGCTTAAATTGATTCTTGTTATTTTCAAACATCAATCGATAAGATTGTTTGCACTCAATTCAACAAGTCATGAAAAAATCGAGAAAAAAGATAGACGATTTTGAGCTAATGGACTCAATTGACGACTTTAACCAAACGGCCTCCATTAAACGACACGCCGTTGTCAAAACAAGGAATAACTTGAATCAACATAAATATCAACCATGTTGACATTTAAATTCACATTAAAGTCAAGCAATAAAAAAAATCAATTTAACCTAAATTATTAGCCCTAAGTGAACCAAATCCTATCCTTCACGCAAAGAAACCAACGCCTCTTCCGATGAACTCCCCCTTCGCGAGCCTTCATGCAACCAATGGCCAACCGTCTACTTTCCCTCTTCCTTCTCAATGCAAGGGACCGCCTCTTCCTTCTCCAAACCGCAGGACTTCCCTCTTCATTCTCCAAACCATGAAAACTCTCTCCCGCTTCCAAACTGAAGGTGATTTCCCTTTTCTATTCTTCACTCTCTCTCTCTGCATCTTATCTTGGCCGATATATGTGGATCTTTATCCTTCCTCTCTAGCTCTTGCATTTTACTCTAGCCCAGTGCATAGCTACACCCAATCTTGTAGGCTACCTTCACTTCATAGAATGTCAAAACTGGGCATTTCCATTTTTCATGTTTTGTGTTTTTGTTTTTTTTTTCTTTCTTTGACTCTTTGGTTCTCTCTCCTTTCTCCTCTACTTTCATGGCTTCTACTAAATCCTGCTTCATCATCATTATCACCATCAGATTTAATAGTATCAACTATTTGTTTATGTCAGAAGCTTTTCAATTTCTTCAAATCCTTCCTTATTTGTTCAAACGGCAAACTCTTATTATATTGATGTTCCTCCTTTTTAGTAATGATGTCTCTCTCTCTCTCTCCCCCCTTCTCTCTCTTTCGGGTTCACAACGAAAGAAGAAAAAAAATATTTCCACTCTCTCCCTCTCTTTCTCTCAACCAAAATAATAAGTCAGATTTCAAAATGCAATTGGTGGATGAGTATGGAAGTGTGCGGAATATTATATATTTGTACTTGAGTGTCCTTTTGCAGGTTCGAAGACTCCGCTAATGCCCCATAGGGCATAGCGGGTGCGAGGAAATGTGAATGTGAAAATACATATATGCTTGCGTCTCTTTTGTAGGTTCCAAGACCGCTTAATCCATGTAGAAGGTGTGAAGCGTATTTCAGAAGACACCACTCACATGCTCAATAGAGAAGCAAGCAACATCCTATAATAGCTCCCAGTGAAATTTTTACAAAATTCTAAACTTAGAAAAAAAAAGAGAAAAAGAAATGAATACATATATTACATTGTATTTCTCTTTATGCAAGTTTTAAAACTCAATACCCATGCTAATGGGTGAAGCTTGTCAAGAGATGACCGCTCACATATTTAATTCAGAAAAGCCAAAACACTCATATAGCCCTTGAGGATGATTTTGGAGGTTCTAAATTATGCCTGATTTTGGATTAAATTTGAGAATTAAGCAAACTTAAATGAAAATCATTTAAACTTAAGTCAAATAAAAAAATGCATAATAAAGATGAAGATAGATATTAAATTAAAGAAAAAATAAATAGAGAATACTTAAAGGGAAACTAAAAAAAAAGAAGAGAAACATAATAATGAAGTAAAATACTTACTTTAAACGCAAGCAAATTCCCTTCCTTTCTTCAAAATCTTTAAAGGCTATGGAGTGTTTTTCAAGCAAATGATATGAAAGGTAACTCCCCCTCTTAACCTTATTTATAAGAAAGGAAAATCATCTTTGTGGGACCCACTTATAATTAAAGTAACAACATATGCAAAACATATCACAACAACCTTGTTCCATGTTTGTTATCAAAACAAATAAAGTGAAGTTAATACTAAACTCATACAAACTAATAAATTTAAAGCCTAATTTTCAAATAAATAATTTGATATGAAATTAAGAATGAATCTAAATCTAACAACTCTCATAAATTGTGAAAGTAAATGATAAAATAAATGTAGGGCTTTCTTTTCAAGTGAACTTCGTGCATATAATGAATACAACTACATGAAGTATGCCCTAGCACATATCTTATAGCGGTCAATCATTTGGGTCAAATATTCCAAAATACATACAAATGCTTGAATGAAAATGAATTCATTGCACATATCTAAAATAAATATATTCTTATTCAAAGCTTATGCAAACATTTAAATATATGTCACCGGATTCGCAAATGACTTTCAGATAAAGCTTCTAACAAGTTGCTTTCAAAAAACAGCACATTCTCCCGACACTACACTAAGCTAAATTCGCTGTTCCAAGAGCCCGTTACTTACCCGCTTAGTTTTAAGACCGGCCCCAAGTTAACAAAAAACCAAAAAGAAATATCGGATTACGTACATGATCTAATCCTATGTTAGTAGCTAAACAGAATTGATAGGATATAAAGCTCTTAAACATATTCAAATTAATCAATTTTTCAAATCAAATCAACTCAAATTAAATATTAATCTAGAAAACTGTTAAAATGAAACTATATCATTAAAAACTTAAAGCAAAACTCAATCTATCCACCTTCCGCAACTGTTTGTCAAGAGTGACAAATTAATAAAACTCTAGCTCACAAAAGAGTCAATGTCAAATCAAATGTTCTACTATATTCACTCTCAATCAATCTCTTACCAGTAAGGACGTAGCTCGTGTCCTTTGACTGCATGGCCTGGCCCATAAGCTCCACAGATAAAATAATTACGATCAGAGTCCTCTAATCGGATGATTTTAGGTCACTTTATATTACGATCGCGATCATGGCAGATACTCTCCGATGGCTCTTTGAGTTGTGAATCATAGATATGATAGAACAACGATCCTCATCATAAGGTAGACAAGACTCGCCCACTTGTCACTCCAAGTCATAAAATTTCTTGGGCATGTGTTGATAAAGATCCTTCGTATTAGATTATTCTCTACTAAGTAGTAGGAGCTGCTTGCGGGATAATGAATGGGATCTAGATCCGGCATATCATCATTCCCCAACCATCCGATTTAAGTTGAAATGATGAATTTCATAATTTTAAATTCTAAAACTCCATATCTTTATTCTTATCTGTCGATTAAGCGGTCTAACAGTAGCCTTGTCAAAATTCTCTCTCAACATTAAAGGGGTAATTAACTATATGGGTCTTTGCTTATAGAAACCCACATCTAAAGTCCCACAAAATGAGAGTGAAATCTAGGTAGTGTCTTATCTATTTCATTCTCGAAATTACATCGACACTTAAATCACTCTCTTGATTCAATTCGAGGTCGGTGTGATTTTCGAGCCACCTATCTTAATTATTTTATAAATCTCATTTTATCCTTCCTTGGTATCAAGTCTATTATATAAATCATCAAAAGCTATAACATTTGATTAACTTGTTTCCCTCTTCGCAAGACTTCTAACTTTCAAAACAATCATTATAAGTCTCAAAATTATTCAATATTTGTCATTTTTTAAAAGCACTTTTTTTCTTAATAACTATTTCTCTCCTCATTCCACTACTAAAGCTCCTTTACAGAACGATAGATGTGAAAGTTACACATATTTTTCTTGCCTTAAATTATATTTTGCCATGTGTTTTTGATAAAGATTTCGCAACACGTAAGATTTGAAGTTTGAATTTTTATTAATCTACAAGAAAGGAGCACAATCCAATAATTAAGGCACAAAATCACATGGAGAATCATATGAAGTAGAAGTGGGGTTAGATTAGTGCTTAGAGCTTAGCCTAGGGCTTAGGCGCCCAGGCTAACACCTAGATGCCTAACTGCAAGAACAATGCCTAGGCGCTAACCCCTCATACCCGAGCGACATCAAAACTCAATCCCAATTGTAGTATAAGATAGAGTACAACAACTAAGCACCAAATCCAAAAGTTCTCAGTGCCTACAAGCAAAAATATTTATTCTTCTACTAAAACTCTTTTTCATTTAGCTTTTTGTAAAAAAATATATTTATTCTTCTTCTTTATCATAGTGTCCACCAATTCTCTTGTATTCCTATTCAAAATACTCAAATTCTATGTGCATATTTAGACCTTGTCAACCCTTGCTTATTCTTCACCACAAAAGCAAATCATTTAAGGGTAAAACCTGAACATGTTCAATAAATTAAAGTTCTCAAATATTCTATAAACTATTTTCTACTAATTTATCTTAAAGAGGTGCAACTCCCACAATCTACCTTATATCAATATTTCTTAACTTGTTATTTCTGTTTTTTCCACACATCAATCCTATATGCCACACTCAACTTCTATTTGATTATCAATGGCTTTTCTTATCACTAAACACCTGAAATCCTAATCATCATAATGAGAAATTAACTTATGAGAATAAACCAAAAAGGAAAGTTTGATCACCTTTGCTTAGATGCCAAAAGAAGATGATATTGATAACAATAGCAAGATCACAAAGTTTCCAGTGATCTGAATACTGATATGATAACAGAGTTTCTTAATGCTAAAGCTGATTAAAAATTGCGTTGATCATGATGCTCAATGAGGCCTGCATTGAGGAACTGATAAAAAATTTTAAAATATGTATGTATCATGATGCTTACCGATTCAATATTACAATCACTTGAAACAAGATTCATCTTATTTTCTTCGGTGCCAGTTCTCCTTATGATGTCTTTTGGTTCAGGCATCGTCCACATTCTGTAAACAAATTCATCTGCAGTATCAGTACAACAGGATATACCACAATTCAAAACAAGGCAAATATAGGTTATTTAAATCCATTTACATAAATAAAATAACAAAACTGTACATAGACTGCTTTCAAAGAAAAAAATTGAATCATTGTTGTCATAACTGGTAAATAACAGAAATTCATAAAACATGTCAAATTGCTGTAAATCCAGTTAAATTTCTTTTCTTTTTTTTTCAATTAACAAAACCAACAGTTCAATTAGATCGCCATGTTCCACCATACAAAAACCAGGTAAATCTTTAAAAAATTCAAATAACATTAAAAAAGAGGTGCAGTTAAAAGCCTTTCCTGAGAAATAACATACTAGTCAAATCTTCTCAGAATCACTAAAGTTCATAAAAGACATTGAAGCAAGCCTAACAAACAGGCATGGACATAAAACTGAAGATTTGGCCGAGAAGGAACCAAGAGTAAACCCAATTAAGATTGGTAATGATTTCAAGACTGTAATTTTCATGCATTTGGCTTCTTTACCAGTTTCCAACCCTCACTCATACAAAACCAGAACAAAGCCTCAAGGTTGGCTTATGGAGCTATAGTTTATATCATCTTCAAATAAACTCCTAGAAAAATTCCTGCATCTTCATTCAAGAAAAGAAATCCTTCAACAAAAAGTTTGTAAAATTTAGAAACCCAATAGACCCTCCACATTCAAGAACACCATAATGAGAGCAATAAGTTACAGTGACACTGCTCAATTCCGGCCTAGAAAAAGAATCAACTTTAAAGTTGAATCAAATGCATGTCCAAGTTTTAGATAACAGTAATAGCTGTCTTGTTTCTTTAAATTTGCAAAGGCTGGAAATTTCCTGAAGCACCGAAGCAAGCAAAAAATACAGATTCAAAACATCCTCCCAAACTAATGCAAACAAGAAATCAACGAAACCCGCCCGCAAAAATGGGAAAAACTACAGAAAGATACCTATTTGTGAAGAGAAGTCCAGAGCAGAAGCTCCCAAGACAAAGCAAAAAGGTCCATTTTTTGGAAACCATACTCCTCGTTGAACACTCTTCTCCTCCTATTACTCCTCTACTCTTCAAGCTCATGACTTGTACCCTCTTCTCAACCTAACCACTTAAAATCCCCAATGGAGGGCATAAAATTGAAACCAAGCTAACGTTTTGCTGACGCTGGAAACTTCTAATAGGTGAAAGACATAATTTGTCCCTGCCAACACTGTGTCTTTTCTGGTTGCTGCATATTTCTTCTCTTTGAGGGGAAGGAAAAAAAAAAAACCGGAAAATGAAAAGAACACGCCAACTATGTGCCTGTAGAGACGATGAAGAGGGACGGGGAAGACTTCAAAAGAAGAGCCGCGAATCTAAAAGCTTCGGCTGATGCCATTGTCATGAGAAATCTTCAACAATTCTATCAAATTTTCAAAATGCCCTTACGATGAGCGATTAATTACAAGGCTTCCGTGACACATTGACCCTCTGCTTGACCAATCATACTGTGCATGTGGCGCATGTAGCAGGGGACAATGGGGGAACTGGAGCATCAGACTATTCATTGTTGATGGGATCTGCGAGCCAATTATTCTGAACAGTTTATTACTTTTTTAATTTGTGAAATGAAGATAATGATAAAATAATAATTGAGCCGTTCTATTTATAACTCTTTTATTTACACATAATTTTTATATATTTATATATCTAATACATAAAATTTAATATTTATAAATATAATATTATTATGCTTAAAATATAGTTTTATTTTAAAATTTTAATTATAATATTATTTTTATATAATATTAAAATAATATGTATATATATATTAAAAATTAAATATTAGAGATGTCCTTTATTTTCTTAAAGTTCCTAAATATTGCTTCATTGTGTCGCCTAACAATTACTTAATTAAAGCATCACACTTTGGATTTGTAATATAATAGTCCCTTTTAAAAGGTCATGCTTAGCACATTTTCATAAGCAAGAGATTGGCTCCTCGTTTTCTAAAGGAATCAGTTATAGATAACAAGCATTCTAATTAGATCTAATAGTCTCTTTTAAATTGTCGGTTATGATTTTTAACTAACTCTTTAATATTCAATATTTGAGATAAATTTAAACTGATAAATTTAAAATAAAAATTATTTTAAGGTTTTATTAATATTGATATATTTAAATTAATAATTTAATGTTAAATAAATAAGTAAAATAATAATAATTTTGGAGCGATTTAATTGTATTTCAAAGATATCCTCTCCAACTACCACTTTTGTGCAGTTGAGGATTCATTTTGGAAGGCTGCGATCACTTTTTTTAAAATATTATTATATTAAATGCTGAGATACAATTATAAAATTTGAATTATTTAATTCAATATTTTGAATAATCAAAATTATAGAGATTGTGAGAATTAATTAATTGGAAATTATAGTAAATATATTCAATTATAATAAATTATTGTTAGTAATATGCTGCTTTTGCTTTCTTCTTCTTCATGTGAATCCATATATAAAAAAAGGCTGTTCAATATTTTTTAAATTATTATTTTATTTTTCAGTAGTTGCTTTTTCAAATGATGCAATTTAAAATAAAACTATTATAAATCTGCACAAATTCTATTATATTTTTTATTAAAAAATTAAATTACTATCATTTAATTGGAATAAATAGATGCTTTTCTTGGCAACTACTCCCTGAAGCAGCCACCGTATGGCCAGACCAGCCACGTGCGTGGGCACCGAAGGCTGCGTTCGCACGAGCTAAAGAGATTATAAATGAAAAGCTTTTAATAAGAAAAATCGTAAAGAATTTATTCTTATAAAAATATTGAAAATTCTATGAATAATTTATTTGAATTTTTTTTGTAATGATAGCACAAATATTTGATTATAGAAAATATAATTAATTGTATTTAATTAATTTGTAATATTTAATAATTAATTAATTTTGTTATATTAGTGTTATTATTATTTCGTGATAACTTATTTGGAGAAGTAATTATTAAATACATAATAGTTTTTATCATTATTATTAATATATCACAATTAATCATGAATTTTGAGGTAAGATGTATATTAAATTATAAATTATCTAAGTTCTAATTTTAATAAATTTATAGTCAAATTAAATATACGTAAATTCATAACTAATAGATAAACTAATTGCATAATTCTTCTTAATTAATCAACTTTTATTCATCAAATAGAATAATTAGATTCAAAACTAATTTTTTTAATTTATTTTTTGAAATATTTAGTTAGTAACAAACGAAATATTTTAATTAATTTTGATATTGTTAACAAATTTAATTACAACCTTACTTAAGAAATTAAATCCATTGGAATATTTTTAAATGTTATATTAATTGCCTTTTTATAATTATAACACTAAAAATAAGTCCATTCGGCCGTTCGTTGTCCTCTTCAATGGAATTTGCCAAGAATATATCGGAGAGAAGTTCAAATTGGTTACTCAAATATTATTAAAATATTTAGAAAATTGTGAATATTAATTGTGTAAATAACATGAAAATTTGCATTAATATTTTTTTAAATTACAATCTTATCTTAAAAAAATGAAACAAATTGTTTTTTATATATATTTTTTTCATAAAAACGATATGTTAGAGTTCATTTGACATATAAATAAATATATTTAAATATTAATTCATTTGCTGATTTAAATTGTTGGTTATTTAACAAAATAATTATTAATAACATGACAAAATGCTTATTATACAATCATTTTGATCCTTTTTGATAACTTATGTATTATATTATATCAATTCTTTTATATATGTGCAGTTCAAAATAAGTTAAAATATTAAAAGTGTGAATATACTATTATTCTATTATATCAATTGTTGGTTATTTAGCAAAATACTTATTAATAGCATGACAAAATGTTTATTATACAATCACTTTGATCCTATCTGATAACTTAATTTATTCTGTTATATCTATTTTTTTATATATCTGCAGTTCAAAAATAAGTTATATTACTAAAAGTGTAAATATAATAAATATTAAAAAAATAGTTTGATGAATAGAAAAATCTCATTTATTTATTATTATTATTATTATTTGACAATATATTTATTAAATAAATACTTTATAAAAATTGGATAAACTAAACCTTTAATTTTAGTTTTTAAATAATATCTGATAATTCAAATATAAAAATAGCTAAGTTAATATACTAAAAAGATAATTTTGTTATACCAAAACATTCAAATATTGCGAAGATGATTATTAACATTTTTAATAAAAAATATGAATATATTTATTATCAGTAATAAAATTGTTTATTTAAAAATAAAATTATTTATTTAAATCATTAATATCTTATATATGTTTCTTTAAACATAATTATTGTGATTCACTAGATAAATAAATTTAAATTATTTTAAAACTCGGATCAAGTCCATCCCTAATTCGGGTTAACGAATCCTTAATACAGTTTTACAGGGCCCAAATTTACAATGCCCAACCCATATATATATATAAAATATTGAAGAGGCTTTACGTACTCTTAGGTACTGGGCCGCTAACTCTAACTTCTCATTATTTCCCCCAAACAGCAAAATTGTAATATTAATAAAAGTTTTACAATATTACAAATAAAAATGAGATTGTAGATATGCTTTTTTGAGGTATTCATGTAATATATATATTAAGTCACACATTTACTAATTTTTTTCAAATTAATTTGTTGGAATTATTTTGCTAATTTTTTGTTGAAATCTATTTTGCTAAATCATTTTGTTGGAATTCATTTTAATTAAATATATTTTATAAGTCCTTTTATTATAATTATTTTCACTAAAATGAACTCTGTTGAATTCTCTTCTTGATTTACAAAAAATTTTAATTCATTATATTTTTATAGATTGCTTAAATCAATATTAATTTTTTTTTCTAATTATTTAATTCTTTTCTTATAGTTAATGTTTAACTCATTAATCATATTTAAAATATAATATTTTTTAAAAATTTTATATTTTTATATTTATAATATTATTTTATTTATATAATAAATTTGCTCACCCTCAAAATGTAGGCTAGTTTCTCCCCTTTTCGTGCAAGACAAAAAAATTCTAATAACTCATATAATTTACTCTTAAATTATTATTATTATTATTATTATTTTATAAATATTCATATAATATTTAAGAGTCTGTTTGGGACAGTTGCAACTATTTATAAAAATAATGATGAATGTGATGTAGAAGAATCTGCTATTAAGAAAACTATGGTGAAGCAACAATTTTTTTTTTTTTTTCTAAAAATAAACCGCAGCTTTCCGGCCGCCACCATCAAGAGCCAAGTAAGGTTGAAAGTATAATTTTTAACACATTCTTCTTGACGACACGAATCACTATGGTGCGGTCGACAACTGTGGATCAAACACATCCTAAATATTAAACTCTCAATCTTTATCATTGTGATGCAAATATTTGAGTACATAATAGCAACATATTTCTCACCGTATCGATATGCGAATAAATTCAAAGCATGGGCTCAATCACAACAGCTAGAGTCATCAACTATTACATTTTATAATAATTGATACCATTGAACTTAAACATTAACATATGCTATTGTTTGAAATTTTATTTTAATTTTACTTCCATTTCTTTTTACATATTAGTTTTAGTTTATCCATATTGTACATATATGTTATATGATTGAAACCTCGTGAACTAAAAACACCATTCTTGCTTAGCCATTATTTAGTGGATAATGATCCTCTCAAGTGAATACATAGAATTAAATCAATTATATTAAAAAGTTCATTAAATTAACTATAAGCAATATTATACTGTTCAAGCACTCCAACAGCCCACTAAAATTTTTTGCTGTATTATGTGATATATAGACTCTTGTAGTGAATCCTCATTCACTAATGCAAATTCAAGAATAAAGATAAAAATTATAGTATATCAATCTTAATTAGTTCCACATAATAACATTTGCATTATATGCCATATAAAACATTTTTATTCAAATATCATAAAATCAACACTTTCTTTTTCGCTCACCTAAGATCTTAAAATGAGTATTCTTATTATAATATAGATGAGATTTAAATTCAAGATCTTGAAATAAGGTGATTCAAATTTAATTAATTTATCAAGTTCAAATTCGAGCTCAAATTTGAACTTTATTTTACGAGATCGAGCAGGCTCGTGAATTAGCTCATTTAATGTTGTTGACCCTCAGCTCCTTCTCCAGTAACCGCAAAGAAGCAACCACACGCACGTTTCTCCCTCCCCTATTGAAACTACTCCCGCTTGCAACTTCCCGCTCTCGGTTCATCCTCAAAAGGCCCTCAACCGCTCAAACTGAGGGCCCTTGGCGCGTTCATCTCCACCCAAAAAAAAATAAAAAACTGCAAGCCCCCTCTCTCCCGCTCGCGACTTCCCCCCGCCTTGGTTTTGCAAGCAGTCGAAGCAAACACTACGTCTCGTCCTATGCGATCGGAGGCTAGTCGCACGGGGTAGTTCCTCGCCTTTGCCAGTTCTCGCCCCCGATCGAAGCCGTCATCCGATCGAAACCCTCATCCCGTCTCTCCCGCATCTAAGCACTGCGAGCTTCCTCCCATGTTCTCCTTCCTCCCAACCGAGCCAAACCGAGCCCCTCCTCTCCACCAAAAATAGCAAACCCTCGCTCATCTCCCACTTTCTTTCGCACGATTCTGAATCCCGTAAATCCGCCTATCAACAGGATTTGGTAAACCTTGATTTAACTTGCGAAAATAACTTGGTTGGATTTAAGATTAAATCCGGCTTAAATCCTGCTCAAATCCCACAGCCAAATAACCCCTCTTTCTTTCCTTGCAAGCGACATAAACCGAGAAAGAACACCATCATCTGGAGGGTTCTCCTCTAGGTTTATGGCATTTTCATTATTCTTACAGCTAAACAGCCTCTCTTTCCTTCCTTGCAAGCGACGGAAACCGAGAAAGAATATCATCATCAGGTGGGTTCTTCTCTAGGTTTTCGACATTTCTATCATTCCTTCCACTTTACCTGTGCTTGTTGATCGCTGCGTTATTCGTTACAAAAAAAATGAGATGAGATAAGTTTGGATATGTAGAAATGAATGTGTGGAAATGATTATATGTATATGCATATGCATTTGTTTTTTTGCAGGTTTGAAGACCTCATCACGCTCATCAGGGTGTGATGGGATGGAAATTGGCCGAGGTGTTTCAAAACACCGACCATCATGCTTATCAGGGCATGACGGGAAGACCTCCAAAACTATTAGATGTGACTCTCTATGCCGGAATGTTCTATTAGATGTGACTCCCTATGCCGGAATGCAGGTTTGAAGACCTCATCACGCTCATCAGGGTGTGATGGGATGGAAATTGGCCGAGGTGTTTCAAAACACCGACCATCATGCTTATCAGGGCATGACGGGAAGACCTCCAAAACTATTAGATGTGACTCCCTATGCCGGAATGTTGTTGAAATTTTGATAATATTTTGGACTTAAAAAAAAGGAAAAATGAATCAAAATTTAAAACAAAATTATATGTATCATTCAATCACATCAAAAAAATAATAATAACAATAATAATAAAGAAACGAGATTTAAATATACTAAGTTGTAAAACAAAGATAAACTTGAATTTCAAAATTGAAATAAATGAAAGGGAAAAGAGCTTACAATCTTCAAAGAGGCTTGGATGCACACTTGACCTGTGAGCTAGAATCCTTTCCCCTCTCTTCTAATACACTCTAACCTCTCAAACAAGTGGAATGAAATACAAATCCCTCCTCTTAGCCTCATTTATAGGAATTGAAGGAAGCAATGAGGAACCCATTCTTATTAAAAATTAACTTCTCAATAAAGTGAATCTATGTTCTCGTAAATTCCTCAAACAAAAAAGAAAAGGAACTAAATAAGTCTTAAGCGAAATGGGTGTTGTGTCAAATATTAAACTCATAAAAGAGTTATAACAAAATTGAAGTCCAATTATTCAATAAATATGAAACTTGATGTGGAGTTAGGGATATTAGAGTTGATGTTTGTTTATGTGAATAGAGCCTCTTATTGAATGCTCAAAGTATTAAATTCACAAACAAGTAATTATGAAACTAATTAAACAATTGAAGAATCATATCATATGTTAAATGAGGTAAGAATCCATTGAACGTCAAATTGAAGCATAAGAGAACCCCTTAGAATTAAGATATATTCTTCAAATACATCCAAATAAATTGAAAAAAAAATCAAAGAATCCATAGGAGATCCCTAATGAAATTGAAAGATTGCAAATATGCATGTTTAAGGAATTTTTAGAAAAATATTTGAAGCATGATATTTGTCTTATTAAATACTTGAATTGAATCAAGGAGAAATTGAATAGAGCTTTTAATGAGTTTGAGGATTGCTGACAAATATAAATGAGAATCTATTGAAGGTTCAAAGATTAGACAACTTTGAATAAAAAAAGAAGAGAAACAATCAAATATTATTTCTAAGAGGTGTAGTAAATTACTAGAATAATTTAAAATGCATTCTTCGCCACGGGATCTGCAAAACTTTGTATAATCAGATAGAAGACGACACCAAATTAAATTATGCACAAATGAAGAAGCTTCTTTCAATCCAAAAATTAAGGAATTTTATTCTAATTATGATTTTCAAAATCAATGATTTCATTAATTAGATGAAATTATCTATAAAATATACTATGCATAGAGATTTAAAGTGCAAATTTTAATGTCTAAAAAGGTTGCGTAGGCTAAGTTGGAATTAAATGAAAATATGAAATCAATCTTATAATTCATAAATAAAAATTACCTAAATTATCAAATACTAGCATGGGCCCCAACACTATGGTGAATGCTTAAACTCAGAGCTTGAGGATGCTGTGCGGGTTGCTTCCCGGTTTGGTTTTAGGATCGGGTCTGGGTTAACAAAATCTAAAAATCTATAAGAATTTTAACTTATTAAAATATCTGAGAAGTTAATTCTGTCATATGACAGTAGAAATGACCCTCTATTATTAAATTAATAGAGTTGACAGGATCTGAAACAATACACCTACCCCGATGATGGCTGTGTTGAATGAAGATTTCAACCAAATGGGATACTTGCCATCAAAATACTCTTACAAGTTCAAATCAAATTAATATAAATTAATTATCAATATAAATGTAAAATCAAATAAATCACTAAACTTTAAATGGTTAAATGAAATTCAATAGCACATAAAGAAAAAGGGGGATATGAAATAACCATAGTGGAGGCATCAGAAGGACGTCAGGTGGTTTATATTCTACCTCCAAGACCAGAACTTCCTCTATAAACTTAAAGCTAAAATTTCAATCCATCTTCCGCAATAGTTTGTTAAAGGTGACAAATTAAGAAACTCTAGCTCATAAAGAAGTCAATATCAAATCAAGTGTTTTACTATATTCACTATCAATCAATCTCATGACGGTAAGGACGCGGTCCGTGTCCTCTAATTGCGTGGCTTAGCCAGTAGGCTCTATATATACTGTAATTACGACCAGAGTCCCCTGATCGGGTGGTTGCCGCTAAATAGAACCATTATATTACGATCACGGTCGTAGCCCGTATGCTCCCCAATGGCTCTACCCTTTGAGTTGTGAATCATAGGGTACACCTGATAGGGTAAAAATCTCTCGGTTAGCTACGACATACTTAAGTATGTCTCCTTAGACAAACACCACCCCAGGTCTATAAGAATTTTTTGGATGACGTAACCCATGTGTTGCTGATAAGGATCTTTTGGCGGGTTGTTATTACCTCCCTTAAGTAGACTAGGGATGCTGACGGGATGACAAAACTATGGGATCTAGGTCAGGCACGTCATCATTCCCCTAACCATCCGTTTTAAGTTAAAGAATGATGAATTTCATAAATCTAAATTCATAACTCCACATACTGCTACTATATGCTATGCATTAAGCAACCTAATGACTAGCCCTAATTGAAAGTTCTCTCTCAGCATTGAGAGGGGTAATTAACTATAGGTGCTTGCGTCTATAAGAAACCTGGAACCATATCTAAAGTCCTCACAAAATGAGAGTGAAATCTTTGGGTAGTGTCTTATCTACTATTCCATCCACCTTCTGAAAATTTCACCGACACATTAAATCATACTCTCTTTAATGTTGAGAGGTCGGTGGTAAATTTTGAGAGCCCACAGATTTCTGGCGACTCCGCTGGGGATAAGTTTTTCTTTCCATCTTTGGCTAGTCAAATTTGAGCTATAGTATTAGTAAAGCTTGATAAAAATTGAAATGTAAAATCACTTATCAATGAAACTAAATCTAAGATAATTATGTCATTATGACTAATTTGCTTGTTCTTTATATCGATGGATCTTCAGAACACACCGTTCATCATGCAGCTAGGTCACAGAGCTAACTTCCATCTAGCTTATGCTGTAATTAATACTGAAGATGTTAGAACTACCATTTAATTTGGTAATGTTGACTTTCCAACCATTGTTGTTGCAAATAATCCTCTAGCTAAAGCAACTGTATATTCTACGCACCAACATGTGCAATAGAGGAGGACATTTGGAATGATTACTACTGCTACTGAAGTTCCTCGAAAGAGAGCCTTTCTATTTGAAATATTGGGTCATTCTGAGGTGTCAATCATGAAAAGAACTGTCACTGGGTAGAAAGTGTCAGTCATACTTGTGAATGTGACCACTCAGTCAGTTGAACCTTTCGCATTAGGAAGGCATGATGCTGAAGGCTTCTCTTCTGGAGGAAAACTAACCCAGAGGCAGTAGAGAAAGAAGGAATGTTGAGTTGCAAGCTCATCAGCTCTCACCTGGACCATCTGTTACACAACCAGAAGCGAGTATTCATACCCACAATAAATTTAAAAATATGAAATGGGTGAAAAGGAATAGCTCTACTGGTGATTTTAAGCAGTCTTTTTGAGCTCAACAACAATCGACTTAAAACTTGCAGAAGAAACAACCTAAAATTTTATTTGCTCAAATGCATAAAGTCTTGAAATTTGTCAAGAAAAAAAGAGGGGGTCTTATGAAGAAGAGGTATCAAATGTCAATTATCAGAGAAGCCAATAATGCTCCACTACAAAAGCTACCATCCATGGTAGTAAGAACTCAAGATCGTTCTAAACAAGCCCTGCACGTTGAGCATCAAGGCGTAACACCTGAACTGCATGTTCGGGAATCCGCTATCGAAATATCCTGGTAGAAAGAAAAATAAATATGGAGGTCGAATCCTCGAGAAAAAGTAGCGACGTAGAAGCTTTTTCATCTAGAAGCAAGCTAACCCAAAGATAGTGGAGAAAGAGGAATGCTAAACTGCGTGCTTAATAATCATTGTTCAAGAAGAAAATTGTATAACTAGCTGTAGAACTGGAAGGGAGTGTTCCAACCCATAATAGGTTTGACAACAAAGGATGGGTAAAGCAGAACGCTCTACTGGTCAAATCAAACAGTTTTTCTGGACCCAACAACGTCAAGTTTCAGCTTCTCCAATGAGAAAACTTGAAATTGTATATGAAGAGTGCATCGGGTCCTCAAAGTTACTAAAGAGAAATGACTAATGAAAAGAAAATATCAAAGTCTTGTCATCACGGAGGCTAGAGTTACTCCTCTAAAAAGACCTCCTCCTACGACAAGATGTCAACCAATTCAAGTCCTGCACGATAAGCATCGAGGCATGACACTTGGACCACAGGTCCAAGAATCCACCGTCGAAATAACCCGACAAAAAAAGGTAAGAAAATTCAAAGGCCAGAGCCTCGAAGTGAAACTGCCTTAAGGAAAGACAACAATGTGACATATGGACTGTACTCCTACAAAATACACTCATTATGCGCTAGTATTTTGAGCTGAAGCAGTCTTTTCACTTTAAGTTGAACTGCATTCACTCTGAGTAGCCATTCAATGCGATCTTACCTAAGATGAGAATGTCTATCTATGGATGGAAGAGCTTGATGTGCTTGATGAGGTTAGGCTCCAAGCTCAACAATATTTAAAAGTTTGTCGAGTAAGGATGTCCAAAGCATTCAATCATATGGTGCGTCATCGAACCTTTCAAGAATGAGAATTGGTCCTGGTGCTGAGAATACCAATCATTCCTCATCGTCATTACATGTGTAAGTTTTGCTTGGAAATTCTCTTATATCGCAAGAATGCATTTCCGAAATAAAGCAAACATCCCCTTGCAAGACATGAGATATTTTTTAGATTTCTGTACATAGATGAAATCAATGTTACATGTTAAACTCCTCTTAAGATCAAATGTATCAACTCATACATTGATATATTTTCTTAAATTATTTTAGAGATTTTTCAAAGTGCTTTAGAATTTCCCCTATAAGAGTGAGGGCATTTTTATATTTAGCTAAGTTGAAATCGTGCTATAAGATGAGATTCTCGAATATATTCTGATTCAGGTTTACATCAAGCTTTACGCCGAAATCCCTGAATATATCTATAATTATTTTTATTAAAATTGCAGGCTCTTGCAAGGAACAAAAATAATATATTTCTACCTATAAAAAGACAACCATAAATATCAAAAGTTTATCTCTCAGATTTGTCAAATTCTGAAGATCAAGTCAGAAGAGCTCCCAATTTTAAAAGCTTCAATCAACTAAGTTGGAAAATCATCAACCTCTATATCCTGAAGTCTAGGACATGGATGAGTTCTAAAGGTCAAACTCAATAAGCCCACAAATGGCCAAGTTGCTAATGCTCTCTTCACTCAACAAGTTGTGAGAAAAGGCCGTAGTGAAAGAGTCCTCGCTCGTTAGTCTGATGACCAAATCACAAACCCATCATAGCTTAAGTAGGAGACTAGAGTAGGTTCTAAAGGTCGAACTCAATAAGCCCAAATGTGGCCGAGTTGTTGACGCTCTCCTCACTAAACAAGCTGTAAAAAATGGCCGCAGTGAAAGAGCCCCTTCTCATCAGTTCAATAATGATAGATGTTCAATCTCAAACTAGATCCAGCTTAGTGACTACAAACAATTAAAATTCAAGAAATCTTTCTACCTAATCGATAGACCAAGATAATCTGAGGAAACTCTCAATTCAGAGCTGCCTCAAGTCAATCTTTATATTTCCTTTAGGCTGATATTTCAGTTTATTCTCAAATGATCTGATCAAGCACAAAGCACAGGTTAAAGCCAATCTCCTCATCAAGTTCGTCAAGGCAGAAAGCACAGGACCGAGGGAATAATTTCATAGTTCATACAAAGCTGATGAACAAACTAAAAGAATTTTATAGTTATTCAATATATTAAAACACATATTACTATACTGATAACTTGACATTATACACCTAATATAAGCTGGAAGGCTAGGTCATCTGTACGCATCCTTCAACAAGTCCATCAAAGTCGCAAGTATAGGGCTGAAGATATACTTACACTTCCTGACAAGTCAATGTGGACAAATAAGATCAATCCTTCATCAAGTCTATCAATCTTAAAGCTATGATAGAATAAATTCCAAATATCAAAATAAGCAAACTAATTCCTTCATCAAACCCGACCAAGCACGAAGCTGGGGTTGGAGGAAACTCAAATATGCAACAACAAAGAAGAAATAGATCTTCAACAAACCCATCGAAGTAGAGAGTAGATGGTGGAAGAGCTTCTATCTATCCGATAAGTCGATTCTGATAAATCGCTCAATCTCATAATTTAGCATGTCCAAAATAAGACATCATGCTAATGACAAATCCTATCAAAGCTCCATAAGCTATTGCAATTGAAGCTGAAGTGATTCAAGATCTATGACCAGCACAAAGGGTCAACCAGTTTTTAACAAATGCGCTCGCTTCATGCACGAATCACACTTGTTGGGGGGGCATTTGTTGACCACCATGTGTGATACATCAGTCAAGTCGAGCTCAAAATCCAAATTCGACTAACTTTTGATATAACAACTCACAAATTGGAGCTGAGATGCGCTAAACATCACCAAAATTAGTCAAAATGACCTCTGATCAATGAACAAAATTTATCATTGTGTTCAGAACATCGAAATTGATCAAAATATAAATTTTATACAATCTAACGATCAACTGATCGAGCGATCGAGCTGTCAATGTATCGACACACATATCAAATTTAGGACGCTGTGATAATACCCAAATGACCTCCAATCGATGAACAGACTTCACTGTCGCATTCAGAACATTGAAATTAGTCAAAATATAAATATTGCACAATCTAATGATCAATCGATCAAGCGATCGAGCTATCAATATATCGATACGCATATTGGAGTCAGGAAGCTGTGATGATGTCCAAATGACCTCCGTTCATAAAATTGATTATGCCGTTAATTTTAAAATATCAAAATCTATCAAATGAGACTGTTCGCACTCAATTTAGACAAATCTATATGAATGTCAAACAATTGGAAGCGGCAACGTACAATTGAAAATGTGTGAATATTGTATATATGTTTGTGCTTCTTTATGCAAGTTTGAAGGCCTTGTCATGCTCATCAGGGCTGACGAGATGGAAATCGATTATGGTGTCACAAGACACCGCTCGCTACACTCATTAGGGTATACCAAGTAAGCCAAAATTGTTAGATGTCGCTCCCTCTATGTCCAAATGTTGCTAAACTTTAGTCAAAATTTGGAACTTAGAGAAAAAAGAGGGATGATAATATTTGCATATATATATTTACTTTTATGCAAGTGATTGAAGGCCTCGTTATGCTTATCAGGGCATAACGGGATTGAAATTTGACTGAGGTGCTTCAAAATACCAAATGTCACCCTCATCAGGGCATGATGGGTAAGCCAAAACAGTTTTGATGCAGCCCTCTATGCGGGGATGACGTCGAAATACTGCTGAAACTCTATCGGATTTTGGATTAAATTATGGACTTAAAAGAATCAAAATTCCTCTAAAATCAATTTTAAATGTATTAAATTAAAAATTTCTAATAGAATAAATATAGAGGTGAATATTAAATTGAAATAAAAAGAGGATATTATAATGAACTTAAAAAAAGGACTTTCCAAGTGAGGCTTGAAGCTAACTCTAAATACATAAGAAATTTGCAATGAATTTGAAGTTTGGTTATGTATATTGATCTCTTAATGTGGAATTTAAAAGAAAGTCAAATTGGGTTTGATCATTTTTATATGAAGACTGAATAACTCTCATAAGTGCAAGAATATTATTCGATAGCTTACTCACAAGCATAACTTGTTGGCATGCTGATAGTCATGAATGTTATATTCCAAGTCTATTTGAATTTGTATTTCAATACAAAACTAAATCATAAGAAATTTATTAAGTGTTATGTTTATATATATAAAAAAGGGGGAAATCAAATGAAATTTCTAAGAGATCTATGAAGAAGTTAAATAATATGTTGGCAAGCATAATTAAAGCTCCTTAATGAATGATTGAAAGATTCATACAAGAGCTATTAATAGTTTGCTTTAAACTATTGGAAGATAAATTCTCAAATATGAAAGAATTCAAACATGCTCATAAATGAATTTGAAAGCTTGGAGAATTGAAAAATTCAACAAGTAAACTACATGCAAGTAATGTTTTAATTACAACCTAAATCAATCGCCACCGGATCTACAACTCTTCATACAAGCAGACAGAAGGTGACACCAAATTAAATTCTCCATGAATTATAGAGCATCTTTTAATCAAAAAATTAAAGAATTTTATTTTAATTATGATTCTCAAAATTAATGATTTTATTAATTAAATAAAATTATCTAAGCTATAAATATATGCATGTGCTTAGACATAGAGATTTAAAGTACAAATTTTAATGTCTGAAAAGGCTACGTAGGCTAAGTTGAAATTAAATAAAAATATAAAATTAATCTCATGATTTAGAAATAAATTTAAGAGAATTACTAAGTACTCGCATGGGCTCCAACACTATGATGAATGCTTAAATTTACTATATGAGGATGCTGCGCGGGTTGCTTCCCTGTTTAGTCTTAGGACCGAGCCCAGGTTAACAAAACCTAAAAATTAAATTATTATAAGAATTTCAACTTTTTAAAATATCTCAGAAGCTAATTCTATCATATAATAGTAGATCTGATCCTCTATTATTAAATTAATAGTGTCGACAGGATCTGAAATAATAAATTAAATGATCAAGCAAGCTCATAAACCTTGATAATGGCTATGTTGAATGAAGATTTCAACCCAGGAGGGATACTTTAAATGTGCTTGTAATCTCAAATTGAATTAATCAAAATCAAGTGTCAATATAAACATAAAAATTGGATAAATTACTAAGCTATTAATAGTTAAATGAAATTTAATCCTTAAATACTTAAAGCAAACTCTATTCAATCCACCTTCCGCAACTGTTTGTCGAAGGTGATAAATTAAGAAAACTCTAACTCACAAAAGAGCCAATGTCAAATCAAGTATTCTACTATGTTCACTCTAAATCAATCTCATGCTAGTAAGGATGTGACCCATGTCCTCTAACTATGTGGCTTAGTTAGTAGGCTCCACATATGATGCAGTTATGACCAGAGTCCTCTGATCGTGAGGTTGCCGCCAAATATCACCATTATATTACAATCATGACTGTAGCCCGTATGCTCTCCAATGGCTCTGCCCTTTGAGTTGTGAATCATAGGGTACACCTAATAGGGCAAAAACCCCTATGTCAGCTAAGATAGACTTAAGCTTGTCTCTTTAAACAAACACCAACACTGGTCTACAATGATTTCTTGGACGACGTAACCTATGTGTTGTTGATTAGGATCCTTCGGTCAGGTTGGGTCGACTACCTCCTCTGACTAAGTATATGTGGTAGAAAAATTTCCACACATATATAGAGTCGCCTTCAAATCTATTAGTAGAAAGGAGAGGCGAAACTATATATGTAGATATTCATCTTTTCAGGACGTTGCGTAGATCCGTAGATGTCCTTATTCAGGTGATCGAGTACGTCATCAAGTAAGTAGTGTACTATCTCAAAAGACAGAAGTCACTACCCTTTAATGGACCTAATCATCTCAATAAGGACTCTTTAAAATGTTGGGTCTTCAGAGTGTACCAGAGATTCTTCCCCTACTTTATATGAAAAAGTAAAATATGTTTTATTTCAAACCGGGTTTGTTAAGTTTCCTACAGGAGCAAGTCCCCATAGTTAATTACATTCTAAAGAATGGGGATTCCTTAGGAAAACTCTCGATTAAGGTAAATGATCATTGTCTCTAAAGATTTCAATAGGAAAGACTATCAATCAATTGGTTTATTTTGAAGATCAAATGGGATTGATCAAAGAAAGATTTATTATCGAAGCCAAAATGGCAATAAGTAAGAGATGCTCATAATGCTAGGAAACCTTGCGAGCATCTTAAACTATCTTATGGTTTAGCTTTATATTTTTGAAATTGATTTAGTTTGTTTGAGTTGACTTTTTATTAGAATGCTAGGGCTTATTATTCCATAATACAAGATTATAAAAATGCCTAAGAGATCAGGAATTATGCTTGGGCCCGCAAAAGGGAAAAGAAATCTCAGAACCTAAATCTAGGGAGCTTTGGCAAGGCCTGAAAGCACAACCTAAATCTAAGGCAAAAATGAGTAATTTGTTTGCCTCCACAAGAGAGGACAAACCACCCGACAGCTTGGACTTACAATCGCCTGAGGTTGGCCACCTACTAACTCCTCTTACGATTGTAGGCAAGTCTTTATGCTTAATGCAAGATAGCTAGATTATTTTTATTTAGAAAGAAACTAATTCCTTAAACTCACTCCCTAAAGAGACTAGATCATGTAAAGGGACACA
Source organism: Cymbidium sinense (assembly GCA_021442155.1). Lineage (NCBI taxonomy): Eukaryota > Viridiplantae > Streptophyta > Magnoliopsida > Asparagales > Orchidaceae > Cymbidium > Cymbidium sinense. The sequence continues at coordinate 57,125,228 of CM038222.1, forward strand.
CTTCAAATGACATAAATATAATGCAATTCAAATTTTATTTTATTTTTCATTTTAGACAATTATTTTGACTCAGGCTAGTAGGATTTTTATGCCTAATGAGAAAGAAGATTATTGGCCAAAATCAGCGAGAAGGGAGAAGATGAGTTTCCACCACGGCTCTCAAAGGTCAAGCCAAGTTCTCTAACAAAGGCAGAAGCCCTCTAATCAAGAGTGAAATAATATGCATTTGTGCATGATATTACAAAGAAATGCTCATCCAGCAAAGGGGTTGCTAAATCTTTTATCTTGATTTTTAAATCTAAGCATTAGGTGAGGTTATGAGTTATTTATTTTTTATTTTAGTTATTAAGTTGGGTAAAAGATTTGGTTTTTTTTTCTAAAGAGCCTAATCCTAATCCAGGCCATACATAAAGCAAGGAAGAAATTAGAAAAATCATGCCACTTAATGTGCAAGTTAAACAAACATCAATCAATTTATAAAACTAATGCAAAAAGAATAAAAGGCCGTTATGGTCGGGCACCACCGCACAAACCCGAAAAATATCAAATTAGGTAGCCGAGCTCTACCCTTATACAACTCAGATTACAAATGAATTAAATTACAATTAAGCAAAGGAATTTATTGTTATGAGGGCCTTCAAGCTTTCTTTCTTCTTTCTTCTTGGATGGTTAGAAGGTGGATGCTCCAAGGCTTCACATGGCATATAAGATAGGATCTTATGACCAATGTTCATCCTAATCCCCATAATAATTTATTCCAAAATCCTAATTATACAAATTTTTACATGAAAAGGAAAAGGTAAATCTAGCTAAAACCTATAAAATAGATATTAGCTAAAATAAACCACACAAATCTCAAGTATGTATATTGGACTTATCACCCAACACATGAGTGATTAAGTCCACCTGGCCTATGGATTCTGCTTAGGAGTATAAGCACCTGCAAGCAAAAGTATTTATATTTTTATTTATGATAGTGCCCCTTAAGCACAATCCCTTGTAGAAAAGAATAGTTAGATTAATCACGTCCTACCATTCATGCTACGAGCATACACCCTAACATCTAGTCTAAAATATTCATCACAAAATAAAACATAACATCAAACCATGCACTAACCTAACCTAAAACTAGAAGTTATGATTTAGGCTAATGTATGTGCATTGAAGGCTTGTGTGGTATGCTTAGCTTAGGACTTTAGGTTCAAATTTTCTAAGTGTGAAGAACATGTTCAATTTAGAGGAGGGTTTCATTTAAGTTGTTTAGAAGTTTTGGATTAATTTTATTTTATGTTTTCATTTGGTTCAAGTGAATCCTACAATTAATATAAAGAGAGGGAAAGAGAAGAAGACTTCTCTTTCCTTCCCTAACCAAAATAATTTTCTAAAGTAAATTCACATTTTAATTTCATTTAGGTGAAAGTTTTGATTAAATATTTTAATTAATCATAAGTTTAGATAAACTCTAAACTAAACTTATTAAAAAAAAGGTATTTTAAGATTAAATAAAATGAATCAAAATTCACATAACACACATTACTTCATATCTTTTCCAACATATATAACATGCATATACATGGACCCTAAGCATATCTATACATGCAAATGAGAGTAGTTAACACACTTTATGATGCATTCTAAGTAATCCATTTAAGAAAATTTATAATTTGAATATGCATGATTTTTCTTAAGTAGAAAATGTTTTCCTTATCCAAAATTTCACATATATACATGATAGTAAGAAAAGCACAAGTGAGTGTAGCGCCATTGTTAATTAGAGGTGTAAGGTACAAGACCTACTTAGGGCTACTTAAAGCCTTGCAACCTCGGGATTGTCCAGACTAATATACCACTTTCCTTAAATACAAGCATCCATATAAAAGAAATGAAATAAAAAAGGAATATGCAAACGTTGTTCAATAAATTTGTTTTGTTTATGCAACTTATGTATGTAAGTGTAGGTAATTCTTCTTAGATGGTAGCATAGGGATGAACAAGATATGAAATTAGTTGAGCATTAGGTCCTTTTCAAATGAACCTTATATCTCACCAAAATTCTTATTCAAAACTATGCCAACATAGGAAAGAAAAGAAACCTACACTAAGCATACCTTTATAATACTTCACATGCAAGCTTATAATTAAGATATGAATATCACACTTTTAGATTTGATATTTCATTTATAAGTTTTAAAAATAATTTGGATTTAATAGTGATAATAACCACTCACATTTTACTTTAGCCAACACATTTACATTTGACATTAAGTAAATAAATTTATTTTAAAATTTGAAACATGAAATTATGAATGCATGAAATCACATGGCATACGACTTAACATATTGGGAAAGATCCAAAGCAATGAAAGCATCTAAACAAACTCACTTTACTTAAATCCTAAATACATTCTTATAGAATAAAAAAATTTAGAATAAATCAAAGTAAATTTCAAAATAATTTTTTTTTAGTTTGAAGTTTGATTTAATTTTAAAAAGGTGAGATGAGTTTGTTGTTCCTAACCCATTCCCATATGTGTTTTGTATTTTTATTTAATTTTTATATAATTAAATCTATTTTAAAAAATTGATTAGGTTAAGGTTTGAATTAAGTAGCTTAATTAACCCTTACTTACACCACCTTAGAAAAATTAACTTAGTAATTATGAGCTAATGAGATGACATAAAACCCACAAGGTATTTAAATTTGTAATGCACCTAATAATGAAAAGGCTTAATGTAAGTTGACTCAATTAAAAGTCAATTAAGCTAAGGGGTTTAACTTAAGTACTTTTAAAACACCCTTTCACACTTATGAAAGGGGTTTTAATTTTCTTAATTGAACTTAGGCTATTAAACACCTAAGTATCTACCCAATGTAGATTAATTTAGTTCTAGAACTTTTTAGAATTTTTGAAAATTGATTAAGGGGATAATTAATGAATTAAACCCTTAATTAAGAGAAGATTAAAGAGAGAAGAGGGGGTTTAGGGAATAGCTTAGCGAAAATGCTTCAAAATTATTCCATAAATCTCCTACTTACTGGATCTAACCTTAATTAACCCTAATCATAGGATAAATTCACTAATCACACCTTGATTACCCTTAATTACATGAAAGGGGTAATTAGAGAATGAAGTAGCAATTTTCTCAATTGAGCCCTCAATAAATCTCAAGAGAATTAGGGGAGGCAGAGGTCATCCCTTAAAATAAACTCTAGAAATTTGAGATTAATTGATGACCTAATTAGAGAATAATTAACTAATTAAGATTCCCAAAGAAACCTAAATTCAGAGAAAAGGGTAATTCAATATCCATTGAAAATATTTTTAAAATATTCTAGATGAAATTATCTTTCCATAGCATTTTTCCTTTTATTTTTCTTATTTTTCTTACGAAGAGTTATAAAATTTTGAAGTTCCAAGGATTAATTAGGAATTAATTAGGTAATTAACTAATCCCTAATTAAACTTAGCTCACGATGCGACGCGTGCGACAGCGGTCAGTGCGCTTTGCATGCATCGCACCGTGAGGGTGTGACTTAAATGTCACATCCCAAATGGTGACAGTGGCGCACGCGCTAATATCCTCGGTTGTTTGATCAAAGATCGGACGGCTAAGGATTCACCCACGGTTTTAAAAGGGTGAATGAATTACTAAACGTGTTAAATAATCTCAGCCGTCCATCTAAAATGCGTGGATGGACGGCTGAGATGAGCCAAGTTCTTCCCTGAGGATCAATGGAGACCGTCCATGATCTGAGGGGAGATCCGAGCCCGATTTAGCATGAAATCATACAAAAATCAACCTACACCATCTTAACATAATTACCAACCTATCCAACGGTTGATTTCTCATGCCATGAACATTTCTTTCACAAAGGACCAACACCTATCAAGCTAAGTGGTTGAAAAATTACATACCTCGCTGGAAGTATTCATCGGCGCTCGAGATCGATGAGGTAGCTTTGTCTAGTGGAGATGAAGCCCTGTTGAAATTCTTAGGCCTTGAGATTGAGTGGATCAATGGGTAGACCAACACCACTTCACTTGGCCTTCGACTTTGATTGAATTGATCCTCTCCTTGCTATGGGAACTCCAATGTGAGCATGAGTGAGCTCGAATTGGTACTTAGAAGTAGTGTGTAGAAGGAATTTGGATGGAATCAAGTGTAGAGGAAGCTAGCAATTTACTCCACCTTCCCTATTTTTGCACTATGAAAAATTGAGAAGGAAGAATTTTAATCCTCTCTCAAGACCTTGGGAATGATCTCTGATGATTGCTAAGGGTTCCTAGGCTCCAATCGACAGTGAGTGTATTGAAATTTCATTGAATTAGGGGGAGTATATCTCCCCCTATGGCAATCGGACGGCCGAACCATTCCTTATCATTTTGATCCAATTGACCAAATTAGGGAGGTTGTTTAGATTATTTTGAGTGTGCACATGGCCGATTTAATCCCTTGAGTGGAATGCCAACTTCCCATATACTGAAATTGAGCTTAGGAGGGAATTTGAAAACTCAATTTTAAGCTAAGTGGTCGAGTTTGGTCTAGGGGCCAAATGGGCTGACCCAAACCCATTGGGTTGGGTGCACCACTCATCACTAAGTCCCATTGAGCTTTTAGGAAAGCCTCAAGTGATTGTGAAGAGGGTATGACCAAAATACCCATGGGCTAGGCCAAAATTTATTCCATGGCCTAGGGGTAGAATGGTCATTTTATTATTTTTCCACTTTAGATATGTTGGGTATGTGGAGAAACTAGGTTTGGCCAAGTTTCAATGGATTTGGAACCCATTTAATAGGGTTTGGCTCATGTTGACCCATTTAGGTCAAAATGGGTTAACTTGGGTCAAGTTGACCAATAGGTTAAATTGGGTCAAACCAAGAGTTGGGTCAAGTTCATATGACCATTTGAAATGTTTTGGTAGTTTTGGTTTGATTCAATTTGGTATATATTTGGTTTTGGCTCATATGACTTCATTTAGGTCAAATAGGTCAAGTTGACCTATTTGACCCATTTGACCTATTTGGGGTAGGTCAAGGGTAGGTTTAGGTTTGGTTAGTCATATGGAGTGGACTGGTATATTTGTTTCCAATCAGTTTAGGTTAAGTTCAATTTTGGCTCAACATGGCCCCTTTAGGTCATGTTGAGTCTAAGATCAATTGAGCTAGGTTGGGTCTAGTTGGCCAATTGAGGCTTTGTTCAAGTTCCACAAGTGATTTGGAATGAACTTGGCCCAATGGTTTGAGTCAATTTGGCTTAGATCAAGTTTTGACCTATTTTGACTTTTTAGGATAACTTGGGTCAAGTTGGGTCAAGTGACCAATTGGGCTAGGTCAGGCTCAGATGTTGGCTTGGTCAAGTTCAAACATAAGTCATGAGTGAACTTAGATAAATGGTTTCAATCAATTTGGCCTGTGATGGAATTTGTCTATGTAAGGTTTCATTTTTGGTTAAGTGTTGACTTGGTCAACCCTTATGTTTGACTTGGTTTGACCCAATTTGATCGATTGATCATCCCATGATGATTGCTGATCATGATGAGAGTGATATATGAGTTTGGTTCAATCTAATTTAGTTAGGATCAAAAGTTGGCTTATAAGGGTACTTTAGGTCACTTTGGGTCAAGTGAGCCTAAGTGGGTCAAATGGCTTGGTCAAAGCTTGATTTGAAGTTGGTTGATCTTGTATATGATCTCATGATTGAAATATACATCCATTTACAAGTGGTTTGAAGTCAAATGGGTTTTGATCCATTTGAAAATTTCATATTCAAAGGAAGAATATGAAGAGGTTTTGGGTTTGATTGAGTGATTGAAGTTTGGATTTATATATGAGCTCATGATTGTAGGATGGATTGAACCATGAGAGAAAATCAAGGGTTTGACTTGATTTAAAAGTGTTTTGGCTAAGTTCAAGATTTTGGCTTGAAAGGCTTAGATTTGATTTTAAATGGATTTGAGTTTAATTTTTGGATTTGGTTTTGATTGTTTGAATTTATATTTTATTTATATATGAAAATATAAATGAGAATATAAATGGATCATGAGAAAATTTCAAAGATTTGATTTGGTTTAATCATAATTTAGGCTAAATCCATTAAAATGGAATTTAAAGGATTTAAAGAAATTTTTAATTTGAAATTTTATTTTTGCCTTTGATTTGATTGATTTATGTTTATACTTCATTTATATATGAGAATATAAATGAGAACACAAATAAATTTTGAGAAAATCCCATGAATTTGAAATGGTTTGATCAAAGTTTAGGTTAAATCCATTAAAGGGAATTTAAAGGATTTTAAATTAGGAATTTAATTTTTGAGTTGGATTTGATTGATTAATATTTATATTTGATTTATATATGAGAATCTAAATGTGAATACAAATAAGTTTTGAGAAAATCCCATGAGTTTGAAATGGTTTAATCAAAGTTTAGGATTGATTTTGGCTAAGTCCTTTAATGGAAAATTAAAGGGACTTAAGAAAATTTCATGAATTGGTTTTGAATTTTGAATTTGATTTGATGAGTTTTAATTTATATTTCATTTATATATGAGAATATAAATGAAAATATAAATGAATCATGAGAAAATATCAAAGATTTGATGTGGTTTAGATCATAATTTTGGTTAAGTCCTTAAGGGAAGATTAAGGACTTAGGAATTTTTGATGGATTTTGATCATGGGTTTCAATCAAAAGTTTCAATCATGGATTTCAAATATGAATTTGATTTAGATGGAGTTGATTTGATTTGGAGAAAATCAATTAGGTTTGATTTGGAGTTTGACTTGAAAGAAGGAAAGGTGAGGAATGGTGCAAGCTAAGGGTAGGCAAATTTCCTAATACCCCTAAGGCATGACATAGTCCTATGGTTAACCCTTCTAAGTCTCTAGGCTAGGTTGAGTGTCCACCTAATCACTAGATGTGTCTTAAGACTAAGAAACTCTTAAAGTCTAAGAGGAATCCTAAGTCCAAGATGGAGGTGTTGAGAGCTCATTCTAAAAATGAGGTCAACAGTAAACTAGGGACCACGATAGCCTGGGATGACGGGACCCTGAGATCTAGATCAGGCACGCCATCATTCCCCCAACCATCTGCTTTAAGTTAAAATGATGAATTTCATAATCTTAAATTTTAAACTCCACATGCTGCTACTATACGTACACATTAAGCGAGATCTAAAGTTCTCTCTCAACATTGAGAGAGGTAATTAATTATAAGTGCTTGCGCCTATAGGAAACCTGGAACGAGATCTAAAGTCCTCACAAAATGAGGGTGAAATCTTTGGGCAGTGTCTTATCTACTATTCCATCTGCCTTCTGAAAATTACACCGACACATTAAATCAATACTCTCATTCAATTGCGAGAGGTCGGTGGCGAATTTTCAGAGCCCACAAATTTCTGGCGACTCCGCTGGAGACAAGTTTCTCTTTTCATCTTTGGCTAATCAAATATAAGCTATAGTAATAGTGGAGTACAATAAAAAAAAATTAAAATTAAAAAGAAAAAAGAGAATCAATTATCAATGAAACTAAATCTAAGCTAATTATGTCATTATGACTAATCTACTTGTTCTTTATATCAATGGATCTTTAGAACATACCATTCATCATGCAACTAGGTCGCGAAGCAAACATCCATCTAACTAATATTATTATCAATACTGGGGATGTTGGAGCTAACATTTAATTTAGTAGTGTAGACTTCCTAGCCATTACTGCTGCAAATAATCCTCTATCTGAAGCACATGCATATTGTACACACCAACCTGTGCATAAGAGGAGAACGACTGGGATGACCACTATAGCTACTGAGGTTCCTCGAAAGAGAGCCTTTGTATTCGAAAGATTTGGTCATTCTGAAGCGCCAGTCATCAAAAGAATCGTCACTAGGAAGAAAGTATCAGTTATACTTGTGAATGTGACCACTCTGCCAGTTGAACTTTCACATTAAGAAGGCATAATGCTGAAGCTTTCTCATCTGGAGGAAAACTAACTCAAAGACAAAGAAGGAGAAGAAATCTTTGAGCGTAAGCTCGACAATTCTTTGAATGCTAGCCATCGGACTTGATGCCAGAAGTGACTGTTCCCACTCACAATAAGTTTGATAATCTAAAATGGGTAAAAAGAAATAGCTCTATTGGTGAGGTGAAGTAGTCTTTCTGGACTCAACAATGACAAGCTCCACCACCGCAGATGAGATAACCTGAAACACTGTCCTCTAGAATACATAAAGTTCTTAAAGTAGCTAAGGAAAGAGGTTTAATGAAAAGAAATTTTCAAAGGCCTGTGGTGATTGAAAATACTGAAGTCATGCCAAGAAAGTTACCATCTTTTATGGTAACTAGTCATCGAGCTAAGTATGCTTTGCACGATGAGCATTGGAGCGTGACACTTGGACAACATGTCCAAGAATCTACTACCGAAAAGTCCCGACGAAAGGGTAAGCAGATATGGAGGCCATGGCCCCATAATGAAATTCTAAAGAAAGAAAGAGGTGTGACATCTGATGCACATATTCAGAAATTCACCTCAAAAATAATTTATCAGAAGTGGATACCTAAAAGAAGAGATATCACTGATAAAACTTATGATAGTCGACACCCTGGAGAATAATCTAGGAGATCTCGCCATCAATCAAGTTCACCCTCATGGGAGAAAGTTGACTATGATCATAGTCACCAAATTGAAGAAATCTCTGTTCCTTATAATGAACCACAAATTCATTGGAAACGTCGATCAGAAATTCATGTGCAAGAAGGTAACGATGAACAGGACACTATGAAATTAGAAGTTGTCTATATAGTCAGAGATATAGATGAACTTTCTGCTCAGCACCATCAGCAACATGAATCCAGGGAGCTTGAATCTGAATTCAATGTTTATGAAAGAGAGTCTTCACAAAAGCAAGTAGAAGATGGATCTTCAATCTCCACTGAAGAGGAAGAAGAAGTAGACCAAAATGAAAAAGAGATCATGGGAGGAGTTGAAGCTATTTATATGGTTGAACTTAGAAATGATCTGCCTAGCACACACTTTTACAGTCAGCATCATTGTTCAACCCAAGCAACAACTGTCCCTACAACGGCACAAGAAAAAGGACAGTTAAGTTCTTCCCCTGAAGATGAGCGGGGAGCATAACAACAATAAGAAATGGAGGAAGAATAAGATCCTGTATTGGTTGACGCAATGATGCTAGCTAGAGAGAAAAGACAAATGCAACGTCAAATGGAAGTAAAAGGTAAGGAGATTTCACATCTTGGTGCCAAGATGAATGACATGATGAAACAAATGAATATCATGATGAATATGTTGTAGAAGAATATCACGTCAACTATAGCACATGTTTTGTCTGCTAATCAATAAGTAGCTAATAATACAACTTATATACCACTAACCGCTCTAGTACGTCAAGCTCCTATAGTACATGATACACCTGAAGCAAGGAATGAAGTTAACCAACTACCTCTTCAGTCGATAATTCAAAATGTGGTTAACACACCTAGAACGGTAACAACTGTTCAACTAGAAATAATAATTAATAAAAAGATAAAGATAGTTATAACTTTAGAGCAAGATGAAATGTTGGTGAGTAAGGGTCGCCCTTACCCAGCTGAATATGATCAACTATCATACTCGAAATGTTACACAGTGCCGAAATTTAATACTTTCAGTTGGTTTGGTAACCCAAAGCAACATTTAGCTCAATTTAAGGCTACTTGTGGTAACACATGAGAGAATGATGTCTGTGTTTTCGTCAGTTCGTCAGCAGTCTGACCTCAACTGCTTTCGAGTGGTATGCATAATTGCCGAATGATTCAGTTAAAACTTTTGCTGAGTTAGAGACAATACTCATGAAGAGGTTCGCCAGTGCAACCGAGAAGATAACAATCACTGATATTGCCTTGCTAAAAATGAGAAAAGATGAGTTAGTGACAAAATTTATAAGTCGTTGGCGTAACCTAACTATAAAATGTGAGCAACAATTGAAAGAAGAGCATGCGATCCAATTGCTAATGGACGATATGGATGCTCAATATGGTGGCAAAATTTAAAAATCTAAATCGCCTTAAGTTCGAAATCTATACAGATAAATCAAAGAGAAACAAATCTTCAGACTCAAGAAGAAACGAAACTCATGCCGCTTCCTATAGCTCAAGTGGTGAAAAACGAGTAATCTATAATGTGGATAAAGGAAAACAACTAATGTACAATGATGATAAGGGAAAGAAGCTTGTCCATTCTAATCCACAATCAAAATTGGTATTGGGATGCCATAATAAATCTTAGACTTTTCTAAGTGATGGAGAGTGTCTAAAATAAGCAATAAGAGATGATAAGCGAATGCGGCCTTCTCTTAAGAAAAAGATGAACAAAGAATATTCCTTTAGGAGGGATAATATGGCTAAATTATTTTGACAAGCGATTATCTACAATTACGATTAAAAGGCACGAGGAAGGCGTCAAGTCAATAATCCAAATTATTCATCGTCAGATGATCAGTCATCCTATCGAAGATTGTTATGCCTTCAAAGATTGGGTAGAAAAGAAGTATCAGAGAGGTGAATTTATATTATCCGATAGTGTTCTAGTCAACCTGAAAAGAGAGTCTGCAAGGATGATTACGTCATCTTCCGTATCATCCATTAAATATAAAAAGAAGGAAAAATCAGTTCAGATTGAAGAATGGGAACAATAGTATCTAAAAAGATCGTGAAAATGTTGAAGCAGCTAAAAGCTGTCCCTAGTGTTAAATGGAAATCACCACTTGAACTTATATTGAACTTAAAAGAAATGCCTAAATAAAGCATTTTGGCTTCTCAATGACATTTTGATAAGGCTATTTCATCACAGCACGGGAAGCAGTCCACTAAACGTAGGCCTCATAAATCAAAAAAATCGGCTAAGAAAAAGAAGAGCAAGAAGAAGATTATAACTCAAAAGATTATTAACAATTTAGAAGAGTATCACCAGCCGACAAGATAACCCTTTATGCTTGCATACTTTATGCCTAAACTTCGTATTGTTGAATTGGATGAAGAAGATAATGGTGCATCTTATACAATAGAGATATGCCGAATCATTTATGTGATATCAGATATTCTTCAGTATCCGTTACTCCAAAATGATAAAGGTAGTCAGATAAACTCAACCAACCCATCAAAATTCTTATCAGGAAAGTAAGAAGAGCCTGAGGAGTTAACATCTAAATTTTGTTTAATGACTCAATAAAAAGATAACAATTTAGATGAAGATTTATGTTTCTCGATGGAGAAGAGTCAGACTCATCGATATCATCACGTATGAAATGTATAAAGTTGAAAAATGAGTTTAGCCCTTTTGGTCAATCATCCAGAATAAGAAGTGAATTTGGAGAAACTACCTCTTCAGAAGAACTTGAGCAAGACAAGGTGATTTAAGTTCAATTGAGAAGTGGTAAAGTCTTACCACCATCAACAGAGAAGGGTAATTCAAACAAAGACAAATACAAACAAATTAAATTCAATGAAGATATCATTCCAAAAAATCCTAAAATAAAGCCTAAATTAAGAAAAAATATATATATTATAATATTCTATCACATTTGAGAAAGATCCAGGCACAATTGAGTGTGTATGAGGCTCTCTTGATGTCAAAAGACCTACGAGAAACTTTGATATAGGCTCTCAAATATCCGGAAAGTTATGAAGCTTACTTTGCTGAAAAAATGTATGACTGAATCATTGCAAACTCAAGATCTCCCAATAATCATATTTTTTGAAGAAGATCTTATGTTGGGAATAGAAGATCACAACCGTCCTCTATATGTTACCGCAGAGAGTGATGTCATCTTAATCAACCGAATACTGATTGATCCAGGTTTTTCTATTAATCTTATGAGTCTAAAAACATTAAGAGGATTATCACTTAATATCCAACATCTTGGGAGGGATAAGTTGATGGTTCATGATTTCAATGAGAAAGGGTTCTGGGTTCTTTTATTCTCCCACTCAAGTTTTGAGGTTTATATACAAAAGCCAAGTTTCATGTAATCAACGCTGATACGTCATTTAGAGCTCTCTTGGGTCGGTCATGACTGCATGAGTATGGCATGGTCCTATCAACTATGCATCAGTGTATGAAGTACCTAAAAGATAGAGAAGAGTTCAAAATTCCTAGCAACCTACAATCATTCTCTATCCATGAAGCAAAGATTTATGAGGATGTAAAATATCCTTAAAGAGCCTAAACAAACAGAGCCTCTTGAAGTGGTAGCATCCACTTCAGGAACTAAAAAGCAACTTCATAAGATGAAAGAGCAGAAGCAAAAAGGAAGTAAGAAGGCAGCACCGACTTTCCCTAAAACACTTGATTCTACACCTAAATCAAGAAAATCAGTTCCTCATTTGGGAAGTGACACATAAGAAGAAGAAGATATCTCTGTCAAACTTAAGAGAACTTATAAACTTTCAAGAAAGATAAAGTATGAAATAAGTGATTCTGATTCAGACTATAATTTTGAATCTACTTATGGAAATAAAGTTTAGATGGTCGCATCAAGAAGGATAGCTTATTTAGCAATGGCAGAGGACTCCTTCAAAATTATACCCATCCCTCAGCAGTACTTCAAAAAAATCACTCCACTGGAAGTTCATAACTTTCAAGAATTAATAACATTCTATGTGTCACCGTTGAGTGAGAGTGGTGGAACATGAACTCTATTTTATAAATCTGAAGAGTTTCATCCTCATAATTTTGACTAGCTTGCTCACATAAAAATTCTGATGAGATAGTGCCAACAAGAATATCAATATACTATCCACAGAAATTGCAAAGAATAATGCATAGGCTTAGAATTCATATTATAACTACTAAAATAGAACTCAAATCTTTAATAGGATGTGGAGCCAAAGAAGTCCTTAAACATCACGAAGAAGTGATAAGTTTATCACTAAAGATCTTGGGTTCATCCACAAATCTCATCAAAATAAAATTTGTTATAATGTAATAGAAGCTGAGATCGAAACTAATAGTGACAAAGAAGATGATCTCCATGAAATTCTTCTTACAAATGATGAAGAATAAGAAGCTAAGTCTACACCTAAAGAACTTAAAGATGGTGGACAAACAACTACTATGGATGAACTCAAAGAAATCAACCTAGGACCTGAGGATGATCCTCGTCCAACTTTCATCAGTGTCCTTCTACCCGATAAGAAAGTTGAAGAGCTAAAAATGCTACTTTGTGAATTCAAGGATTGTTTTGCCTGGACATATTCTAAAATGCCAGGCTTATCCCCTGATGTAGCAATTCATAAACTTGTTATTAAACCAGATGCGACACCTGTTAAGCAAGCTCCTAGCCAAAAGAGATTGGAGATTGAAGAACAGGTAATTGTAGAAACTAAGAAGATGATCGAAGCAAGCTTCATCATGGAGGAGAAGTATGCAGATTGGATAGCCAATATTATCCCAATTAAGAAGAAGAACGATCAAATCCATGTCTGCATTGACTTCCGGGACCTAAATAAGGCATGTCCAAAAGATGACTTTTCGCTTCCAATATCATAACTACTAGTGGACAATACTTCCAACTACGACATGTCCTCATTCATGGACGGATCATCGGGATATAATCCAATCAAGATGACACCTGAAGATGAAAGACATATATCGTTCAACACCATCATCTATTGCACCTGTCCTTCGCCGGTTGAAAAATCTTTGGAGCTACATACCAAAGAGCCACGACGTGTATTTTTGATGAGTTGATTCACCAGAAAGTGGAATGTTATGTTGACAATTTGGTGGTGAAGAGCTTAAATCGTGAAAATCACTTTGAAGATATGAGAATTGTATTAGAGATAATCAGAAAATATGATCTCAAGATGAATCCTCTATCATCTGAAAAATTTATCGGGTACATTGTACGTCACCGAGGAATTGAGATCGGTCCTTCTAAAATTAAGGAAATTGTGGAGATGCCTTTGTCGAAGAGTTTGCATCAGCTTCGTTCTTTACAAGGACAGCTTGCATTTATCCATTGATTTATATCAAACCTGTCACGACGCTGTCAACCATTTGCAAAGTTGATGAAGAAGGATGCTCTATTTAAATGGGACAAGAAATTCCAAGAAGCGTTCAATAGTATTAAAAGTTACTTGTTAAATCCACCAATCCTTGTAATGCCTACTTCTGAGAAGCCCCTCATTCTATACACAGCTGTATTAGAAGAGTCCCTCGGAGCATTATTGGCATAACACAATATAGAAAGCAAAGATAATGCTCTTTATTATATCAATCAAAGGTTGATAGGAGCAAAAATGAGACACTCTCCGATAGAGAAACACTATTTTTCATTAATCTTTTCAGTCCAAAAGCTCCGTCAATATATATTATATCACAAAATTACCCTCATCTCAAGAATCGATCCTCTAAAGTACTTGATGACAAGACTAACGCTGACAGGTCCCTTGGCATAATGGGCAGTATTGCTTTAACAATTTGTTATCACATAAGTTCCGTAGAAAGCAGTAAAGGGACAAGACTTAGCAAATTTTATTGCTGCACATCCCATCCCTGCGGACTCTTCTCTTAACGACGATTTCCCTGATGAGCAAATAATGTTGAAAGAGAAAAATCACAAATTTGAAAAATGTATTTAGATGGAGCCTCATCGATCAAACAAGTCCAATCTCAAAATTTCCCAAGGGTGAGAGCAGGAATCGACATCGTCTTCATAACACCAGAAAGAAGGATAATGAGACGATCATATTGGGTTGAATGAGCCAAGAACTAATAATGAAGCCGAGTATGAAGCATTAGTAATAGGTTTTGAAGAAGCTATTTTCATAGGCATTCAAAACTTGCATATTTTCGATGATTATCAGCTTATTATAAATCAAGTAGTTGGCATTTACAAAAATCAAAAATCTTGAGTTAGCTTTCTATCACAAGCGAGTTCTCGAGCTTATGAAGCAAATATCAAATATCTCATTAACTCGAGTCTCTCGATCCGAGAATAGCAAAGCAGATTACTTAGCAAAATTAGCTAAGGAAATGACAAGTATGAATGATGATTATGTCATGATCGGGATATTTACTTGACAAATTCTAGAGCCAGTAAAGTATCAATCCCCGCAGGTAGAGGGGTTACTAAATTTAACACAGCAGGATGTGACTTAGGTTGCTTCTCATTCTCCTCGAAATCAACAAGCAGTTATAAGAAGAACAACTAAGCATGATATTGCCTCAGAACAACAGTGTGAAGACTTTATTGTAGAAGAGCCACATGATTGGAGGCAACCCTTCATCGACTACTTTAAAGAAGGTAAATTACCAAATAATAAATCACTAATAACTCAAATCGAGAAGAGAATGTTGCGCTATGATTTCGTCAACAACACTTTATATCGTAGATCCTAAGAACAAATATAGCTACGATGCCTAAATGTAGATGAAGCTAGCAAAGTGATGATTGAAGTAGATGAAGGACTTTGTGGTGCACATCAGTCAGGTCCCAAGATGGCAGTAAAGATCAAAAGGATGACCTATTATAGGCCATCTATGATGAGAGACTGTATCAATCATGCTAAGAGGTGTCATAAATGTCAAGTACATGAGAATATAATCTATCAACTTCCAAATCCACTACACCCAGCAATATCATCTTGGCCATTTGAATGATGGGGTACAGATGTAATTGGACCAATTGATTTGCCGTCGTCAGTTGGACATCGCTTCATCCTAGCAGCAACTGATTATTTCTCTAAGTTGCCTGAAGCTATCCCATTTAAAGAAGTTACAGTTGATCGACTGATTAACTTCTTTACACATAATATGGTTTATAAATTTGGAGTGTCACATCAAATAATTTCTGATAATGCCACAACTTTCAATAATATAAAGATTTATAGATTCGTTAATCGACACAAAATTGATTAGTAATATTTTTCAATATATAATCCAAGGGTAAATAGTTTGGTAGAAGCTTTCAACAAGATATTAGTTAAGCTGCTTAAGAAGATCCTTACGAAAAATAAGAAAGAATGACATACCAAATTAATAGAGGCATTATATATGTTACCTACAAAGGCGACTAAAGCCACTCCCTATTCATTAGTATTTGGAACTGAAGCGGTTCTTCCGCTTGAAGTTAAGTTACCATCACTTCAGGTAGCCATCCAATATAATCTAACTGAAGATCAAAATGCTCATTTGAGAATAGAGGAATTCGATGCGCTTGATGAAGTTAGATTACAAGCTCATCAAAATCTGAAAGTTTATCGAGCAAAGATGTCCAGGGCTTTTGACCATACGGTGCAACCTCGAACATTCCAAAAAGGGGAATTGATTTTGGTATTAAGAAGACCAATTATTCATAATCAAAAATTCAGTGACAAATTTGAGTCTAATTGGGAGGACCCTTTTGTCATTGAGAAATTGTATCAAGGAGGGGCATACCAACCCATTGAACTAGAGGGTGAAAGAATAATGTCGTCAATTAGTGATCGATACCTAGAAAAGTATTATGCATGATAAATACATTCTCGAGGTACAATAAAGATCCCTCTGCAAGACATTGAGCATTTTTTTAGTATATTTATTTAGGTCAGCATCGTGCTTCATGTCGAGATCCCTAAATAAATATACTTACTCAAGATAACAAAAATTATCCGTGAAAATTACCCTGTTACACGGGGCATTTTAGATTTCTATACATAGATGAAATCAATATTACATGTTAAAACCCTCTTAAGATCAAATGTATCAACTCATACATTGATATATTTTCTTAAATTATTTTAGAGCTGTTTCAAAGTATTTTAGAATTTCTCTTATAAGATAGGGGGCATTTTTATATATTTAGCTAAGTTGAAATTATGCTATAAGACGAGATCCTCGAATATATTCTAATTCAGGATGACATCGAGCTTTACGCCGAAATCCCTAAATTTATATATAATTATTATTGTTAAAGTTGCCAGCACTTGAAAGGAACAAAAGAATCTATTTCTACACATAAAAAGATATCCTTAAATATCAAAAGTTTATCTCCCAGATTTATCAAATTCTGAAGATCAAGTCAGAAGAACTCTTAATTTTGGAAGCTTCAATAATCAACTGAGTTGGAAAAACAACAACGTCTAAATCTTGAAGTTTAGGACATGGATGGGTTCTAAAGGTCAAACCAAATGATCGAGTTGCTGATGCTCTCCTCACTCAACAAGCCTCAAGAAAAGGCCGCAGTGAAAGAGCCCCTATTCCTTAGTTCGATGACCAAATCATCAACCCATCACAACTTAAGTCGAAGACTCGAGTAGGTTCTAAAGGTTGAACTCAACAAACCTATAAATGGCCGAGTTGCTGACGCTCTCCTCACTCAACAAGACATAAGAAAAGGTCGCAATGAAAGAGCCGCGTCGGTCAATGATGATAGTATTCAATCTCAAACCGACCAACTTAGTACTGGCACGAGAATCTAAGAGATCTTTTACTTGTCGATGGATCAAGACAATATGAAGAAACACTCAATTCAAAGCAGCCTCAAATCAATTCCTACATAGCTTGCAAGGTGATAGTTCAACATCTTTTCAAGCAGTTTGATCAAGCACAAAACATAGATCAAAGCCAATTTCCTCATCAAGTCTGCCAAAGCAGAAAGTATAGGACATAGGAAGTAGTTATATAGTTCATACGAAGCCAATGGCTAAACTAAAGGGATTCCGTGATTATTCAGTCTGATAAAGCATACACTACTAGACTGATAATTCACACTATGGACCTAATATAAGCTAGAAGGCTGAGTCATTTGTATGTACCATGCAACGAGTCCATCAAAGTAACAAGCACAGGACTTAGGGTGTAAATACACTTCCTAACAAGTCAATGCATACAAATCAGGTCAATCATTCATCAAGTCCATCAAGCTTACAACTATGACAAAAAGAGTTTCAAATCTCAAAGCAAACAAGCCAATCCCCCCATCAAACCCGATCAAGCACGAAGCTAGGGTCGGAGGAAACTCAAATCTACAAATACACAAAAGAAATAGATCTTTAGCAAACCCATTGAATCAGAGAATATATGATAGAAGAAGCTTTTATTTATCTGATAAGTTAATCAATACAAATAGGTCAATCATATCATTTAACTCGTCCAAACATAAGTCCAAAGGGTTAACTAGTTTTTAACAATATGAGCACAATACGTGAATCACATTTATTGGGGCATGTTGACCCTCGACTCCTCCCGTAACTGCAAAGAAACGCACACACGTTTCTCCCTCCCCTGTTGAAACTGCTCCCGCTTGCAACTTCCCGCTTCGGTTCGTCCTCAAAAGGCCCTCAATCGCTCAAACTGAGGGCTCCTGGCGCGTTCGTCTCCATCAAAAAAAAAAAAAATGCAAGCCCCCTCTCTCCCGCTCGTGACTTTCCATTGCCTTGGTTCTGCAAGCAATTGAGTCAACACTGCATCTCGTCCTGTGTGATCGGAGGCTAGCCGCACGGGTAGTTCCTCTCCTTCGCCCATTCCCGCACCCGATGGTAGCCCTCGTCCCATCTCTCCCGCACCCGAGCACCGCGAGCTTCCTCCCAATCTAACTAAATCGAGCCCCTCCTCTCCACTAAAAATCACAAACCCTCGCTCATCTCCCACTTTCTTTCGCGCGATTCTGAATCCCGTAAATCCGCCTAGCAACAGGATTTGGTAAATCTTGATTTAACTTGCAAAAATATCTTGGTTGGATTTAAGATTATATCCGGCATAAATCCTGCTCAAATCCCACAGCCAAACAACTCATATTTCTTTTCTTGCAAGCGACAGAAATCGAGAAAGATCACCATTATCATGCGGATTCTCCTCTAGGTTTCCGACATTTTCATTATTCCTGCAGCCAAATAACCCCTATTTTCTTCCTTACAAGCGACAAAAATCGAGAAAGAATACCATCATCAGGCGGGTTCTTCTTTAGGTTTCTGACATTTCCATCATTCCTTGCATTATTCGTTACAAAAAAAAATGAGATAGGTTTGGATGTATACGAATGAATGTGTGGAAATGATTGTATATATCTGTATCGTTTATTTTTTTTTTTTTCGGGTTTGAAGACCCATTAAATCGTCAGTGGAGAATGAATGATCGAGTTGTTTAACACCGACCTTCTCATCATGGCGGAAACTCAGCGTTAGATCTGAACCCCCATCGGATCACAAAATTTTGATTAAATTTTGGACTTAAAAAAGGGGGAATTAATCAAGATTTAAACAAAAATTATATGTATCATTCAACCACATCAAAATAATAATAATAATAATAATAATAATAATAATAATAATAATAATAACAATAATAATAAAGAAATGAGATTTAAATATACTAAGTTGTAAAACAAAGATAAACTTGAATTTCAAAATTGAAATAAATGAAAGGGAAAAGAGCTTACACTCTTCAAAGAGGCTTGGATGCACACTTGACCTATGAGCTAGAGTCTTTTCCCCTCTCTTCCAAGGCACTCTAACCTCTCAAACAAGTGGAATGAAATACAAAGCCCCCCGCATTTATAGGAATTGGAGGAAACAATGAGAAACTCATTCTTATTAAAAATTAACTTCTCAATAAAGTGAGTCTGTGTTCTCGCAAATTCCTCAAACAAAAAGAAAAGGAACTAAATAAGTCTTAACTGAAATGAGGGAGTCAAATATTAAACTCATAAAAGAGTTATAACAAACTTGAAGTCCATTTATTCAATAAATATGAAACCTGGTGTGGAGTTAGAGATATTGAAGTTGATGTTTATTTATGTGAATAGAGTCTCTTATTGAATACTCAAAGTATTAAATTCACAAACGAGTAATTATGAAACTAATTGAACAATTGAAGAATCATATCAGATATTAAATGAAGTAAGAATCCATTGAACGTCAAATTGAAGCATAAGAGAACCCTTTAGAATTAAGATATATTCTTCAAATATATCCAATTAAATTGAAGAAAATCAAAGAATCCATAGGAGATCCCTAATGAAATTGAAAGATTGCAAATATGCATGTTCAAGGAATTTTTGGAAAAACATTTGAAGCATGATATTTGTCTTATTAAATACTTAATTGAATCAATGAGAAATTGAATAAAGCTCTTAATGAGTTCGAGGATTGTTGACGGATATAAATGAGAATCTATTGAAGGTTCAAAGATTAAACAACTTTGAATAATAAAAAAAAAAGAAACAATCAAATATTATTTCCAAGGGGTCTAGTAAATTACTAGAATAATTTAAAACGTTTTCTTTCAGGATGCCTCTTTGCAAGCGGATAGAAAGGCACATTAAATTAAATTGCATAAATAAATGAGCTTTTTTTTCAAAATTAAAGAATTTCATTCTAATTATGATTTTCAAAATCAATGATTTCATTAATTAGATGAAATTATCTAAGCTATAAATACTTGCATGTTCTCGGACATAGAGATTTAAAGTGTAAATTTTAATGTCTGAAAAGACCGTGCAAGCTAAATTAGAATTAAATGAAAATATGAAATCAATCTTATAATTCAAAAATAAAAATTACCTAAATTATCAAATACCTGAAAAGACATATGTTGAATGCTTTTAATCAGGATATGATAGGTTTGAAGATTGGGTCAGTTTATAAAATTAATTTTAACATTAAAATATGGTAAATTCTATCATATTATAAACAATTTAACTCTTTTATGATGGTATTAAAGAAAATTTCAATCGAAGGGGATACCATCAAAATGCTCTTTAAGTTCAAATCAAATTAATCTAAATTAATTATCAATATTGTTCGTCTTTAGAGAATTTTATTAGGTAGATCGAGATCTTGTCAGCAAAATTATCCAACACAGCGGGGATATGAACAGTTATAAGAAAACCCGTTAAAACCACGGCCTTGCCGTCGAACTTTCACTATGTGTTCAAAAGATACAAGTCCTTTTTCGTTAGTTGGAGAAGAAGATGTTCTGTGAAACAATATTCGAGTGTAGAAAAATACAATATTCGGTCAACTCCAAAAGGAGAAGTTTCCCAAAAGCGAAGCGATCTTACGAAGCCTCTTGATCTTGGAGAAAGGCGGCTTCTAGTCCCAGAGCGATCTAGAGCTCACGATCTTGAGTACTGCAGGTGGCGGTGGTGATAGATCTTGGCGTCGAGGTCGGTGGTTCTCGAGCTCTGGTCTTCAATCGATTCCGGTCCCCTAAGGTGAGAATGAGGCTCTTTATAGTTTTTGGGAGTGGCGGCCTTGTAAATTCATGGAAAACTCAACCACTCCCATCACGGCCGGTGTGATCCCCGATCGACGGTGTATTTTGATGATCCGGGTGCCTTAATGATGTGAATTGGGTGATCTTGGATTGGATTGATTCGCTTGTGGCGCTCGATCGTATAAATATGTCGCTTTGGTGACCATTTGGCGGATTAGGATCCATTTTCATGCTCGATAGCTTGATCGAGTCGATTCGAACTTCGGATCGACTATGCTGATGTTCTTATGTTCGTCTCATCGAGGCGGTCGATTTAAAAACTGAAATCGGTGATTAGATCAGCATTTCGAAAATGCCTTGAGATTTGCTTGATCAGTTAATTTTCGAGGATGTATCGGTTCCTATTTTTGGGTGACATTATCTCGATCAATATATGTCAAATACTTGAAAATAGCAAATTCTTGATGAAATTTGAGAGTCCATCAATCGCATTTTGAGAACAAATCTTCATAGAGTACAAGATTATAACTTCGGGAAGGCATTGCAGCATAAATGTAAGGTATGTCGGGTCAGATTCGGATTCTGGATCCATCCGGGTCTGCGAGAGAGCTTCATGAGCGCCCGTAGCATGGCGCCAGCTGTCCTGCACGTAAAGGCCCGGCGCTCAGCGCATCATGGCATGAGAGGTGTGGAGCTGATTCGGGCTCGCGTGGAACAGCGGGAGCCGGGGAATTGAGCCTGATCTGCTGGCCAGGCATGATGTGAGTAGGCTGTGGCCGGGAGGTTACGACCGTCGTGATTCGGCTTCATGGCCGGATTCTGCGCCATGTGGTTCGGCCGAGGCCTGATTCTGACCCATGGCCAGATGGCCATGGCCCGGCCGGTTTCCATGGCTGGCGGTTCAGTCCGAGCCTGCGATTCGACATGATGGCAGTCGACATGGGCGATTGGTTGACCTTGCTGGTAGCCTGAGTTCTGAGGCGGCAGTCGAATGTGTTTTGAGCAATTTTGAGCGGTTTGGCGGTTTTTGCTTTTGCCCCAGGGGTCTATAAAACCCCACAGGGCTAAGGAGAAGGCACACTTTCTCATCTCCTCTTCTCCTCTTAGAGTGCCCCTCCCAGTGGGAGTTTGGGCACTCTTTTTGGATCAACCTCACCTCCTCATCTCCACCAAGTCAGTGCATAGCCCTCCCCCCCGGTGGGAGTTTGGGCACTCTTTCTTGGATCAACCTCTCCTCATCTCCACCGGAGTGCATGCCCTCCCCCCAGTGGGAGTTGGGCACTCTTTCTTGGATCAACCTCTCTCCTCATCTCCAGCGAGTGCATGCTCTCCCCGGTGGGAGTTTGGGCACTCTTTCTTGGATCAACCTCTACCTCCTCATCTCCACCAAGCTAGAGTGCATAGCCCTCCCCCTGGTGGGAGTTTGGGCACTCTCCTTGGAATAATTTTTATCTCGATCATACGAGTTGCCGGTGTTTGTAGATGGGTGAGAATCTTTTGAAAGAGACGTCCAGACCCACCGGGACGAGGGAACCTAAAATGGGAGGGCAAGATTAGAGTCGATCACGGGAGACACATTGATCGTGCTTCAAAAAAAATATTATTTTTCGAATGATTTGGTTCTTAAGTGTCCGAAGAAGTCTGATAGAGCCCATTCTCCGCCTCCGGGGTATTTCACCACTTACGAGATGAGTTTGGGTGCGGGATTGTGTTTTCCCATCCCGAGATGATTGCCATTTTGTCGATGAGGTTTGCATTTCAGCTTTTGAGCGATGGCGATCGTGATGGGACTTATAGTCTTTTTTGGAGGCGTGCGACGCGACTCTGATTACCTGCCGCGCGGATGTGCAAGTTTACTGCGATGCACATGGTATCACTGCGGGGTCATTCGACCTCGGACGAAGGATCCTCCCAAGAGTTGGGCAAGCGATTCTTTTTTGTGAAGAATGGCGGGGTCTTCGAGAAATGGGGAAAGGCGAGATTTACCCATTCCCTGAGTTGGTGATGAAGATATCTGCGACGAAATTCGAATATTGAAGATCTTGATTTGAGATTGATATATCGACAGATTTGTGCGGGAGGAATCTTTGTTGGCGGGGCTTTTATTCATCCGGCGGTCTTATGCAATTGCGTTGAAAAAGCCCAACAAAGAGGTTTCAGTAGATCTCCCGCGTCCTCGGCTTCTTCCAGTGAAGGACCCGTCTTGATAGAGAAGAGGAAAAGGCGAAGAGGTGATGGTGATATCGACGAAAAGAGCCCCCAGTGGTCGTCCCCAAGGATCTTCATTCGGGCGTGTTGAATCATTCTGCGTATTCGTCGGCGTGAAGAAGCGGTAACAATCCTTCTTGCGTTCATCATCTTTTATTTCCCATTTCCTTTAACGTAATTTTTCTTATTTGAGATCTTGAAGAAGCAAGAACTTGACTTCAAAATGAACATTGTCTTTGAATATTTGGAATTGAGTTCGTGAAGGTCAAGTTTCTGGTGAATATAAGAAGCGGTATGTGGAGAAAGTAAAGAGATGTCCGTGTTGGAGAATCAACTTGATGAGTGCGAGGACGAGTTGGTGACTCAGCGACTTCTCTTTCTTTTGTGTCGGGGTTGAAGCGGACTCGGGATGAATTAGTGGAGGCTAGAGCAGAGGTTGGTTGCATGAAAGGATCGAAGATCTTTTAGAGAAGGTTTAGTCTTGAAAGAACCGAGAGTTCTGCTTTCGAGAGAAAGAGGCACTTATCTCGGGTAAGCGGGGGCGGATCCACGGCCGTGGAGGACTTCAAGAACTCGACGGCCTTCAAGAGTATCATCTGAGGATCACGTTGAGGCCGAGACCATGTATGATGTAGAGGTGAAGGCTTTGGGCGTGTTGATGAAGGCTTCATCCGAGGTTTCTTGAAGGGGACACGCTTGGCGTATGCAGTAGGAGGCTGGTGTTGAGGTCCTTTCTCCTAGCTTGCTTCCCGACCCAGCGGACGAGGATGACTTCATCATCTTCGATGAGACCATCAAAGGCTAGTTGTAGTTCCTTTATATTTGCAGGTGTTGTATATTATTTCGGTTGATTGTACTTGTATGTTCTGCGAGAAATACAATTCACAAAATTGTTTGTGAATGTTTAGTTGTGTCAAAGTGTACTCGATGATAAAGATTCGTAGAAGAGATCATGAATCCCTTTAGGATAATTCGATCTATTCTAAGATCATTACGTTACTTGATGACAAACTTGCGGAATATATTTATAAGTTCCTCGAGAACCTCTCGATCTATCTAGGTTGTGTATCGTTTACTCGATGATGTTAACTTTGTTATGGAGAAAGTTGTAGGCATATGAGGATTGCCAACTTATCAAGGTTGTTTATCGAGCGTTACTCGATGATGTTAACGTATAGGAAGATCGTCAATTCGGATCGATCTTACCACGAATGAGATACAACAATAGTTGCGTATCTCTTGAGTGGTGTTTTAAAATGCAAGCATAAGCGAAAAGTCACAAAATGTATGAGAACTTTAACATGATAGAAACATAAATCCAAACACCTTGATGCCAAGGTTGGACAATAAGTAAAACAAGAGTATCGATAAATTCGATAACAATTGTAATACAAACATACGATGATAATGTTTTCGCATTCACTAGAATAAAAGGCGATACATCACTTGGTACTTACGGAGGTTTGTAGCATTCCAGTGCGTGGAGAGTCTTCCCATACTATCCTTAAGCTTGAGCGTGCGGGCTTAATTTTCACCACAACCTGCCTTAGGGCCTTCCCGGGTGAGAGTTTGTCAGGGCCTTTTCTGAGTCGAGACTTCGAGGGGAGATCCCCAACAGATATGGTGGGTACCCTTCTGGTTGAAACCTCGAGCAATCCTTTCTTGATAGGAAACTATTAGTCTTGACATGTGAGTCTCTGCAGATCAGATGGAATCGAAGCTTATCGTCGTTCTTTGTCGATCAAAGTTATGGGTTAGGGCTGGGACCCCGTCGGCGGAATAACGACCAAAACACGGTTATGCGGTTTCTCGGTAGGGTCCTTGATGTAGTCGCGGTAAGCCCAAAGAACATTGGATAGTTCTTGACATTGCCCCCGTGGTTCGGTCGTGTCTTTAGCCCAGTATTGTATTGGTGACTTGATTACGCCCATTTGCCTGGATGGGATACGGTGGATTAACGGATATCGACTCTGGCGAAGATGTGAATGTCTTTCCACTGAATGCGTCCCATTATCGGTGATGATTTTTCTTTGGAATCTGAAAGCGACAAATAATATTTTTCCGACAAATTGCTTGGCATTTTTTTGGTGATTTTGGCCGGTTGACTTCCACCCCATTAAAGTAATCAAGAGATTATGAATTTTCGTTGCTGGCAATGGGAAAGGGTCCCATTATATCGATCCCCATTGAGCAAGGGCCGCGGGCTCTGGATTGTGGTGAGTTCTGAGATGGTGTATGAGTGAGATTGGAATATAGCGACACTTGTTACACTTCTTTCTGACTCTCCTTCTTCATTGTAGGTAGAAAATCTTGTCTCATGATTTTGAGGCGAGGCTTTCCTCCCAAATGTTCACCACAAATTCACGAATGAACCTCTCGCATTGCATAGTTAGCCTCAGAAGGTGGTAGACACTTTAGTAGCCCTAGAAGGACCGCAGAGTTAGTCACCGATTATGGTGAAGTTCGACTCTACGTGGGACGGATAGCATCGGTGGGGTCTGGCAAGGCCGCTTTGAAGAAAGGACATGATCGGTCAATCCATGAAAATTCTTTTGGGTCCTCCAGAGATTGTATCACCCGGGCCTTGAATCTTGGGAAAGTAGATGTCCTCATGTATTTTCTCTTGAAAAGATCTCTGTCATTGTTGTGGCTAACTTGGAGGGCATCTGCTGCGTGTTACGCTCCCTTAGAATATGAGTTATCGATGGGTCTCGATTACGGCGAAGTGACTTTACAAAAGATCTTGGCTGCGGATGGCTATCAAGTCTCCTTCACAAGGTCTGGTGAGTCTGTAGATGGCTAAGTTCGGACCTCACGGTCAATGAGCCTTAGTCACCTTCTGAGGGCCTTACTCGGCGACATTATTGGTGTAGGAACTTTAGTGGCGACTCTAAAGTTATTTTACTTGGGAGATAAGCAAAATTCGCTCCTTGCCGAAGTACACGAAGCTCCATCAACATATAATGTCCATTGATTTGTCATGGAGTGATGAATGATCATTCGGTGGTGATGGGATGGTACATTCAACAGTCGGCACTTGTGACTTTATATCGGGCGTGGAAGAAAATGGATGTCAAACTCTCAAGCTCGATCACCTTCAACCTTCAGATACATCGCTTTTCAGAATAGTTCTTAATGGAAGATGAGTGTAGGCGTTGATGGTGTGGGCACGAAATGCTGCAATTTTAGATGCGAGAATGCTAGAGACCCTTGTCTTATCTAGTGGATAGCGTCCTTGGTATCGAAAGGATTTCTTGACATAGTAAATGGGGTTCAATGAATTCTCCTCAGCGTGCTCAGGAGCTTACGGCATGAGAAAAGCAAAAGATAGATGTACGACTTCTCTCTTGGATGGCTTTGATAATAGAGGGAGGGAAGCTAAATAGATTCAAGTTGCTCAAAAGTAGTCGACATTCATCGTCACTTTGGAATCCATTTCCTCGTGCACCCCTTAAGATTTTGAAGAATGGTAGATACTTATCTCTCGGCGGGCCAAGAATCGTGATAAAGGCAATCCTTCCGGTCAAGCGTTGGACTTCCTTGATCGTTCTTGGAGGTGACATATCCTTGAGTGCTTTTATCTTCTGGGTTGGCCTCATCCCGAGTGACCATGAAGCCTAGGAATTTCCGGAGGAAACTCAAAATGCACTTGCTTGGGTTGAGCCATCTTGTAGTGTCGAAGAATGTCAAAGCACATTGCGGTCGAAATATCTTTGTGATATTTCCAAGCTCTTTCACATATCATCAACATACACCTCCATATTGTGCCTATAAGATCCTTGAAGATCTTATTCATAAAATTGATATGTTGCTCCGGCATTTTTTAGTCGAATGGCATGACACGATAGCGTATAGTCCTTCTGTTTGGAAGGATGTTGCTTCCTCATCTGTTCATCGATTTGATTGTAGCGAATAGGCATCCATGAAGCTCGGCATTTGATGTCACGATGTCGCATCAACTAGTTGGTCGATCGAGGAAGGGGAAGCTATCTTTTGGGCATGCGATTAAGGTCGGTGTAGTCGGCGCACATTCTCCGAGGCGTTGGCCTTCTTGACTAACTATGTTAGCAACCGGGTGGGGTAGTAGACTTCTCGAATGAACTTGACTTCCGAAGTTTGGTGATTTCTTGTTCTATGACATGCAATCGTTCAGAAGCGAAGGTTCTTTTCTTCTGTATCACCGGCTTGTAGGTTGAGTCAACTTTGAGGGAGTGCGTAATGACTTCCGGGTCAATGCCCAGAATATCAGCGCTCGAGGCAAAGATGTCTTGATTTTTACGCAGAAAATTTACGTATTCTGATTTCGATCAATCGGACAATGATCCCACCTTCACCTTTAGCGATGGATCAACTTAGATAGGAAGACAAATTACATCTTCGGAGAAGCCCTTTGAGGCATCCTCATCTCGTAGGTCGAAGTTCTCGATGTTGAGGGTTCTTGGCGTAAATGGCCTTGATATAACGCTTGTCTTGTCTGATTCCCACTTGCCAATACCATGCTGGTGTCGGGAATTTCATCTTGAGGTGAGGCAGATGTGATTGCACCGAATATAGACTGGAGAGGTCTCCCAAATATTGCATTGTACAGCGGACTCAGACTTGACTACAATAAATTGTATCAAGTGGGTTGCGTGTCGGAAATTCTCCAAGAGTTACGGAAGGCGATTGTCCCTTCCACTAATATGGTCGATTATCAAATCCATACTGTGACGCGGGTTGAAGCTTCTCTCTTTACATACCCATGCTAAGGAAAGTGGAGTAAAAAGAACATCAAGAACTCCCATTGTCGATCAATATCCTTTAATATTGAAGCATGGATCAACCGCTTGACAAGGGGATCTTGATGTGGGATCTGGCCCTAGATCTAAATCATCAAAGGTGATAGAATGGTCAAAGACTTCTTATCGCTCTTGAAGATGAATATTTATTTGAATAACAGCCCTCCTGCAATTGTTCTATCTCTCCAGGCCATTGGCGGTTCCTCTGGTTGCCCCGGCATTTCTTTGGGAGCGGGTTGATTTTGTATAAAATGGCCTGATACCCCGGCGTATTAATCTTTCAATCTCCTCCTTGTGGTGGCACTCTTGATGGTGTGCCCTCATTGCGGTGAAAGTGTAATTTCTCTTGATTTTCAATTCCAGGCTTTAAAGGTCGCGGCCACTTGACGCTATCATCTTCCTGAATAGCCAGTAGGATGTTCGCGCATGATGTGTTGAGAGCCATATATTTCCTCTCTGATTGAGTCATCTGAGGTCGCTGCTGAGGAGGTTTTGGGGGGAAGTTGCTGCCTCTCTTCTTTTTCTGAGATGTTTGAACATCACCTTTGGGAACCTTCTTCCGCTTGGTGGTTCAAGCTGTAGATGAGCACGATAGCCGTCGTGATTTGTGCCTCTATTATGGACCAGTCGCATAGAATGGGTGTCTCCGCATTAATGATGAATAGAAGTATCTGGCGGAGTCCTCAGAAACGCCTCAAAAGTTGGATCTACTCACGGTATCGCCGGGCTTGAGAGGAGAACCTCCGGAAGTATTCTTTGAGGGACTCTCCATCGTTACGGCGGATTAGGAGAGATGTGATGAATCTCGATGATTCTCTTGTTCGCCGAGCATTACAAAAAATCGACAAGGTCTCCAAATGATCGGACGAACCGAATAGAACCAAGTCTGAGCACGTCCTTTGAGAGTCGGGGAATACTGACACAAACGAGTCATTTGCGGCGAATGTGCATGATCTTTCGAAAGTGATCGATATGCTCGTCGGATCGGTGTGCCATCGTAAGGGTCCATCTTTGGGAAGCTTGAATCTCGTCGAATGGTATTGCGAGATGATCTCGGTGGCGAGCGAAGTTTTGGAAGAAGCGGCGGAGAGAATGGATCATTCGGATTGTTTCGGAACTCTTCTACACCGATGTCGTAGTTCGCAGTATAAGGTGGCGTGGAGTTTCACCGTCACAGTGAAACCATTTGTGTGGGGTGAGTAGAACGGTATCGAAGTTCGATCCGGATGTGGTGCCAAGGGTTCTCTACTTGTTGATCCGGGCATTCCGGTAATCATTCTCGTGAAGAAAATCCGATTATCTTTGAGGGGCCGTGGAACACGTGGCTCTTCCGTGTTGGAGCGTTTCTTGGGTCCTCGAGTCGAAGAATTTCGTTCAGGAATCCTCCATCCTTTGACGCGATCTTCCAAAGAGGGCACGGACCCTCACACGTCTTATGTAGAGGTGTTGGAGACTTCGGCGTCCTTGATCCACGAGAATGAGGCGTTGAGCCCCGTTACCAACCATATTGGAGATATAGCAATGAGAACTGTTTATTCCCACAGCGCCAATTGCGTCAGAGAATTTTATTCCATGATCGAGATCTTATAACCCAAAATTATCCACCTGGCGGGGATATGAACACAGGGTTGGTCGCTTACCGTTAGATGTTTCTGGCCGGAAGAAATAGAGTGTGAAAATACAATCTCGGTCAACTCAACCGAGAAGTTTCCCAAAAGCGGCAAGCGATCTTACGAGCAACCTCTTGATCTTGGGGAGAAAGGAGAAAGCGGCGTCTTTTAGTCCCAGGCGATCTCTAAGGCGAGCTCACGATCTTGAATACTGGTGGTAGCTTGGTGGTGATAGATCGTCGGCGTCAAGGTCGGTGGTGGTTCTCGAGCTCTTCAAATCGATTAGGTCCCTAAGGTGAGAATGAGGCTCTATTATAGTTTTTTTGGGAGTGGCGGTGTAAATTCATGGAAAACTCCAACCACTCCCATCGGACGGCCGGTGTGATCCCCGATCGACGGTGTATTTTGATGATCCGTGCCTTAATGATGTCGAATTGGGTGATCTTGGATTCGTTGGATTCGTCTTGTGGCGATCACTATAAATATGTCGATTTTGGTGACCATTTGGCGATTAGGATCCATTTTCATGCTCGATAAACTTGATCCGAGTCGATTGAACTTCGGATCGGTATGCTGATGTTCTTATGTTCGTCTCATCGAGGCAGTCAGTTTATTTGTAAACTTCGCGGTGATTAGATCGAAGCATTTCTGAAAATGCCTTGAGATTCGTGCTTGATCAGATTAATTTTCTGAGGATGTATCAAATATAAAAATAAAATTAGACAAATCACTAAACTCAAAATGGTTAAATGGAATTCAATCTCTAAAGACTTAAAACTAAAAATTCAATCAACCTTCCGCAATAATTTGTTAAAAGTGATAAATTAAAAAATTCAGCTTGAAAGCCGATTCTTAAGTGTTTCTTATTCATCTCAATCGATCATGTGATGGGGCGTGGCCCGTGTCGCGGCGTGTGCTTTTATTAGGCTACGTATCTGACGTAGTCACGATGTAATTGTCCAAATAGAAACATTATATTATGATCGCGATGAACCCTATGCTCCCATAGCTCTATCCTTTGAGTTGTGAATCATAGAATTGATAGAGCAAAAAACCTTATGTTCTTATGATAAACTTAAACTGCAGACAAATCACTGTTAACAAAGATTTCTTAAATGACGTAACCCATGTGTTGTTGATAAGAATTTTTTTGTCAAATTGGATCGACTATCTCCTCTGACTAAATATACTAGGGAACGCAACAACCCGAGATGACAGAACAATGAGATATAGATCGAGCACGCCATAATTCTCCCAACCATCCGCTTTAAGTTAAAGAATGATAAATTTCATAAATCTAAATTAATTACATATCTTTCTTCTTACTATTCACGTTAAGTGATCTAACAATTAATCTTAATGAAAATTCTCTCCACATTGAGAGGGTATTATAAGTCTTTGCGTCGATAGGAAATCTAGAGCATATCTAAAATCCACAAAATAAAAGAAAATCTCTGCATCTTATCTACTATTTCATCTGCTTCAAATTTATTTAAATATTAAAATCTCTCTTGATGTTGAGAGATTAATGGAATTTTAAAGCCCACAAATGTGAAAGAGATAAAATAATTATAATTTAAATAATTATTATGATAAAAATAATAAAATAATAAAATAATAAGAAATTACTTAATATGTGAATAAAATAATTTTTAAATATTTTAGACAATTATACTTAAATATTTTTGATAATTATACACTGACTATTAAATTTTAATATATTTTATATTAATATTTATTAAACGAGCAGACTCATGATCTGACGAGTAAAATCAAGACTAACTTGAACTTAACTTGTTAACTTATCAAGATCAACTCACGAGTCATTTATCGAACTGAACTCAAATAAGCTCGACTCACTTACACTCATATGACTTAATAATAATTTTTCAAAATCTTTATCAATCAAACTAACTAATTGATACTCACAATTATAAATCATTTGAACCCAAAAGTTCCAAAATAATTTGACTCTCGAAGACAAAAAGAAAATATTTACAAGAGAATATTCATGTTTTTACTTGAGAGGACTTTTATCCTTATTGTCATCAAATTCAAGCACATAAGCAGTAACTTCAACGTAGAAAAAAGATATAAAAGTAAATGATCATAATTTTAATCCAAATCTCACGATGTGTAAAGAGTTGACTTCTATAGTTCTATTAGAATTTGATGGTGCCGTCAGTATCTCACACTAGAAGGAAAAATAGAAGAAACAAAATAATAGTATAATATAATTTTAAAAGTATTTCTACATGCCATAAGAACCCTTAAGAATAATTAAAAACAGGAGGAGATCTCATGTAAAGCTAAGTTACATTCAATAATGAGAAATATAATTTTTTTTTTTTAAAAAAAAAAAATAGCAATGAAACGAAGCAGAACCAAGAACATCATAAGTGCTAAGCAATGAACGGAACAATCAACAGCTACAGAAGATTTGAGAACACTACTGTTATGCAGACACGATTAAAACAACTAAAAGTAAACAAAAAAATAATAATAATAAAGAAACTACCAATATAATATCAACTTAATTAGATTCAAAATTCAGAATATATATATTTTTTTAATATTTCTCTTCCTTGATAAAATACATATTAATCTTTAAACATATTGCTGCTGCCAATTGAAAAGAATGCTACACTCTACCTTCTATAAGATAATTGTGAGCCAGTCTTACAAAACTAAAAAAGAATGGCAACTATAGTGTATTTTAGCTTAGTTTTGATTTCTATAGATTTAACAGACTTGGCTGAAACATGCAAACAAATGAATTCAGAAGGACATAATAGCAAACTCACTCTATTAGGCTAAGTGATGATTTTTGGATGACAGGTTTAACATTTCCTACAGCACTCAGCATGAAATGATTAAAAGTTAGGGTTCATAAAGTCGGCTTCAAATAATTGGGATGAGGCTACTTTACTAGGCAAGCACATTTCTTATAAGTTCAGACACTTTCCAAATCTCAATTCCATTTGCTGAATTGAAAGAATTTAACATACTAATATGCTATATTCTATGTTCTTTGAAGCGCATGTAAGAAAGTCTCTTTAACATCATAGCAAGATATATCAAAGTTCTTAATTAATTAGAATTGAGCACCATTAACAAGAATTTGAAACCACAAGATAACAATTACGACATTTACATGCTTCACAAATCACCACAAGATAGTTGGACACAAATGTTGATACAATCTTTTGATTTAAAAGTGCCAAACCACTCCAACAAAAACCTTTTAGAATCGACTCTTAGACTCTCTTAACTACAATCAACTTACAGTCAAAATAAGTCTCAAGAAAAAAAACCCAATGATGCCAAAAACTTTCAGATCTAAGTCCATATAAACCTAAATCAAACACTTGGAAGATAGTTAAAACTTTAAGAGACCATTTGAGATCAAATAGATGTGTTTATAGTTAAAATGAGTCTATCAATAAGATGAATATGATGATCCTAAGAATGTTCAATTCTAATATTATCAAGGCATTAAAATTTATGAAAATATTACATAGTTAAAACTATCTAATCCATTATTTTTAGTTTTAAACAAAATGACTGGAATGTACCTCTCCAAAATCTACAAATAGGGGTGACGAAAGGATGGTGATAATAAGGCCTGGAAGAATTTCATCAGAGAAGAAATCAAGAGCAATGCCTACTGGCCATCAATGTTTGTCATCAGCACAAACAATATTTCTCATCAACACAAATGCTAATAATTTCCACAATACCGATGCCTTACATCACCAACAATGCCGGCATCTATGATTGACATCAACTTTACTGTCAACCAGATTGACACTAGTAATCACCAACAATGCCAACATTTGCTGGCAACGCCATGGCTAACACTGGTTGTCGACACCAAGGATGCCAAGGCTGATGCCCGCCTTTGACGTCAAGGTTGAGGCTTGCAGTCGCTAATAGAACCGATGCCTACTATTGTTAATGCTAACATTCGCCCACTGTCAAAAAGGTTCCTACAATCAACACCAATGTTAAAGCTCATCGTTGATGACGCATCATGGAATTCCGTCGTCACCAACAAGGCCAACGGCCACCATATATATCAACATTAATGTTCAACTTTGAAAAGAAAGCAAACGCCCATCATCGACAACAAAGCCGACAGCACATGTCAAAACCAATGGCAAAACTAACACCTTTCACGACAAAATCTATCTAGCTGGTTCACTTAGCAGGGAAAAATTAGGTTCCATAATTCAACAAAAACAAATGACCATCTTCTCATGAAAGCCAGGAAACTTACTCTATTAAAAACACACTTCCTATAAGCTTAAACAAGAGCTTCCACAACTTTCAGAGCAGTTATCCTTACATGCTTTCCAGTCTCAACATTTGCAGCAAAGCAATTAATTTTCACATGCTAGCATATGCAATACTCTGTCCCACAAAACACTTCTAAGCAAGTCATATAACAAAACCATAAGGTGCTCAAACTCAAAGTTCAAAAGCCATTACAACAGAAAAAAAATCCGCAAGACAAATCAGGAATCACAATATAATAATCATGTACCGATAATAGAATATCTACTGCAGTGCAACTCTCAACAGTTTCTGGGCTTGTTACTCCACTAAATGTTATCCCAAGAGCAGGACCAAAGGCCATATTCAAAATCCACCAGTGCCATGGACATAACTCCACTCCAGCTGCGGCATATCCAGCTCAATCTCTTCGTCAGTGGTCACCGACGAGGGACAGTTCGAAAACTCTCCGCTACTGCCGCTACTGCTGCAGTTGTTGTACAAATCAGGAACAAAAGTCTTTGGCGTTGCCATTGCCATCTCAGTCAGTATCATGTCAATCAGTGCGCGTCCATCTGTCTCCAGCATCTCTTCTATCACCTTAATACCTAAAATTGGAAGAAGAAGAAGAAGAAGAAGAAGAAGAAGAAGAATAGTTGAGATAATTGAACTACCTGAAACAGAACAAAGTCAGAATCACAGCTTTTTTTTTTTTTTTTGGAATGGAAAACAGATAAAAACAATTCATAATGGTTGCATAAAAAGAAGAAATAATAAAGAGAGATTTGTCTAAAGGAACTCACCTAAGGGGCAATCCCAATAACCCAACTTACCAAGAAGATCAATAGCCAAGTATGTGGAACTCAGTAACTTTTCTTCTCCATGAGATTCCGGGAGCAGATCATTCAGGAGTCCGCTGTTGCAGTGTGGCATCTGTTCATCCCCGTAATTGGAGGAAAATTGGCTTGAAGGGAGCTCCTCCTTCACTAAGAGAGGAGGCGGCCCGAGATCAAAGTTTTCCGGCCAGTTCAGAACCGGAGAGGTAAGAAAAGGAAACTGGAATGAGATATTCTTCCCACGGCTAGGGTCTTGAAGGATAGATCCGTATGGATTTTCTGAGAGTAGTGGCATGGCTGAAGTGAACGATGAATTAGTGGGTTGCAATGGTTTGAGCGTCGGCGGTGAATTGGCTGTCCAAGGCGCGTTCTGCACTTGCCCATGACACCTTGACGATATGTGCTGCTGGATCTCCGGCGGGTAGAGAGGCAAGCCTGCCCTCTTTCTCTGCTTAACCCTGGTGTTCCAGTAGTTCTTAATTTCGTTGTCAGTCCTCCCACGCAGCTACCACCATCAAATCAAAACCATCAGAACAAAGAAGGAATTAAAGAAGAGAGGGAACGAGAGAGGGTTAAAACGATCCCTCTTACATGTTTGGCCATGTGAGCCCATTTGTTGCCGAACTGAGCGTGGAGCCGAATGATGAGCGTCTCCTCTTCAGGGGAAAATGATTCTTTCTTCAGGTTCGGGCGGAAGTGATTCACCCATCTAAGCCTGCAGCTCTTCCCACAGCGTTGAAGCCCGCTTTTCTTCTGCAGTGCGTTCCAGTTACCTTCTCCATGCTTCCTCACATACTCCTTGAGAATCGCGTCCTCCGCCGCCGTCCACGGACCCTTCTTCAGCAGTTGCTGCGGGGCGGCAGCTGCACCTCCGCTGGCGACGGCTGTAGTACTCGCTCGCTCTTTCTTTACAACGGTAGGCGGCCTCATCTCTCACAGAAACAAACTGAAGATTCCTTTTTCCAGCGTCTGTACTTGGCAATCTTCTTCCTAAAACCGCCAGCAGGAGAGGAGAGAATGTACGCTGTAGATTTCTTCCCTCTTCACTTTTTAGTAGGTTTATAAATATGAGATTAAAATCAAAATTATTGTTTTTATTTGTGGTGAATGGAATTGAACCTTGTCCTCATTTTAAAAAAAAAAAATGCTCTTTTAGAAAAAAAAAAAAAAAAAAAAGGGGAGGGAGAAGGGAGATGTTGGGAAAGGGAAGATGGCGGGGTCACGGTCACCGGCGAAGGGAGAAAAGGTTGGGAGTTGGGACCACTGACTGGTGGGTTCGCTGATGATAATAACACCCCAATGTTCTCTTTGTTTCTCTCAAAGAGTGGAAATGAGAGGTAACGTAATGAGAACAGCGGGTGAGAATAACAGTCTTTCTTCAAAAGTAAGTTTTCTTTTTTTCTTTTTTTTTTTTATTTCAATTTAATGCAAGCTTTCATTTCCCCATTTTCATGACATGAATATTTTTTTTAAAATATTCGCCAATTTAGAATAATTCTTCTTTAAGATTTTCTTTAGAGAGATAATTTTAACAT
Organism: Cymbidium sinense; assembly: GCA_021442155.1. Lineage (NCBI taxonomy): Eukaryota > Viridiplantae > Streptophyta > Magnoliopsida > Asparagales > Orchidaceae > Cymbidium > Cymbidium sinense. The sequence goes on from CM038222.1 coordinate 57,161,670, forward strand.
ATATTAAAACATAATTAAAATTTTTCTTACCTAAAAAAAAATAATACTTTTGTTCTTTATACAGGCCTCCCTATGATCTAATGATTGAGTGTTTTAATTTCAACCACAAAAAAATTTGATTTAAGACATAACGTATAGATGTGTGGACATAAATTTGTGATTAAAATTAAATTTATTCAATATCTCAAAAAATAATGTTACTATTCTTTAGCAATTTTGACTTATTTAAAAATTTATTATTAATAATAATTATAAAATTATTAAAAAATTTATATACATATCATATAATTCTTATATATTTACATATATAATACTTAAATATTTAATATCACTTCAAAGAAATCAAGTCATTCACCCATCATCATTAGACTCCCAAAATATCCAATTGATAGTATCCAAATGCAAGTCATTAATTAGTGTTTGTTATTTGTTAGTCACTAACATCAGATTTATCAACAATATGATCATGCCAACTATCTATGAAAGTTAACTTCTAATATTCATCATTGATCATCATCTAATATATATCAATGATTAAATCTAGATGTTCATCAAATACCAAAATTCATTGCTAATTTTTGCTTATCACGTTTATATGAAAATAATCAAATTGAGTTTTCATTATTACTTGATGTTTGATATTTTCATCAATCATTGTCAATCATTTACTAATGATTAATATATAATATATGTTAGCTACTCCACATCCAATAGTTATCTTCTTAGTCATATGATCTCTCATCATTTCATAAGAATGACTTAGCTGGCCACCCACTATAATATTCATTGGACATGTCTTTCATAGTTGCAAAACCATGCCTAGTTTCTTCAATTCCCATATTGATTGGCATTGTTGTTGTACTTTTGAATTAAGTTTTTAACATAAAATATTCTTGTTGTGTGCTAGAAAATCACTATACTAAGTTTACGCTAAATTTATAAAATCTAAGACACACACAAATATTCAAAGAGCAAAAGAACCTGATTTTACGTAAAAACTCTACAAAGAGGAAAAATCACGGCACAAGAAAAAAAAACTTCTACTATATATCTATTTCGGAGTACAAAATTAAACTTTTTCCGATAACGAGATTACACAATCAGATGCGTGAAAAGCCCCATTAAACAAAACCTTAATCAAGAACACAATGGCAAAGAAGAATGTACCGTAATAGTTGTTGCGGCTAAGTGATGGTGAATCGCTAGTACTACGACGATGACCTAGAGTGGTGATGATCTACGAGGTGGTCTACAAAGAACGACGGCTAGTGCTACAGCGATCGACGGTAATGACAAATGATGAAATCTTTATACTCAACGTGGTCTGGTAGCGGAACGGGCCGATGGTGGTCAAGGCGGATGACCCAGCAGCTGGGTTGAGTATGATGACGATCGATGGTGGTACCGATGATCTGGCCAACAATGTGGTCTAAATGATGACTATTATCTGCGGGTACCACTCAGTGATGGTGGTCCTGATAATGCGGCGGTTAACCAATGAGGATGGTAGTGGTGCGCCGCCGGCGTGGTGGTACCGGCGACGATTATGCTTGGAGGATCTTCAAGCCTTAGAGCTCTCTCTTCTCTTTAGCTTGGGCTCCCCTCATGTGAAGAATGAGGGACTATTTATATATTAGAAGAATGGCATTTTTGTAAATACGTGCAAAATCCAAACCACTCCATCGGACGACTCAAAATAATTCTCTTGATCATCTGATGTGTGTTAAGTATTTGAATGCTCAAATGAAGTCAGAATTAGAGATCTTGAGCTTGTTAGATCCAATTCATCAAGACGCTCGATTTGACTATAAACATTCCTTATTTAGGAGTCGATTGATGTCGTAAAGTTTTCAATTATATTTTAAGTGCTTGATCTGAGTTAGTCATGACTCAGAATCAGATTGCTTTCAACATCAAGATTCATGCTTCGATTAGTAAAATTTTCAATGCCATATTAGTTGCCCCCTATTTTTGGATGACATTATCTCTATTATCCAAAAATATATGTCAAATAATTAAAAATAATAAATTCTTTAATGAAATTTGCGGGTTCATTAACCTTTGCGTCACATTTAGTTTGAAAGAATAGATTTTCATAGGTGCACAAGACTATGATCACGGAAGCGGGTGCAAGGCTACGTGCTGGTGCTCAGGCGTGAGGTTCGCACTGCCCGCTTTCTGGCACTTGTGGTGCCATCAGGAGGGTGCGCGACGTGAAGGAGCGAGGGCGTGCAGGCGCTTGCATGCGCAAATGCACGCCGATGAGCATTTTTTTAGTTTTTTAAAGTTTTCTTCAGTTTTTATTTTTTTATTCTCTTTTTACCCTTATAGTGGATATATAAAAACCACTTTATGATCAAGTAAGGAGACACAATTCCCATATGCTCTAGTGTTCTTCTGCGTTGGATGAGAGATTATTTAGCAGAAGTTTAGGGGCTAAGGGTAATAATAAAAAAATTTTCCTTTTGTCAGCGAACTTCTGGCCTTCTTCTTAAAAGAATGTCATTTTCTTTGCTGATCACACCCACAGTTCATACAGCGAGGCTCCAGTTTTGCCTCAAGAGAGGCGTCAACTATCCTCGTCAGACCGACCGGGTTTGGAGGCGATCAAGACCCGTAGTTCATACGGCGAGGCTCCAATTTTCTCTCAAGAGAGGCGTCAACTGTTCTTGTCAGACAACCGGGTTTGGAGGCGATCAAGGCTCGTAATGCATACAACGAGACTCCAGTTTTCTATCGAAAGAGGTGTCAACTGTCATTGTCGGACCAACCGGATTTGGAGGCAATCAAAGCCCGTAGTTCATACGACGAGGCTCTAGTTTTCCCTCGAGAGAGGTGTCAACTATCCCCGTCGGATCGACCAAGTTCGGAGGCAATCAAGGCCCGTATTCTCTACTTTTTCTTGTAGAAAATTGAATTTCTTGAAACTCCGATAGATGGTTCGGCCTTGACAACCGTGGGTGAGGAAGCGTCAGAACTATCCTCGAAAAACTCAGAAAATCTGGCAAGTAATTTCTGAGCATCATTAGAGAGAAATAGTTTTTTTTTTTGTGATCTCATATTTATGCATACATTTTTCTTCAGATCGTAAGCAAAAAAATTTATCCAAAACTGTCAGTGAGCAACAAAGTCAGGAAAGGATATGCCCAAGTATTGGGGTGAGTGATTTGTTTCACATAGTTCTCAGACCTTTGTCTTTCTCTCTTCTTTTTTGTTTCATATTTACTATGTATTTTTACAGGATGATGGTCGAAAGAAAACCAATAGAGTGACAGCTACAAACGATATATCATCCATAATCACAATTGATAGTTTAATGGTGCTCCGTAGGAAATTTCATTTTCCAAATAAGTTGGTGGCTATTATTGCCAAAAGTCTGATCGGGCACGTTCTCCTCCGTAAGGATACTTTACTATTTCTGAGATGATGCTTTGTACAGGACTGCGATTCCATTTGGCTCTTGAATTGATTGAGATTTTTAAAATATGCGGTGTAGCTTTGTCACAATTTTTATTTCGAGCTTTAGTAATCATCGTTGGTTTGACTGTCTTCTTTAGAGAGTGTGGTGCGACTTTGAACATCAAGTATTTGTGCCAAATGTGTAGGTTCACATGTGATGCTCAGAGACGTGTTTCATATCGAGGTATAAAGAATTGGATATAATTTTCAGCACGGGATCCATCTAGAAGTTTATCTAATGGATTCTTTTTTGTGAAAAATGAGTGGGACATCCCTGAGAGATGGAGAAGATTGAATAAACTTCTAGATCCATTACTGATTGAAGAGAATGAAATCCTAACAACTCTCAATATTCTTGATATATGAGGCTTACAGCACGAGTTACATCACATTGACAAGTATATAATTGAATATATAATGTTCAAGGTTGGCCTTTCCATTAAGGTAGGGAGATCTCATGCTCTTCCATTGAAGATATCAAGTAAATGTGATGAAAAGTCTCCTCATATTCACAGGATTCTTTCAAGAAGCCCATTATGAAATCATGTTGATAACAATGCTTCTTTTTTAAAGAAAAAAAAGACATATGTCGAAGTAACTACATCAAATATTTGCAGAGAAGATGTTCTCTCCCGGTTGGCCTCTAAGAGTTTAGCTATCTCAACTCCTAATGAGAGGATTCGTTTCTCAAAGTCACATATTTCTAAAGAGGTGTTAAAGCATGTATGCACTGGACGTCAACGAGCAGACGAATTAGTACGTTATCTTCTCTTTCTCTTTCTTTTATTCTTTCCTTTTTATTTCATGTAATATTTATGATTTTTTGATTGTAGGTAACCCAAATATTAGGACTTATGACTCATTTGAGTGTCACTCTAGATGAGTGAAATAACAAATTTATGAAGGTAAAATATTTGCAAGGAGAGTATGAGCAAAATATGAGTGCTAAGGCCAAAGAAGTGGCAGCTTTAGAGGATCATCTAACTGGGTATAGAACTGAGTTAATGAACTGTCAACTTCTCTTTCTCTCTAGCTTCAGGAGGTCGAGCGTACTCGTGATAAGATGATTGATGTGAGGGCAGAGACTCGCCAGAAACAGAAAAGACTCAAGGCATTTGCAGTGGAGAAGAAGGCTCTTGAATTGGGGAATAAATTACATGACCGTCTTTCTAAGAAGGAGCTTATAATGTCAGAAGCGGAAACAAATGATGTCTCCTTAAAGGCAGTGGAAGACTTTAAGAGATTCCTAGCTTATCGCAATACTATCGAGGATCACATTCAAGAAGCTCGTAATCATATTTTTGATGTTGAAGTGAAGGATTTGAAGCTTCAATGTTTGGAGGAAGGCTTCATTCGAGGATTCCTAAAAGGAATCTGTTTAGTACATCGCAAAACTGGGCTAGTATTAAGAATCTGTCTCTCAGCTAACTATCTGAAGACCCTTTGTCAGATTTAGGAGATGAAGGGGTTGAGAGGGAGCATCTTCCAATGGTGAGGAGGATGTTGATATCACTCGAGAATGCATTTCCTTCTCTTTTATCTATGTATTATTATTATTATTATTATTTTTTTTTTTTGTATCCAAAATTTTGATTTTTTCTTATATCATCTTGTTAGAGCTATCAATGATATTAGTAAACTAAAAATTTTGGGTGATTTTCTCTCATTTTATTTTGACCTATTCGAGGTGATTGATCAAAATATTATTCAATGACACTAACCTATACGGAAGAGGTCGTGGGAAGTCCACCAAAGACTTTTTGACCTATCCTAAGTATTAGTCAAAATATTATTTGACGTCTTACTTGTATGGAAGAGGCCATAGAATGTCCACCAAAGACTTTTGACCTATCCTAGGTATTAGTCAAAGTGTTACTTGACTTCTTATATGCATGGAAGAGGTCCGATCAAATCCTCTTGATATTGATCATGCCATGACTGAGACACAATGTGAGTTGTGCATTCCTCAAGTTGGAGGATTAAATAAAGAAGATCGTTATATGCAACAAGCTTAAAATAAAAATCCATAAACTCATTACTTTGATAAGGTTGATGATACAATATTATCATAAGATAACTTTACAAAGATATGAGTTGAAGAGGAAATGACAAGCAAGACAAAATAAAAATTGCAATATTTATGCAGTAGGAATTACTGATAATACTTTTAGAGATTCTTTGTGTTCCAAGTTCGAGGCAAGTTTTTTTCCTCTGGATCCTTGAGCTTAAATGTTCTTGGCTTGACCATAATTGTAACTACATAAGGGTCATCCCAAAGAGCTGAGAGCTTATTGCATTGAGGGCCTTTTCCAGTAGCTTTAAGACTTTGCAGGACTAAGTCATCGACATAGATGGGATAGGGTTTCACTCTTCTATTGAAGTGATGAGCTAGCCTTTGGTGGTAGGAAGTAGTTCGAAGTAGGGTCATGTCACGAGTTTTGGGGAGTAGGTCTAAGTTCTGTCGGAGTTTTTCTTCATTACTATTATGATTGAATGATTGAACTCTTGGACTTGGAATCATATCTCTGGTATAATCTCGTGTAAACACAAATTATATGGTGTCTCACCAGTCAGAGTTCACCATGTAGTGTAGTAAGCCCAAAGAACATTAGAGAGCTCCTCAACCAATTTCCCCCCAGCCTTCTCGAGGTGCATTTTTAACCCTTTGAGTATAGTCCTGTTGGCAGCTTCAGTCTATCCATTAGTTTGAGGATGGGCTACAACCGTATACAGTAGTTGAATGTAAAGATCTTTACAAAAAGACGTAAAGACTTTTCCTATAAATTGGGTTCCATTGTCGGTGATGATCTTTGCAAGAAGACTGAATCGACATATTATATTTTTCAAACAAATTATTTAGCGTTTTCCTCCGTGATTTTAGCGAGTGGTTCAGCCTTCACCCATTTTGTGAAGTAGTTGACAGCTAAAATAATAAACTTTCGTTATCTTGACGCTATTGGAAAAGGTCTCATGATATCAATTCCCCATTGAGCAAAAGGTCATGGGCTTTAAAAGGATGAGAGCTCTGTATATGGTGTATGAGAGAGGTTAGAGTGCAACTGACAACTCGCACATTTTTTTGTGAAATCTAACTCGTCTTGCCTCATCATAGGCCAATAGAACCCTTGCTTTAAGGGTTAGCACCCTTCCTCCTAGGTGTTCTCTACATATCCCAGAGTGAACCTCTCTTAATGCATAACTGGCCTCTGATGATGAGAGTCATTTAAGGTATGACCCAGAAAAAGCTCATTTATATAGTTCACCTCCAAAAATAATAAAGTTTACGGCTTATCTTTGTAGACGAGTAGTAGCAATGGGGTCTTCAAGAAGGGTCCCTTTTTGTAGAAAGGATAGGATGGGGTCCATCCATGAAGGTTTCTTCGTCTCATTAATTGCTTGTATTACCCATGACCCTTGGATACTAGGAAAATATATTTTCTCGAAATGTCTACTCTTAAATAGATCTCCAGTAACAGAGGTAGCGAGCTTAGCGAGAGCATCAACTCGAGTGTTCTTCTCTCGAAGTATGTGAACGATTTGATATATTTAGATATGGGCAAGAAGTGACCTCACCAAGCTGAAATATTATGTTAGATGGGGATTATGAGCATGTGGTGAAAAATTCCTATTAGGAGTCGCCTTTCAAATCCGTAGAGAGAAAAGAAAGAGGAGACCTATAGAAATTCATCTTTTTAGGATGTTATGTAGATCCACAGATGTACTTATTCAGGTGATCGAGTACGTCATCAAGGAATAGTGTACTATCTCGAAAGACAGAAGTCACTATCCTTTAATGGACCTAATAATCTCAATAAGGACTCCTAAAGACGATGTATTTACATATGTACCAGAGATTCTTCCCCTACTTTATATTGATAAGTAAAGTATGATTTATTTTAGATCGGGTTCGTTAAGTTCCCTATAGGGGCAAGCCCACATAGTTAATTACATCCTAAGGAATGGGAAATTCTTTAGGAAAACTCTCGATTAGGGTAAATGATCGTTGTCTTTGAAGATTTCAATAGGAAGGACTATCAATCGATTGATTTATTTTTAAAAGATTAAATGGGATTGATCAAAAGAGGGAGTTATTATTGAAGCCAAAATGGGAGGTAAGTAGGAGATGCTCATGATGCTAGAAAACTTAACGAGTAATCTCAAACTATCCTATAATTGGCCTTTACATTTTTGAAATTGATTTAGTTTGTTTGAGTTGCATTTTTCATTAGAATTTTAAGACTTAAGATTCCTTAACAAAAGATTAAAGAAATGCCTAAGAGGTGAGGAATTATGCCTATGGCCCATAAAGGGGAGAAGCAATCTGAGAACCTAAATCTAGGGAGCTTCGGCGAGGGCCGGAAGCACAACCTAAATCTAAGGCGAAAATGGGTAATTGGTTTGCCTTCACAAGAAAGGACAAACCACCCGATAGTTTAGACTTAGAACCGCCTGGGGGTGGCCGTCAACTAACTCCTCCTATGATTTTAAACACATGTAGGCAAGTCTTTATACTTATGCAAGATAGCTGGGTTCTTATTAATTCAAAAAGAGACTAAGTCCTTAAACTCACTCCCTAAAGAGACTAGATCATGTAAATAGTATGCTTCAAATGACCTAATCTAATGCAATTCAAATTTCATTTTATTTTCATTTTGGATAATTATTTTGACTTAGGCTAATAAGATTCATATGACTAATGCATGAGAAAGAAGATTATTGACCAAAATCTACGAGAAGGGAGGAGGTGAGTTTCCACCATGGCTCTTAAAGGTCAAGCCAAGTTTCTCTGAAAAAAGTGAAAGCCTTCTAATCAAGAGTGAAATAAGATACTGTTGTGCATAATATTATAAAAGAAATGCTCATCTATCTAAGGGGTTGCTAATTCTTTTATCTTGATTTTAAATCTAAGCTTTAGGTGAGGTTATGAGTTGTTTAATTTTTATTTGAGTTGTTAAGTTGGGTAAAAAATTTATTTTTATCTAAAGAGCCTAATCCACATCAAGGCCATACATAAAGCAAGGAAGAAACTAGAAAAATCATGCCACTTAATGCAAAAGTTAAACAAAACATCAACCAATTTATAAAGCTAATTGCAAAATAGAATGAAAGGCTGTTGTGGTTTGGCACCACTGCACAAACCCGAAAATGTCAAATGTGGGTAGCCGAGCTCTACCCTTATACAACTCAGATTACAAATGAATTAAATTACAATTAAGTAAGAAATTCATTGTTATAGGGGTCTTCAAGCTTTTTTTCTTCTTTCTTCTTTGGTTCCTTATTTTATATGGTTGGAAGGTGGATGCTTCAAGGCTTCACATGGTGCATAAGATAGGATATTATGACCAATGCACATCCTAATTCCCATAACAATCATTCCAAAATTCTAATTGCACAAATTTACATGAAAAGGAAAAGTGAAAATCTAACGAATACTTGCAAAATAAATGTGAGCTAAAACAAATCACATAAATCCTAAGCATGTATATTGGACTTATCACCCCACACATGGGTAACTAAGTCCACCTGACCTATGGATTATACTTAGGGGTATAAAGCATATGCAAGCAAAAGCATTTATATTTTTATTTATGATAGTGCCCCTTAAGCATAATCCCTTATAGAAAAGAATAGTTAGACTAAGAACGTCCTACCATTAATTCTACGAGCATAAACCCTAATATCTAGCTTAAAACATATATCACAAAACAAAACATATATCACAAAACAAAATAAACATCAAACCATGCACAAACCTAACCTAAAGTGGTGACTTAGGCTAATGTGTGTGCTTTAAAGGTTTGTGTAGTATGCTTAGTTATAACTTTAGGTTCAAATTTTCTAAGTGTGAAGAACATGTTCAACTTAGAGGAGGGTTTCATTTAAGTTGTTTAATTATTTTAGGTTGATTTTATTTCATATTTTGATTTGGTTTAAGTGGGTCCTACAATTAATTACTAAGTTATGAAGAGAGGGAAAGAGAATATAACTTCTCTTTCCTTCCCTAACCTAAGTAAATTTTAAAGTAGGTTCACATTTCAGTTTTTCTTTGGTGAATGTTTTGATTAAATCTTGTAATTAATCTTAAATTTAGATAAACTCTAAACAAACCTATTCAAAAAGAAAGATATTTTAAGATTAAATAAAATTAATCAAAATTCACATAGCACATATTACTTCATTCCTTTCCCATCATATATAACATGCATATGGATAGACCCTAAGCATATCTATACAAACAAATGAGAGTATTTAACACACTTTATGATGCATGCTAAGTAATCCATTTAAGAAAATTTAGAAGTTGAATATGCATAATTTTTCTTAAGTAGAAAGGGTTTTCCTTATCCAAATTTTCACATATACACATGAAAGTAAGAAAGGTTGTTGACCACACTTTTGGAGTGAGCTTTTAACATCCTCTCCTTAGACTTATGACTCTTTTAGACACTAAGAACTCCTTTGTCATAAGATACTTCTAGTGATTAGGTGAACACTTAACCCAAGATTTAGAATCAATCTAAATACACTTTCTTAAATCAAACCTAGATTCAATTCTCAAACCAAATCTCAAATTCAAATTCAAATTCTAAATCTAATTTCAAAATTTGACTCCAAATGATTGAAACCCATGATTAAATTTAAATCCTAAGACCCTTCCTAAGCCATATGAATCACATTCATAAGGTTAGCCAAAACTCTCTTAGATCAAATCAAAATCAATCAATCTCTTTATAAATCAATTATTCTTTCATTATATTCACAAATATAAATGAAATCCAAATTCAAATGACTAGAACTGTATCGAAAATCAAATCCAAACTCAACCCAAACCCTTTAAGCTAATTCTTTGGACTTAGCCAAATTCTATCCAGATCAAGCTAAAACTAATGAATTTTCTCTTGAGTCAATCATTCATTCAATTATCTACCCAAATATAAATGAAACCTATAGTCATCAAATCAAATCGAAACCAATCCAAGTCAAACCCAACCTAGCCCTTTTGACTTCAAAATTTTAAATGAGCCAAAATCCCTTAGACTCCAAATTGATAACCATTGAATTTATATTTCAATCTAGGGCTCATATATAAGTTCAACTAAACTCAAACAAACTCCAAAACTAATTAGATTGGGCCAACTCATCAAAACCTTTCACCATGATTGTTGAACCAATTGGTCAACTTGACCCAACATAGCCCAAATTGGCCTAAAGGGTCAATTTGGCCTAAATACAAATTAAATCTAAATTAAATCTAAATTAAATCCAAATTAATTCAAACCAAAGACCACATTTATCTTTAATTGGCCAATTGAACATGATTTAACCCATAACTTAAGCCAATTTGGCCAATTTCGGTCAAATTGGTCAACATGACCCAATATGACCCATATGACCCAAATTAGGCTAAATCCCTTGAAACCAAGCCAAAACTAATTGGGGGTTGATCAAACCTTACCCAAACCCATTTGAGATCAGCCCAAAATCAACTCAACCCAATTAAACCTCTCATGCATCCTCCCCATATAGGATTCCACCCAACCTCATTTAATTCTCTCATCACATGCACTTAACTCCTCCCCAACATTTGTATTGAATTAAGCTGATCATATAACAGTAATGGAGGACTCTGGAGCAAAAATTCAAAGTCCTCAATCAATCCATCATCTATCCCAACCACCCCAAGCAAGATAGCAATCAATTTGGAGCAAAAAAAATTCAAAAAAAGAATGGATTTTTGGCCATTATAAAAAGACGGGGAAATTAGACTTTAGATCTCTTCCTCCCACCACTATTTAGCCCCAAGAGCTCCCCAAAGTAAAAAATGACCCCATCCACCACCTCTTTGAGCCATTTTTGAGCTTAAAAACACAAATATATGCTTTTCCGGTGAGGCGACGGTGAACATTGGAGAAGACGACATTCCAAAGGAAGGCAAAGGTTAAAAATCATTCAAATGCTTCCTCACATACCTAGGAGTTCACTTAGATCTTCACTGTCATCGGAAACCATCCCCGACAAGGTAAATATCGCCAAACTTTAGCTGGTCTTAGGATTTCTCGTATTTTATATTAATTTTCTTACGATTTTAGGAATTTTTCCTATATAATCTCGTATTTTTACTTTAAATCATTCCAATTAAAAACTAAAATTTTTTCGGTGTGAATCGACGTGAAAATAGTTTCATGTGGACAAGTTTTCCCTTAAAAATCTCATTTTTCCTTTTAAAAAAACTATTTTTATTATTCATCGTCGGCGGGGCTACAGTCGCCATCCGATCCCGCAGTTCACCGAATCGGATGGCTTGGATCATGCGTGGATCACACGATCAGGGCCTTCGAATAGCTTGATGCATTCTAGACCGTTCGATCGCATGATTCGAGCGATCAGATGGCTCAGATCTCGCACCGATCGCATGATCCTAGCCTTTAAATCGCGTGATCCTTGCCTCTGAATCACACGATATGATCTGGACCGTCCGATCTGCGGACGGCCTGTGAGCTAACCGGTCGCTTCCATACCGCTGTCCCAGATTCCCACCCAAATGGTCTGATAGTGATGCAGATTTAAAAAATTAATTTAAATCACCTGAAATTTCAAAAATTCATAAAAAAATAAAATACTTAACCAAAAATTTCAAACAAGGGCTAGTTGGATTCGTCTTTCCGAGAGAAGTCCAACCAACCCAAAATCCCTAGATTTCACTAAGTATTTTGAGCTTAATTTAAGTTTTTGTGAAAATCAAAGTTATTAATTAAATCAAAAATATAAGACAGATTAAATTGAAATTTTTAGAGATTAAAATTAAAGTTAAAACACAGCTATGATAAAATTTTCAAGTGAAAAGGACTATTAGATTAGGAGAAATTAAAAATTGAAGTTCAAATTGTCCATTTTAATAAAATAAATCAAATAAAAATTCAGAAATTTACAAAAATCTTTAAAATGACTTAAATCATTTCAATTGACATCTAGGACTCTTAAGAAAATAATGTGATTTTCTGAATCATAAAGAACTCCAACAAATACTTAAGATAAAAATTTAATCAATTAAGGAGTTAATTAAAACATAATCTAAAATAATTTAAATATCAAATAAAAATGAGAAATGAAATAGCACTTAAGCAATCATTAATCAAATCTCAAATCAGAAAAATATCATCCTTAGAAGAAATTAAATTAAATATGATTAAACCTATTTAAGTTAATAAAACTCAATTAAATGATTAAATTTTAAATCAAACTTAAAATTAAACAAATCTATGAAACTTTAACATGGGTCAAACCAGTATAACTAAACCTACACTGAGCATGGAATCTTAATCATATGAAACTCCTTAATGAGTATAAATAAAATTCTAATAATTAAATAAGCCAAAAAATCAAATTGATTAATAAACCAATTCAACATAATCATTTAATACTAATCAAATTAAACCAAATAAAGTTAAAGTAAACTTAATTAACATATGATTAAATCACATCCATTTGGAATATAATAATTAATTAACCATTTAATATTTCAACCTAATAACTAAATCAAACATGTTAATGAAATTAAACAAACATAATAAATGAATCAAATCAAATAAAACTCTAATAATAAATAATCAAACTTAATTGAAATGAAATAAACAATTAATTCACTTAATAACAATGATGGTAATAATAATAATCCTTTAATCAAATCAAACTTAAGTAAAACACTTAACTAAATAAAATCACTCACATGTGGAAAGTTAAGTCATTATTCTCTAATTAAACAAACCCTTAATTAATCTAATGATTTAAAAATTGAATTACCCTTAATCAAACTTAATTAATCAAACATCAAATTAATACAAGCTTAATGAATTAATCTACCCACAGTTCGTTACTCCATTCGAACATATGGGTATGATGACTCGACGTCCACCGTGAGGAAGAGAGCATCCGTGAGACATGGACTAAGACCTCCTTATTGACCACCCAATAGGAGTTATGTCCCTGCTACCAAGACTACACCTACTATCTATATAAACTTAGAATCTAGTTCAAAGAATGAGTTATATATGATTAGTACACTAGCTAGCACTTTTAGACAGCAGATCCCCATGCAAGTGACAGTTGAACCAGACAGTGATGAAGACTGGGCTCCTAAGCAAAGCATAAGTGTATCCAAATCTATATATGAAATAGTGAGGCATCGGTTAGGAACTTTAGCTCTAACCCCACTTTTCTCACAAAAAGTTGAGGGTTTGGTAGTTAAGAAAGACCCTAAGTCTTCCATAAATGAAAAGGTGCAGAAGTTCTTTCTTGGAGCATCACCCTCAAGTCAAGAAGCTGATGTAAAACTTGAGGATGATTCATACAAAGATTTAATAGAATTATCTTTTGATTGATACTCGCCTTGTGTTCTTAATTTAGCAAAAAAAGGATTAATTCCACATGCTTGATCTAAACATAGGTTGGATTACTTTGAAAGGTTATGGGACAACAAATGCAGACATTCACAATCAAGACCGGGACTAGGATTCAGTACAATGAGTCCAATTGATGATGACGATTACTGCTTAGTCATCACCAATCATTTGGAATCTGATAGGTTCTTTTCAAATCATGCTAACTCATATGCGAAGGTGTGCTTAGAAACTTCAATGATCCAAATGACTTTGAAGTCATGGATGCACCACCAGAGTTCGAAGAGAAGATCATATCAACTATCGACGAGCTCAAAGAAATCAACCTAGGAACTGAAGGAGATCCACACCCAACATACATCAGTTCTCTATTGAATGAAAAAGAAACCAATGATTAGTGAAGCTATTGACTGAGTTTAAGGATTGCTTTGCATGGAGTTATGAAGAGATGCCCGGTCTATCTGCTGACATAGCAGTCCATAAACTAGTAATAGAATCTAATGCTAATCCTACCAAGCAAGCTCCTTGACGCATGTGATTAAACATTAGAGAGCAAGTCACTTCTAAAATAAAGAAACTGATCGATGCTGGCTTTATTAGGAAAGAAAAATATCCTACCTGGTTGGCCAATGTCGTCCTAGTTAAGAAAAAGAATGGTCAAATTCACATATGCGTTGATTTTAGAGATGTAAATATGACATGTCCTAAGGATGAATTTTCACTTTCTATACCAGAATTAATGGTGTACATCACCTCATCTCATTTAGTATTCTCCTTTATGGATGGGTCATCTGGCTAGAACCAAATTAAGATGGCTCCAAAGGATGAAAGAAACGCTGTCTTTTGAATCCCGATAGAAATCTATTGTTATAAGATCATACCTTTCGGCCTTAAAAATGCTAGTGCCACATACCAGTGGGCCATGACTCGAATCTTCGATGAACTCATTCATCATCAAGTTGAATTCTACATCGATGATCTCGTTATCAAAAATAAAGAAAAGGAAGACCATCTCTTTGACTTGAGAGTAGTTTTTGAATGGTTAAGATAATACAACCTCAAAATGAACCCCTTGAAGTGTGCATTCGGAGTAGCTTCAGGAAAATTCCTTGGGTTTGTTGTCTAACATCGGAGAATTGAAATCGATCCAGAAAATATCAAAGCAGTATTAAAAATGCCACCCCCTAAAAGCCTAACACAACTCAGGTCATTCCAAGGGCGGTTGGCGTATTTAAGACACTTCATTTCTAACTTATCAAGAAGATGCCAACCATTCTCGACACTTGTTAAAATGGATGCCAAGTTCAAGTGGGATGGCAAGTTCCAGCATGCCTTCGAAGACATTAAGCAATATCTGATGACGCCACCAGTCCTAGCAGCCCCTATCCCGGGAAGGCCACTCATATTATATACTGTTGCATTAGATGACTCCCTTGGCGCTTTGTTAGCTCAAACAAATGATAAAGGAAAGGAGAACGCTCTCTATTATCTCAATCATCGTTTAATTCTTGCTGAGAAAAACTATCCACCTATTGAAAAGTACTACCTAGCTTTAATCTTTACATCCCAAAAGCTATGGCATTACATGCTTTCTCATATGGTGAACTTAATCTCTAGAGTCAATCCACTACAATATCTCATGACATGGCTGACCTTATCTGGATGGTTGGCGCATTGGTCCATAATTTTATCTCAGTTTGATATAACATTAAAACCCCTCTATGCCATAAAAAGACAAGCACTTGTATATTTCTTAACAACGTATCCACTCCCTGCGGATTCTCCGCTTAATGATGATCTCCATAATGAACAAATCATGAACTTATGGGGTATTAGTGCTCCCAGCTGAGAGATGTACTTTGGTGGTACAGATTCTTCTCAAAGAGGAGAAGAACCATAATTTACTATCCCAGCGAAGGCAGGGGTAAGAATAGTTCTTCTAACTCTGAACCACGATGTGATGAGATTCTCATATCATTTGTCCAATCCATGCACCAACAATGAAGCTAAATATGAAGCTCTGATTGTCGGTCTGGAGTTAGTCATTACATTATGCATCCAGAGTATCAACATCTTTGGGGATTCTCAGTTAGTCATCAACTAAATCGTTGGGTCTTACAAGGTTCTAAAGCCTAAACTCCATCATTACCACAAGTATACCATAAAATTATTAGCCCAAATCCCAGAGGTTACCATCTATAAGATTTCTCGAGGAGAGAATGCAGTAGCAGACGCATTACCCAAGCTTGCCAAAGAGTTGGCATGTCTAAAAGATGAGTCCATTCCAACAAGGGTCCAAAATAGACAAGTCTTATCCTTTATTGACGTTGAACTCATCAAGAGATTCTCTCTTGAAGGGAAGGTTGCTATTGCCAAAAAAGGATGAGGAGTCAAATTGGAGGCAATCATTTATAGATTATTTAAATATAAGCAAACTACCTCAAGAGAAATCACTATCACACCAGGTGAAGCAGAGAGCCCTTTCCTATGCTCTTGTAGGTGGCAGTTTGTACCGGCAGTCCTTCGATCATATGTGGTTATGTTGTTTGGACAAACACGAAGCCCGTAGGATTGTGACTGAGGTACACTCAGGTTTATGCGGAACACACCAATCTGATCCGAAGATGAAAGCCAAGATCAAGAGACTAGGATACTACTGACCTTCAATGATCGAGACTGCATGGACGTAGCTAGGAGATGCCACAAATATCATGTACACGGTGTGGTACTACATCAACCACCCAACATTCTACATCTTACATTGGCCTCATGACCATTTGAATGTTGGGGTACTAACATTATGGGTTCGATCGATCATCCTTCTTCCAAAGGTCACCGATTCATTCTAGCTGCTACTAACTATTTTTTCAAGTGGGCAGAGGCAATCCTACTTAGAGTGATCACAGCTCAGCATGTGCTCCAATTTTTTAGGAACCATATCGTATATAGGTTCGGGGTGCCTCGATGAATTAAATTCGATAATGATACTACATTCAAGAGCACTAAAATCAACAGCTTTGCTCGGAGACACAACATAGATTGAAGATATTCTACCATCTACTACCCATGGGCAAATGGGTTAGCAGAAGCCTTTAACAAAACCCTCATTCAAATACTGAAGAAGACACTAGATGACAACAAACGATGATGGCATGAACTGTTGGTTGAAGCCTTATGGACTTACCGTACCATATACAGAACTCTAACTCAATCTACCCCTTTCTCCTTAGTGTATGGGTCTAAAGCCATTCTACCATTAGAAATCCAACTCCCATCACTGAGGATAGTCATGTGTAGTAAAATTACAACAGAACAGAGCGCCAAGTTGCGGTTGGAAGAGCTCTAAGGTTTAGAGGAGAGACGCCTATAGGCATGCTAGAACCTCGAGTTATACAAAGCTATGATGATTCAAGCTCATAACAAGTTGGTCCATCTTAGAGCTTTTCAAATAGGAGAGCTTGCTTTAGTTCTAAGGAGACCAATTATTGCTCATCAAAAGATGAGAAGCAAGTTTGAACCCACTTGGGAAGGCCCTTATGCCACAGAGAAGGCCTACTAAGGAGGGTCTTACCAACTCATAAATTGCAAAGGAGAATGCCCGATGCTTCCAATCAATGGGCTCTATTTAAAGAAATACTATCCATAAATCTTGTTTGAAAATAATTATCAATAAAATTTCTTTTCATCTTAAATTTCATTTCTTTTGTGTTAGAAATATCTTTTGCATGCGAATCTGCCATGATATATTTAGGGTATGTATAAGAAAACTCAAGATGCATCCTATCCCTCCACAACAAAAACACAAACTACAAATAATTCTCTAGTACTATTAAGATAGGTGTAAGAAAACCCAAGAGGCATTATATTTTGACTAGTACAACTAAGTTAAGTGTAGGAGAACCCGAGCGACATCCTTTCTTGGGGGAGTCAC
Source organism: Cymbidium sinense (assembly GCA_021442155.1). Taxonomy (NCBI): domain Eukaryota; kingdom Viridiplantae; phylum Streptophyta; class Magnoliopsida; order Asparagales; family Orchidaceae; genus Cymbidium; species Cymbidium sinense. The sequence goes on from CM038222.1 coordinate 57,179,457, forward strand.
AATTGCCCCTGCGACACCATTTCATCCATTCTTCGACATGTTTAAGATAGGTGTAAGAGAACCCAAGCGGCATCCTATTCTCTTTTGCACAACACAAATAAATATATATCTTTTGCCTCAGGCTACTTTGATGTGGGAGCAAGCTCTTTGTGGCACTCACTCATTAGCTGCTCTAGGTTAGGTCTACATGCTACCTCGCTAGTATGTCACTCCAGTGGTCACTTGTTAGAGGATGTGAGTCCCCACATTTTCTTCCTAACTTGAACATCGTAAACCATTGAGCACCTTGTTAGTACAGTAGATTTCACTGCCCAACCAGTGAGCTACATCATCTTGACTTTGCTTAAGGAGATGTGAGTCCTCATGCTTTCTTCTTGAACTAGCCATCATGTACTAACTAGGTTGAGTATATTTGAGGTTTAGGATAAGTCCCCCAGAGGCTCCTTTCCTCTTGACTACATTTGATTCGATGTAAGTCCGCCAGTGGCATTCACTCAGTAGTCACCCTAGGTCGGATGACACCTGCCAAGCCAAAGACAGACTATTCCAGCAATCAGTTTTGCTTTAGGAGGATATGAGTCCCCGAGCTTTCTTCCTAGGCTAATTATTGTAAACTGATAGGCACCTTATGTTGGTTGATGTTCGCTATGCTGACAGCGACTCACCCGGTGAATACACCACTCTTGGCAGATGTGAGTCCCCGTGCTTTTTCTTTGAGTTAGCCACCGAATACCTATTTTATATATGATTAGCCATGTCATCTTCTCCAGGGTGTTGGATTAAGCCTTTAGTGGCCCCATCCCTTGCAGACATTCTATTTGGATCACATCCTTTGCGACCCTATTTAGACACTACTCGAGTTACTTTTGGATTGGACAGTCCCCCTTTCTTAGTAGCCATCCCTGTGGTTGGAGAATTTTTCACGTGGATGCTAGATTCTCCCTGGTTCAGTAAATCTGAGATATGTCTAGGCTGATATAAGCTCATTCTCAGTTTGATCCCTCACAAACCAATAGGGTACACGTTAAAACAAACTAAACAAATAAACAAAATTAATTCACTTGTTGATTAGGAATTCAAGCCCCTAGTGGCCCTTTTCCCAAGCAGATATCCTATCTTTAGGGCAGTGTCAACAAAACTCCCTATAGGAGTTGCTTGACTACTTTGAGTTGAGATAAGTCACCGGGTTGGCACTCTATCAGTAGTGGCCCTTAGGTCAGGTTCAACTTGTTGTGCCACAACGAGTTACCCGACGATCGTCTTTACTTTAAAAGATATAAGTATATTATAGATTCTTTCCAGCACGATCGTTGCAAACCGATGGGAAGCCCTAGGTCGGGCTCGATTTGTTGTGCAAGCGACCGATCACCCCAATGGTTCCTTATTTAGGAAGATGTGAGTCCCAACATTTTCTTCCTAACTTGACCATTGCAAACCAAAAGGCATCCCTCAGGTTGGTTAGTTCTACCTAATGGCTGGTAGACTATCCCTTTGGATTTGTAAACCTAAGATAGGTCTAGGCTGATATTAGCTCATTCTTGGTAGATTCATCACACACTGAGAGGTTCCATCTAAAATTAATTTAATTCTGACTATTCTTGAGTTGATATGAGTCTATAGCGGCATTTTCTCAAATAATCGCCCTAGGTCGGGATTAATCTATTGAGCTATCAACATATCACCCCAATGGTTTATCTCTAGTTTGGAAGATGTAAGTTTGTTATGCTTTCTTCTAAGTACAGTCGTTGCACACTGAAAGGAAACCCTTAGGCCAGATAGTCCTACCTTGTGGTTGGTAGACTGCCCCTTTGGACTTATAAATCTGAGATAGGTCAAGGCCGACATAGCTCCTTCTCAGTGGGTCCATCACGCACCAGTAGGGTCCACAACATAATACACCAAATTAAATTAAATGAATTCAAATCAAATCAATATAAATCAAATTAATCAATAGGAATATTCTTGAGTTGAGGTAAGACCCCTAGCGACGCTTACTCAATAGTCGCCTTAGGTAGGATCCGATTTATTGCACCATCGACAGATCACCCCAACAGCTGATCCCTACTTTGGAAGATGTAAGTCTATTATGACTTCTTCCTATTATAGTCATTGCACATCGAAAGGAAACCCCTTAGGTCAGATAGTACTACCTTATGGTAGGTAGACTATCCCTTTGGACTTATAAATCTAAGACAGGCCAAGGCCCCCATGGCTCCTTCTTAGTGTAGTCCATCACACACCGACAGGGTCCATAATAAAATAAATTCAAAACCAACCTCCCCATTGGAGTCAAATTAAACATATCAAACAAACCAAATTTTACCCCAGTGAGGTGCAAATTAAATTAGCATCCCTAGTGGAGCTTAGATCTAAATCAAATAAATTTAACCGAGTGTACATCCCTGGTGGATATGCCCTCAATCTAGAACCCTTCTCCCTAGTGGAATCATAACAAATTAAATTAACCTCCCTAATGGAGTCTAATCAAATAAATCAAAGAAATCCAATCAAGTTCTTATCCCCAGCGGATAGCTCGAACCTGCTTCCCTAGTGGAAGGTTCACATACCCAATCCCTAGCGGATTCAAGCACATATCTGTAGCAGATATGCCTCCACATCAATTAAAATAAAACAAATTAAAATCAATTTGATCTTGATCCCCATCAGATTATAGATTCTTATGCCCAGTGGATACACACCCAAACTAATCATATTCACAGTCAAACTCAAATTCTTATCCCTAGTTAATAGCTTCAACCTATTTCGTAAGTGGAAGGTTCATGTACTCAATCCCCAGCAGATTCCTTCTAGTCCTCTTATGCCCCTAGCATAAAGAGAGCTACATTGCACTAAGATCATGATTTTGTCTACCTTTCGGGTCTAGGCATAGATCACTTCCGTTGTTTGTTGCAATCTTCTGGATGTTGTTAATCATTTTGGTCAACGCCAATACATGCGGTGTGCCTTGTCAGTTACACCACACCTATTGGGGGTCTTTTTATTGACCTCACTTTTGGAGTGAGCTCTTAACCTCCTCTCCTTAGACTTAGGAGTCTTCTAGATACTAAGAACTCCTTAGTCATAAGACACTTCTAGTGATTAGGTGAACACTTAACCTAAGCCTAGAGACTTAAAAGTGTTAATCATAAGATTAGTATATGCCTTAGGGCTTAAGGAAGTTACCTATCCTATAGCCTAAACCCAATCTAGATACACTTACTCAAATCAAACCCAGATTCAATTTTCAAACCAAATGTCAAATTTAAATTCAAATTTCAAATATAATTTCAAAATTTGACTCCAAATGATTGAAACCCAAGATCAAATTCAAATCCTAAGACCCTTCCTTAGCTATATGAACCACATTCATAAGCTTAGCCAAAACTCCCTTATATCAAATAAGAATCAATCAATCTCTTTATAAATCAATTATTCCATCATTTATATTCACAAATATAAATGAAATCCAAATTCAAATGACCAGAACTATATCGAAAATCAAATCCAAACTCAATCCCAACCCTTTAAGCCAATTCTTTGGGCTTAGCCAAATTCTATCCAGATCAAGTCAAAATCAATGACTTTTCTCTTGAGTCAATCATTAATTCAATTATCTACCCAAATATAAATGAAACCTATAATCATCAAATCAAATCGAAACTAACTCATGTCAAACCCAACCTAGCCCCTTTTGACCTGAAATTTCAATTGAGCCAAAATCCCTTAGACTTTAAATTGATTGTCATTGAATTTATATTTCAATCTAGGGCTCATATATAAGTTCAACTAAACTCAAATCAAACCAAAACCAAACTAATTGACCCACATAAGTCCACTTGACCCAAAGTGACCTAAAGAAACTATTTGAGCCAACTTCCAGTCCAACCCAAATTGGATTGAACTAAGCTAACCAAAACCTTCCACCATGATGGTTGATCACCTTAGGATGATCAAATTATAATCAATTGGGCCAAACCAAGCCCAATTGGCTATTTGATCCAAGTTGACCCAAATTGGCCTAAAGGATCAAATCAGGTCAAATCATGATCTAACTCAAATTGATTATAACTAATGGCTCAAGTTCATTCCAAATTGATTATTGAACTTGACCAAAGCCATAATTAAACCCAATTTGATCACTTCAATTGGTCAACTTGACCAATATAGTCCAAATGGTCTAAAGGTCACTGGCCTAAATCTAAATTGAAATAGCAATACGTAAAAATTAATTCAAACCAAAGTCCACATTCATCTTTAATGGGCAAATTGAATTTGAATTAACCCATAACTCAAGCTAATTTGGCCAATTTTGGTCAAATTGGTCAACCTGACCTAATATGACCCATATGACCCAAATTGGGCCAAATCCCTTGAAACCAAGTCAAGACCCATTTGGGGCTGATCAAACCTGACACAAACTTATTTGGGATCAGCCCAAAATCAACCCAACCCAATTAAACCCCTCATGAATCCTCCCCACATATGATTCCACCCAACCTCATTTAATTCTCCATCATCACATGCACTTAACTCCTCCCCAACATTTGCATTGAATTAAGCTGATCATATGGAAGCAAGAGAGGACTTTAGAGCAAAAATCCAAAGTTCCCAATCACTCCATCATCCATCTCAACCACCCTAAGCAAGATGGCAATCAATTTGGAGCAGAAAAATTCAAAAAAGAATATATTTTCGGCCATTATAAAAGTAGGAGAAATGAGGCTTTAGATCTATTCCTCCCACCAATTCAGCCCCCCCCAACCTCTTTGAGCCAATTTTGAGCTCAAAAACACAAATAGAAGCTTTTTCGGCAAGGCGACGGACCAATGGTGAACATTGCAGAAGACGTCATTCCAAAGGGAGGCAAATGTTAAAAATCATTCCAAAGCTTTCTCACATACTTAAGAGTTCTTCGGATCTTCAACACTGCCGAAAATAATCCCATACGAGGTAAATTTTGCCAAACTTTAGCCAGCCTTAGGATTTCTCAAGTTTTGTATTAATTTTCTTACAATTTTAGAAATTTCCTCTAGATAATCCTGTATTTTTACTTTAAATCATCCTAATTAGAAAATAGAATTTTTTTCAGTGCGAATCAACGCAAAAACGGGTCCATATGGATAAGTTGTCACTTAGAAATCTCATTTTTCTTTTAAAAAAATTATTTTTACTGTTCATTGCCGGCATGGCTATAGCCACCATCCGATCCCGCAGTTCAAGGGATCGGATGGCTCAATTCTGCAATGGGCCTTTCGCGATGCGTTGGATTTGTCCGACGCGGTTCGCGTGATCGTCTCTGATCGCGTCGCGTCACTGATCGATGGACCAACCGATCTATGATCGGATGGTCCGAAGCAGCTACCAGTCGCTCTCCGGCATGGTCTTTTTCAAATAGGCGATGTTAGTGCCATGCGGATTTTTCTGATTTAAAAAATTAATTTAAATCACCTAAAACTTGAAAAATTCATAAAATATAAAATACTTTAACTAAAAATTGCAAACAAGGGCTTGTTGGATTCATCTTTCTCAGAGAAATCCAACCAACCCAAAATCCCCAAATTTCACTAAGTATTTTGAGCTTAATTTGAGTTTTAGTGAAAATTAAATTTTATTAATTAAACAAAAATATATGTCAGATTAAGTTGAAATTTTTAGGGATTGAAATTAACATTAAAACACACCTAACATAAAAATTTCAAGTGAAAAGGACTACTAGATTGGGAGAAATTAAATTTTAAAATTCAGATTGTCCATTTTAATAAAATAAATCAAAACACAAATTAAATTTACAAAAATCTTCAAAATCACTTCAATTGACATCTATGACTCTTAATAAAATAATGTGATTTTTTGAATCCTAATGAACCCCAAACAAACACTTAAGATTAAAATTTAATCAATTAAGGAGTTAATTAAAATATAATCAAAAAATAATTTAAATATCAAATCAAAATCAGAAATGAAATAGCACTTAAGAAATCAATAATCAAACCTCAAATAAAAAAAATATCATCCTTAGACGAAATAAAATTAAATATGATTAAACCTATTTAAGTTAATAAAACTCAAGTAAAAAAAAGTTAATAAAACTCAATTAAATGATTAAATCTTAAATCAAAATTAAAATTAAACAAATCTATGAAACTTTAACATGGGTCAAACTAGTATAACTAAACCTACACCAAGCATGAAATCTTAATCATATGAAACTCCTTAATGAGTATAAATAAACTGAAACTAATTAATCATTAAATAAACTAAAAAAATCAAATTGATTAATAAACTAATTCAACATAATCATTTAATACTAATCAAATTAAACCAAATAAAGTTAAAGTAAACTTAATTAACATATGATTAAATCACATCCATTTGGAATAAGATAATTAATTAACCATTAAATATTTCAACCTAATAATTAAATCAAAATTTTTCCTTTTAAAAAAACTATTTTACCGCTCATTGCCTAGATGCCATCCCGATCCGCAGTTCACGGGATGGGATTATCGATCGCAATCTTTTGAATCGCGATGCGTTGGACATCCGATCATGCGGTTCGACGATCGAATGGCTCGAATCGCGTCGATATGCGATCGACCGACCGATGATCTGAGGGTCGAACTTCTCTCGACCGGTGGTTCTTCCAAATAGCTGATGTTAGTGCCACGCGGATTTTTCTGATTCAAAAAATTAATTTAAATCTCCTAAAACTTGAAAAATTCATAAAATATAAAATACTTTAACTAAAAATTGCAAACAAGGGCTTGTTGGATTCGTCTTTCTCAGAGAAATCCAACCAACCCAAAATCCCCAAATTTCACTAAGTATTTTGAGCTTAATTTGAGTTTTAGTGATAATTAAATTTTATTAATTAAACAAAAATATATGTCAGATTAAGTTGAAATTTTTAGAGATTAAAATTAACATTAAAACACACCTAAAATAAAAATTTCAAGTGAAAAGGAATACTAGATTGGGAGAAATTAAATTTTAAACTTCAAATTGTCCATTTTAATAAAATAAATCTAACACAAATTCAGAAATTTACAAAAAATCTTCAAAATAGCTTAAATCATTTCAATTGACATCTATGACTCTTAATAAAATAATGTGATTTTTTGAATCCTAATGAACCCCAAACAAACACTCAAGATTAAAGTTTAATCAATTAAGGAGTTAATTAAAATATAATCAAAAAATAATTTAAATATCAAATCAAAATTAGAAATGAAATAGCACTAAGAAATCATTAATCAAACCTCAAATAAAAAAAATATCATCCTTAGAGGAAATAAAATTAAATATGATTAAACCTATTTAAGTTAATAAAACTTAAGTAAAAAAAAGTTAATAAAACTCAATTAAATGATTAAATCTTAAATCAAAATTAAAATTAAACAAATCTATGAAACTTTAACATGGGTCAAACTAGTATAACTAAACCTACACCAAGCATGAAATCTTAATCATATGAAACTCCTTAATGAGTATAAATAAACTAAAACTAATTAATCATTAAATAAACTAAAAAAATCAAATTGATTAATAAACCAATTCAACATAATCATTTAATACTAATCAAATTAAACTAAATAAAGTTAAAGTAAACTTAATTAACATATGATTAAATCACATCCATTTGGAATAAGATAATTAATTAACCATTAAATATTTCAACCTAATAATTAAATCAAATATGTTAATGAAATCAAACAAACATAATAAATGAATCAAATCAAATAAAACTCCAATAATAAATAATCAAACTTAATTGAAATGAAATAAACAATTAATTCACTTAATAACAATGATGGTAATAACAATAATCCTTTAATCAAATAAAACTTAAGTATAACACATAACTAAATCAAATCACTCACATGTGAGAAATTAAGTTATTAATCTCTAATTAAACAAACCCTTAATTAATCTAATGATTTAAAAATTTAATTACTGTTAATCAAACTTAATTAATCAAACATCTAATTAATGCAAACTTAATGAATTAATCCACCATATTTATTAATCAAATTAATTTAAATATGTACATTAAAGCTAACTCTAAAATTAAGCTTAAATCAAACCCTTAATTAAATTTAATAATTAATCACACCCCTCAAGTAAGCTAATTAAGTTAATCAAATTAATCATATTAAACCTAAGCTTATTCAAACATAATCAAAATGCAATTAAATACTAATCAAAATATAAATTAAACCTAAATCATTAAGTCATTAACTACATCATTACAAATTAAATAAATTTTTATTTAATTTAATAATTAACTTAAACACACTCCTTAATTAAACTAATTACCCTTAAGCTAATCCAATTGAATAAACACCTAATTAATACAAACCTAATGAGTTAATCTATCATCTTAATGAATCAAATTAACTTTTTAAATCAAATTCAAATCAAACACTTAATTAATCTGCTAATTAATTTAATCACACATCTTAAATAAGATAATTAAGTCAATCAAATTAATCATATTAAACTTAAACTTAATCAAACATAAAAATAATTAAATACTAATCAAAACCTAAATTAAATCTAAATTATTAAGTCATTAATTACATCATTAACCTAAACAAATATGAAATCAAATTGAAGATTAAACAAATCTTTATAATTAACATAAATACACTTCTTAATTAAACTAATCACATAATCACATTAAATCTAATCAAATCAAATTAAATCAAATTAAATTAAATTAAGAAAGACTCTCATCAATTTAATATGTAATCAAATCAAATCTCATTCAACCTACTTAAATAAGATAAATTAATTAACTATTCAATGTATGAAATCAAAATATAAACCAAACTCTAATAAACATAACAAATGGGTGAGGTTAAAAATAAAATCGAAATTATAAAGAATCAAACTCAATTAAAATCAAAAATAAAATCTCAATTAATCTAATACTATCAAACTACAAATGAATGCACCATAATCAAATCAAATAAACATAAAGTTAAGTCACATAACCATAATCAAAGAAAATAATTAAATATTAATTTAAAAGGATATTAAATTATCAAGATTTAATTAAACCAACACATCTAATCTAAAATTAATCATAAATTTAAACAAATTTAAACTTCATTAGAGATCAAGGATATTGAATTATCAAGATTTAATTAATTTAAAATATCTAATCTAAAATTAATTAATCAAAAACACATGAATTTAAACAAATTTAAGCTTCATTAGATATTAGGATATTGAATTATCAAGATGTAATTAAACCAAAACATCTAATCCAAAATCAATCAATCAAATACTAAATTCTAAATCAAATCAAATGAGTTACATAAATTCAAATGGGCTTATTAAGATACTTAAGGACCTTAGTTAGACTCTTTAGGAGTTATGATGTAGAATAGGGTGAGTTCTGTCTACAAATGGAATTTATTCTACTCTTCATTCTTGAAAACTTAAACATCTCTTTAACCAAATTAAAGTGAAATAAAAATGAGAAATAATTCATTAAATCATTTAAAGTGAAATCACCCAAAGGTAAAATTTAAACAAAATTCAAACTCTAAATTGAAACTTAAACTAAAGAAGCCTAGTAAAGTCTTGCCACAAGCCACACATTAGAATACTAAGTCACCACTTCTAGTGCTAAGTTAGGGCATTGTATGTATGATGTTGTGTTTTATTTTATGATGTAATATTTTAGACTAGAAGTTATGGTGTATGTTTCGTAGATTGGATGGTAGGTCGTGATCCTAATTGTATTTTCTACAAGAGGGTTGTGCTTAAGGGGTCACTGTAATAAAAATATAAATGCTTTTGCCGTGCAGGTTGCTTAGCCCCTAAGTATGACCCATGTTAGGATAGGTGGGCTTGGTTACCCATGTATGGGGTGCTAAGTCCAAGTTATTCACATAATTATTTGGGTTGTATAGTGTGTTTAGCTAACATTTATTTTGTATGTGTAAATTTTTACTTTTCTATTTTAATGTAATTTTATATTAGAATTAAGATTAGTGTCATGGGGATTAGGATGAGCTGGCGAGGCTTAGTCTCTAGGGTGCCCTGTGATGCCTTTGGAGCAAATCAAATCAAAAGGAAGAGAATGAAGAAATGAAGAAAAGAAGACCCCCATGATATGTATTATTTTTGTAATACGGGTTGTATAAGGGTAGATCTCGGTAACTCATCTTTTTTTTTCGGGGTGTACGGCGGAACTCGACTGCACTGGCCTTTTATTCTCTTACGGTAGTCTATAAAATTGTTTGATGTTGTGTTTATATTGCACATTAAAATAGCATGCTTTTCATAGTTTCTTTATGATTGATGCTTGAATGTGTGGCCTGGATGCAATAGGCTCTTAGGATGAAATTTATTTTTCTACCCCAATTAACAACTCATAATTAAAATTTAAAATAGCTCATAACCTCACCATAAATCCTAAGAATTAAATCAAGATAATAAATTTTTTAGCAACCCCTTAGCTGGATGAATGAATGTATAAAATTATGCATGTCATATTCTTTCACTCTTGTTAAGAGGGGGCTTCCATCTTTGCTATAGAATGAAGGCTTAACCTGTGAGAGCCTTTGATGGAAGAACACCCATTTCTCTCTTGATTTGTCCTATAATCAAGTTCTCATGCATTTAGGCATACAAAATCCCATAGCCTGTGTCAAAATAAAGAGTCCAAAAGAATCAAATAAATTTGATAAAATTTTCATTAGATTAAGTCATAATTTCATACCACTCATGCTCTAGTCTCTTAGGGAGTGAGTTTAAGGACTTAGTTTCCTCTCTAAATAAATAACAGTCTAGGCATCTTACAAAGCATAAGACTTACCTACATGAATTTAAAGTGTAGGAGGAGTTAGCTGGCTGCCACTCCAAGTGATATAATAAGCTGGGTGATTTATTCTCTCTCTTGGAGGTAAACCATATACCTATAGATTTATTGTCTTGCCTCGCCAAAGCTCCCTAGATTTAAGATCTGGGGTAGTTGTTTTCTTCGGGCTACAAGCATAAATCCTCACATCTTATGCATTTCCACAATCTTATGTTGTGGAATTATAAGCCATTGCAATCTAATAAAATGGCAACTCATATAACTAACTCTCTTCAATTTCAAAAATATAAAGCCCAATTATAGGGTAGATTAGAATGCTCACTAGGCTTCCTGGTATCATAAGAATTTCCTACTTTCTCCCTTCGGATTCCAAAAATAATTCTTCTCCTTGATCTATCCTATTTGATTTTCTAAAATAGTCAATCCTTTGATAGTCTTAACCTTGAAATCTTTGGAGACCCTAATTTTCTACTTTAATTGAGAGTATTCTTAAGGAATTCTTATTCCTTAGAATGTAATTAGCTATGGCGACTTGCCTCCATAGGGAACTTAACGAACTCGGTTTGAAATAAACCCTACTTCACTTTTTCATGTAAAGTAAGGGAAAGATCTCTGGTATATTCGAAGACCCATCATGTCTTAGGAGTCCTTATTAGGTGATTAGGTCCATTATAGGGTGGTGATTTCTATCTTTCAAGATAGTACATCATTCCTTAATATCGTACCCGATCACTTCAAAAAGTACCCCCTAAGATCTGTGTGGTGTCCCACTTCTCAAAAACAAACATCACAAAGGCATAAGTCAGTACAATACCATTGTTAACCAGAGGTGTAAAGTATAATACCAACTTAGGGCTACTTAAAGCCTCACAACCTTGGGGTTGTCTAGACTAATATATCACTTTCCTTAAATACAAACATGTGTATAAAAGAAATTAAAAAGAAGAATGCAAAAGTTGTTTAATAGATTCATTTTATTTTATGCAATTTATGTATGCAAGTATAGGTAACCCTTCTTAGGTGATAGTGTAGAGATGAATAGGGTATGTAATTAAGTAAGTGTTGGGTTATTTTCAAATGAACCCTACATCTTACCAACTCCTATTAAAAACTATACCAATCATAAGAAAGAAAGGAAACCTATGCTAAGCATGCCTTTATAATCTATCAAATGCAAGCTTATAATTAAAGTATAAGTAGCACACTTTCAAATTTGGTATTTGATTTATATGTTATGAAAATAATTTGGATTTAGTATTGATAATAGCCACTCATATTTTTACTTTAGTCAACATATGCAAATTGACATAAAGTAAACAATTTCATTTAAAATAGGAATTTGAAAAATATGAATGCATGAAATCACATGACATACAACTTAACATGTTGGAAAAAGATTCAAAGCAATGAAATTATGTAAACAAGTTCACTTCACTTAAATCCTAAAGTCATTCTTATAGAATAAGAAAGTTTAAAATAAATCAAATTGAATTCAAAGTGATTTTTTTGTTTAGTTTCAAGTTTGATTTAATTTTAAAAAGGTGAGATGAGTTTGCTATTCCTAGTCCATTCCCACATGTGTTTGATATTTTTGTTTAATTTTTAGATAATTTGATCCATTTTAGGTGTTAATTAGGTTAAGTATGAATTAAGTAACTTAATTAACCCTTACCTACACCACCTTAGAAGAATTAACCAAATAATTATGAGCCAATGAGATGACATTAAACCCAAAATGAATTTAAATTTGCAATGTACCTAATAAGAAAGAGGTATAATGCAATTTGGCTCACAATTAAAAGTTAATTAAGCTAAGGGATTTAACTTAAGTAATTTCAAAACACCCTTTCACATAAGTGAATTGGGTTTTGATTTCTTTAATTGAACTTAGGCAATTAAACACCTAAGCATCTACCAAAAGTAGATTAATTAAGTTATGAAACTTTTTAGAATTTTTAAAAATTAATTAAGGGTATAATTAATGAATTAACCTTTAATTAAGAGGAGATTGAGGAGAGAAGAGGGAGTTTAGGGAATAGCTTAGGGGAAATGCCCCAAAATTATTTCATAAATCTCCTACATACTGGATCTAACCTTAATCAACCCTAATCATGAATTAGAATCACTAATCATACCCTAATTATCCTTAATTATATAAGTAGGATAATTAGGAAATTCATATGCAATTATTCTAATCAAGCCTTCACTAAATCCCAAGAAAATTAGGGGAGGCAGAAGTCATCCCCTAAAACATACCCAAAAAATTTGGAATTATTCAGAGGCTGAATTAAAAAATAATCAGCAAAATAAACTTTTTAATAAAACATAAATTTTGAGAAAAATATAATTCAAAACCCATTGAAATTAATTTTAAAATATCATAGGTTAAATTATCTTTCCATAGGATTTTATTTCATAATTTTTTGAATTTTCTAGAAGGAGTTATGAATTTTAGAATGTCCTTAAGTTAATTAGGAATTAATTAAGCATTTAACTAATCCCCTCTCTCACGGTGCGACGCGTGGCAGCGACGGTCAGGGCGATTTACACACGTCACACCGTGAGGGGGTTACTTAAACATCAAATCCCAAATGGCTGCTGGCGACACAGGCGATTTGATCCCTATTGTCTGATCAAAGATCAGATGGCCAGGGATCTCCTCGTGGTTTAAAACGGATAAAAAGAAATCTAAATGTGCGGAATTATCTCAGTCTTCCATCTAAAATGTGTGGATGGACGGTTGAAATCTCCCAAGTTCTTCCCCTTGATCAACAGAGATCGTCCATGATTAAGGGGAAGATCCAAGCTTGATCTAGCATGGATTCAAATCAAACTCAACCCACACCATCTAAAATTAGCAATTCCAACAGTCAAAATTCCATGGGGTGAAAATTTCTTTCACAAAGCTCCACACCACATTGAGTTTAATGGTCGAAAAATCCCATACCCCGCCGAAGGTGATCACCGGTGCTCGATTCCCTTGGAGAAGTATGAGCACTTGAGATTGAGTGGATTGATGTATGAACCAACTCCTTCTTAGCTAGCTTGCAGCTTTGATCCAATTAGGTAGGTCAAGGGTAAGTTTAGGTTAGGTTAGTCATATGGAGTGGATTGGCATCTTTGTTTCAAATCAATTTGGGTTAAGTTCAATTTTAGCTCAACATGACCCCTTTAGGTCTTGTTGGGTCTAAGTTCAATTGGGCTAGGTTGGGTCTAGTTGACCAATTGAGGCTTTGGCCAAGTTCAACAAGTGATTTAGAATGGACTTGACCCATTAGTTTTAATCAATTTGGCCTATGATAGAATTTGGCTATGTTAGGTTTCATTTTAGGTTAAGTGTTGACTTGGTTTAACCCAATTTGATTGATTGATCATCCCATGATGATTGTTGATCATGATACGAGGCAAATATGAGTTTGGTTCAATCGAATTTAGTTAGGATCAAAATTTGGCTCATAAGGGTACTTTAGGTCACTTTGGGTCAAGTGAGCCTAACTGGGTCAAATGGCTTGGTCAAAGCTTGATTTGAAGTTGGTTGATCTTGTATATGGACTTATAATTGAAATATAAATCCATTTACAAGTGGTTTGAAGTCAAATGGGTTTTGATCCATTTGAAAATTCCATATTCAAAGGAAGAATATGAAGGGGTTTTGGGTTTGATTTTTTTGAACAACGTTTTGATTGTTTGATTGAAGTTTGGATTTATATATGAGCTCTTGATTGTAGGGTTGATTGAATCATGAGAGAAAATCAAGAGTTTGGCTTGATTTGAAGTTGATTAGATTAAGTTACAAGATTTTGACTTGAAATACTTAGATTATATTTTGAGTTGATTTGAGTTTGATTTTTGGAATAGATTTTGGTTGTTTGAATTTATATTTCATTTATATATGTGAATATAAATGAGAATATAAATGGATCATGAGAAAATTTCAAAGATTTGAAGTGATTTAATCATGATTTAGGCTAAGTCCAATAAGAAGGATATAAAGGACTTAGGAAAATTTGGAGTAGGGATTTGAATTTTTAAATTTGGTTTGATTGATTTATATTTATATTTAATTTATATATGTGAATATAAATGAGAATATAAAAGATTTATGAGAAAATCCCATAACTTTGAGATGGTTTGATCAAGATTTAGGCTAAGTTCATTATTGGAAAATTAATGACTTAAGGAAGATTTTAAATTGAGAATTTAATTTGAGGGATTGATTTGATTGATTTATATTTATATTTCATTTATATATGTGAATATAAATGATAATATAAATGAGTTTTGAGAAAATATCATGAAATTGATTTGATCAAGGTTTAAACTTAAGAACTTAAGAAAAATTCATAAATTGATTTGGAGTTTTAAGTTTGATTTGATGGGTTAGTATTTATATTTCATTTATATATGTGAATATAAATGAGATATATGAAAATCTCAAAGATTTGAATTAGTTTAGATCATGATTTTGGTTAAGTCCTTAAGGGAAGATTAAGGACTTAAGCAAAATTTGGACTTATGAATTTTGATGGATTTTGAACATATTTCAATCATGATTTATCATGGTTTCAATCATGAATTGATTTGGAGTTGAGGGAGAATAAAGAATTTCCTAACAGAAAATCATATAAACTATTCTAAGTCTTTAGATGTGTCTTAAGACTAAGGAACTCTTAAAGTCTAAGAGGAGTCCTATGTCTAAGATGGATGGGTTGAGAGCTCATTCCAAAAATGAGGTCAATAGAGCATTAAAGTTTCCCTCAACATGGGAAGCGACAAGCTGAGAGTCAGTGTGGATCATTAGGTTTTGAGGTTCATAATCGATGACAAGTCTCAACCTTGTGATGAGAGCCTCATATTCATCCATATTATTAGTTGCAGGGAATTTTATGCGAAGTACATACTCTAAGGTATCCTGTTGGGGGAGAATAAGTAAGATTCCTGCTCCGGCACCAGCATTTTTTGAAGCTCCATCAAAATAGAGGGTTTATTGAGGAGATGAAAGGGGTGTAATAGATAGCTCATTTGGAGTAGGGACAGTGCACTCCACTATAAAGTTTGTGAGTACTTGAGACTTTATGTCTGGACTAGGTAGAAATGAATATCAAACTATATCAATTCTACGGACCATTTGATTAACTTTCCAGATGCCTCTGATTTCTGTAGAATGACCCTCAATGGTAAATGTGTATAAACACCGATAGTGTGAGCTTAGAAGTATGGACGTAATTTTTACACTGAGAAAACTAAAGCCAAAGCCATCTTATATGCTAGTGGATAACAATTTTTTATATCAGAGAGATATTTCCTAACATAATAAATTGATCATTGTATCACATTTTTCTCTCGCACTAAAATTGAGCTTATTGTGTGGGAAGCAATTATGAGATATAAGTATAACATCTCTCCTTGGATAGTAAAGGTGGAGATGTTAAGTGTTTCCTTAGTTGCTCAAAAGTAGTTTGACATTCATCGGTCCATTGAAAATTATTATTTTTATCTCCCTTTAATATTTTAAAGAATGACAAGTATTTATCTCCAGAACCGGCTAAGAAGCAGGATAAGACAACAATTCATCCATTCAAGCATTGAACTTCCTTGATATTCTTTCAAAGAGCCATATCTCTAAGCGCTATGATTTTCTTAGGATTAGCTTCAACCCGACCGTGGGTGACCATAAACCCAATAAATTTTTCCGACGTAACCCCAAAGCACACCTGGTTGGGTTGAGTCAGATGTTATAACGTCGAAGAAGGTTAAAGCATATTTTTAAGTCAGAAATATGTTATGACTCTTCCAAGCTTTTTACTAATATGTCATCCACATATACCTCTATTGTGTGGCCTAATAGGTCTTTAAAAACTTTATTCATAAGGCGTTGATAGGTACCACCAATATTTTTTAACCCGAATGACATAACTTGGTAACAATATAAATCTTTATATGTTTGAAAAGATGTGGCTTCTTTATCCATCGGGTCCATTTTTATTTGGTTATAACCTGAGTAAGCATCTAAAAAATTGAGCATTCGATGTCCAGATGTAGCATCAACCAATTGATCAATTCGAGGGAGGGGAAAACTATCTTTCGGGCAAGCTTTGTTGAGATCAGTGTAATCAATACACACTCCAAGTTTTATTTGCTTTCTTAATCATGACAACATTTGCTAGCCATGTAGGGCAATATACTTTTCGTATGAGTCTCATTTCTAAGAGCTTGTTAACTTCTTGTTCAATAGCTTGGAGGCGATCAGGTGCAAAACTCCACTTCTTTTGGATGACCGGTTTGAATGTTGGATCAATCTTGAGGGAGTGCATAATCATATTGGGGTCGACCCCAGGTATATCTATTAGACTCCAAGCAAAGATATCTTGATTTTTGTACAAGAAGTCTATGTATTTTACCCTATGTTTATCTAAGAGTAGAGATTTGACTTGCACTATTCATAAAGGTTGGTCATCTGATAATGAAACATGGAGCAAGTCTTCTACAAGCGAAGCCCTCTGGGGTACTTCTTCATCTCGAAAATGAAAATTCTTGATGCTGAAGGTCACCGAAGGGTGTGATTGAGCTTGTCTGAGGTAACATGATTGTGTTATTTATTGATTTTCACAAACCACTCCAACCCCAACGGGGGTTGGAAATTTCATCTTAAGATAAGATACCAAAGTAACAACACCAAAGATTGATTGGAGGGGCCTTTCGAAGATAGTGTTGTATGCTGAATCTGACTTGACTACCACGAATTGAATTAAATAAGTCACTTGTTGAGAAAATTATCTGATGATAACAGAAAGGGTGATTGCCCCCTCCACTCGCACAAGGAGATTATCAAACCCATATAGTAATCCTGCAACGGGTTGGAGCTTTTCCCTAATCAAGCCCATGCTAAGAAATATGGAGTAAAATAAAATATCTATAGAACTCCCGTTATCAATAAAAATTCTCTTAATATTATAACATAGATCACCGATCCCGGAGTGATGATAAATCTATCTTGATGCAAAACTTGGACTCTTTCTAAGTCTGAGTCATTAAAAGTGATGGAATGATCAATACGAGATTTCTTTAACTCTACCTCTTCAGAGGTGGCAATAAGGACTTGATTAGATAGTAGTGATCCTACTACGATTGTTTCAATTTTTCCAACTATCTCGTGACTATTTTGTTGTTTATGTGATGATTGTCCAGGTTGCCCCCCAGTTGGAGTTATGTTTGCTTGAGTTGATTAATTCTGCACAAATTGACGTAGATATCCTTGTTAAATGAGCCTCTCAATCTCTCCTTTGAGTTATTTACACACTTTAGTAGCATGTCCACGATATCGAAAGAAGTGACAATATTGCTCCTGATTTCGTGAATTTGGTTTCAGTGGATATGGCCACTTAATGATCTTTTTATCTAAAATGACCATCGAGATGTTAACACAAGATGTGCTCAGTGGTGTGTATTTCTTTTCTAGACGTGGTTCACGTCGTTGATGTGAGGGCCATGGAGGGAGATCACGATTGGCTTATTGCTTCTTTTGATGGGATTATTGATTTGTATTCCCTAGAGCACCCTTACATTTTCCTGTGGATTGTTCAAATTATTTATGATGGGTATTAATAGCCTCATCAGTAGAAATTTGCGTTTCCACATGATGAACCAAGTTGACATATGAGCGGACCGTATCTCGCATTAGTGACAAGTAGAATGGCCCGGGACGGAGCCCTCTAAGAAAAACTTCTCTTAATAATTCAGGGTCTACTCCAGGTATTTGGCTAGCCTCTAAGGAGAACCTCTGGAAGTACTCTTTAAGTGATTCACCCTCATTTTGATGAATGCCTAAGAGATGAGAGGAATCTTTAATAGAATAGGATGTTGAAGAATAGCTACAGCCAAAGGTGAAAACTCCTAATAATCGTGATGAGAGAGAAGATGATTTCCATCTTTAAAGTGAAATTCTTCTCGCGCTAAGCGTTGTAATTCTGCACATATAACATGACGAGTGGAATCTATAAGATGAGAACGCTCAAGTTAGTAATTGAGTAAGTGATGGACGAACCAAAGAATGTCACATCATCAATCGAAAGTAGAGAACTTCACGACGAAAGCCCCATATTAGCATTTTGACCTGCCCTGACTAACGATCAATCTTAGGGGAGATGTGTTTGCCCTAGTAGTGGCTATCGTGTTTCTCCTAAAAGTTGAATTATCTTATTTTGAGAAAAGGCAAAGCTATCACCTTTTTGTAGAGGATGGGAGTTGGAGGGAGCTGCTATTGTGAGTAGGCTGCCCATAATGCAGGTGTTCACAGAGATTGTGATTATGGGGTTTAATTCTCACATACGATGCCAAACTATTGCGTGCTAAAAAACTGGTTGCGGTAGAATAAAAGTTTACGCATTAGCCTTATTGTGAAATCCAACACAAACACAGATATTTGAAGAGTGAGCAAGAAACTCCAAAATTTTTACATGGAAAAACCCATGGGGCCTAGCCCTATAAAAATATTTCACTATATATTTGTTTCGGAGTATAAAGTTTAAGTTTTCCCGATAACTAGATTACAGAATTGTATGTGAGAAAGTCTAACAATAGGAATCGCAACAATATGTAACAATTGGGTTGTAATAGTTATTGGTGGCACGATGAATACGGGCGTCGGCGACCAACGACAACGGTATGGTGATGACCGGCGAGGTGGCGAAGCTATCGGTGGTAGTCGGTGGCCGTGGTTGATGACGACGATGATCGATGGTGGTGGCAAACGATGATGGTTACGGCTACACCAACGAAGATGGAATGGTGGATGATGAATGGGTTGATGACCATGAATGGTAACAAATGGTCTACAGCCACCATCAGTGACCATGATGGTGGGTGCATGAGGCCCCGGCGGTGGTTGATGGCCAGATCGACGAGCCAACCACGCCGATGGTTGGCAATGATGAGTGGCGGCGATATGCCACCGCTGAAGGCACATGCTGAGGTCTTCAAGCCTGGAGTTCTCTCTCTCAGTAGCTTCTCATGTGAAGAATGAGGGGCTATTTATATATTTGAGGAATGATGTTTCTACAAATACGTGCAAAATCCAGACCACTCCATCGGATGGCTCAAAATGATTCCCATGATCATCTGATGTATTTTAAGTATTCGAATGCTCAAATGAAGCTAGAATTAGGAGATCTTGGACTTGTTAGATCCGGCTCGTCAAGACGCTCGATTTGACTATAAACACTCCTTATTTAGGAGCTAAATGATATCACAAAGTTTTCAATTATATTTTAAGTGCTTTATCTGGGTTAGTTTTCACTCAGAATCAGATTGCTTTCGACATCAAGATTCGTGCTTCGACTAGTTGAATTTTCAGTGTCATATCAATTCTTATTGTTAGGGGGATAACTAATAAATAATAATTCTTCCATTTCATTAGTCAAAGCATCATTAGCATTTACATCATCATGACTTGAGAAATGTGGAATTTGTCATAATTTAGTAGCTTTCCAAGCTCCCCAATTTCTTTAGATACAATCAAAGTGCTTAACTTTTCAACTATTTCTTTACAAAATCTTTTAAATTTTGATTTGATTTATACTTAAATCCATCATTTTCTTTTCTTTTGGCTTTATATCATAAATATATAGTTAACTTTGTGGCAATAAAGATGATCAAAATGTTTTTTTGATTATTTTGTAATGGAGTAGAAGACACTCTCCTTAATATGAGTTCATTCTTCAAATTAGTTTTTTGACTCAATTAAATGGAAAACTACTAACAAGTTAGTGACAGTAGAACTTGTGTATTCATATCTTTATCTTTTTGTTTTTATTACTTTTTTTTGTCTATTATTCTCCCTTCTCTACCAAAACGTATGTTTGCACAATCATGATTTCATGAATAAAGAATATTTTGTAGTCTTTTTTGAAGCAATACTCAACACTGTCATGTTCATAGTTGTTACATTGGTAAAGACCATACAACACCATTCTACATTCATGTAAAAAGATTTTCAAAGAAGAGTACTAATTTTTTTTAAATGATATTTTAATGCAAGCAACCATAATGGCCATCTTGTACATTTGAATTCCGATGCTAGCTTCCACCATTCTTATCAACCAATGATAATGACT
Organism: Cymbidium sinense; assembly: GCA_021442155.1. NCBI lineage: Eukaryota > Viridiplantae > Streptophyta > Magnoliopsida > Asparagales > Orchidaceae > Cymbidium > Cymbidium sinense. The sequence goes on from CM038222.1 coordinate 57,200,403, forward strand.
TTTACCACGTATCTATTATCACTCATCATTCATTAACATTAACAATAATCATCTTATGTAATGGTTGTCATCAATCATCCAATGCACCTATTCTTGAATAAATATGATAACTATTTTCCTTATTCTCAGGAACCCACCTTATTGATTGCTTGATCTCCTATGATAACAAGACATGACCAATATGACTTTCCACAATTGCTAAACTTTTAATTTCTTTATTGACCATTGCTCGATACTTATCTTTGATTGATATCTAATGTTTGCCAAATACTAAGATTTAACTCCCCATCATCTTAGTCACCTATGCTTCTTCTTCTCAAACTAATTCAACATTCATTATCATTTATCTCTTATTGTTTCTCAATGACTATAGTTTGAGTCCTATAGATGTTTGAAGTTTAACATCCATCAACCTAATACATCATCATCTCAATCACCTAATCTCTCTTTAAAAAATGATTAAGTCAATTATCTTCATCACTCTGTTTATGATGTTTTTTATTGACCATCTATGAACACCTATATATAACTAACATATATTGTTTATCCACCATTATTATCTAATGTCACTTGAGGTTCCCTCCTATTATGAGAATGATTAAATATAATAACACCCACTTGATGTTCCCTCTTATTTTCATCTATCACCTAAACTAAAATGTTCTTATCAGTTGTTGTCTGCCAGCCATCTTAAAAAAACTATGTTAATCATATTTTACCACCTTAACAACATGGTCAACGACTCTCTATGGTCACATAATCTCTCTTTCTTTATAAGAATGACAAATTTTGAACCCTTATCATCATTGAGATTTGATACTTCCCTTGAGTATCACCCACACCAACGACATTGGATGTCATGAATCATATTACATCCATCTTGACATCCATCTTGATCACCCAACTTCCAATACTTTCTATTGATTGTTATGTGTATTGATGATTCATGTCCAACACTTTTCTTATTAAGAGAATATTCAAGATGATCATCTAATGTGAACAAATGTTTGACATTCTTATATGCACGCTAATGGTCAACATCTAATATTCATCAGCCACTAAGATGTTTTTATCACCATTTCGTCTCTCATTAGAAAAATGAATCAATCTCCCACTATCACTATATCTCAAGATTTAAGTTAATCCTTATAAGATGATTATCAACAATTCATTGACTACTAATGATGATTACAAATGATCAACATCTAATGTCAATCAGATGTAAATATCTAACACTCTTCATGTTGAATGCATAGTCTCACCTATTATAAGAAGCATGATTAAGTTGATTGTCAACGGTCACCCAACTTTTGATATTCCCAATAGGTTATCATCCATCATTCATCACTTAATAGCAACCATGACACCATAATAAATCTATTGTTAATATCATAAGAAATACATCTCATTGTTCAATTATATTATATTATATTAATTTCTTTTTCAATCAATAGAGAAGACACTTTATAATTTTTGGCCCACACTAATAAAATTATATTTTACATAAACAATTTTATATATTGTGCTATTTTTGTTTCTTATAATATTTTATCTTTGCAAAACCCTAAAATATTAAAATCTATCTATCATAATAAAATTTTCAACACATCATCATTTTACTCCAAGATTATCATCTTATTCGACCATCTTAATTATTATATTATATATAAAAAAATATTTTTTATTAATTAATGAAGAAGTTTAGTTGAATTACTCAATAAACTTATATTAATCCTTTTTCAGAATAGGAAACTTCAAATCTTTATATGTTGGATTTGGATTTGATCTGACTTTTTCCAACACTTGTGCTTGCATGAGATAACTCTTATTTGATCAAGTCATTGAGTCCAAACCAAAACTTTAATATATTGGTGCTTCTAATTAAATAATATTTTGAACGTTTTAGTATATCATATGGTTTGTTTTCCTTTAAAAATTATTATAAAAAAAAACTCTTCTCTTAATGAAATAGTAATAATGCTTTCAGTTTCAGGGATTTTGTTCATATATATATATATATATATATATATATGTATATATATATATAAAGTGAAGCTTATCCATTATTGTGGATTCAAACAACGCCAGTTAATAATAATATAATAATATGGGGATGTGTTTTATGAATGGTAAAACACTTAGCATAGGATCTCTTTAGTGCCTCTGTTTCAATTTAACAGAAATATTTTTCCAAAAATTTAACAGAAATATGCTCACAAATTTTGCATTATTTAATTGCAAATGAAAATTATAATTGTTGAAGTTAAAAAAAAAAAAACTTGAAAATTTTATTTTAAGTGATTTTAGGCGTAGTTTAGAATTTGATTTTTTGCTGATCTAATGTTAATTTAGAATTATTTACTTTCTTTATATATATATATATATATATATATATATATATATATATATATATATATATATATTTAAAAAATCCATTTCAATTAAACTAATCTCTCTTATATTTCTAAATTTTTTGTTAAATCCCAACTCAAAAGGAATTGGTTCAAATTTAATAGAATTCAAACTTGAAATAGAATCTAAATTCTAACATGGTTTGAACCAAATTCGATTGATGAAATTGCAAAACATGATTATACGATGTGAGTTTGTTGGAAATAGGGCAATCAAAAAAGCTTATTATTCACTAATACTGGTGTTACCATTCGTTAACTAAACGTGAACACTTAACAATCATCGTTCAACTAAGCTCGATTTGCTTTAAATAAAAAAATTATATTATATTATATTATATAATAATAATATTTTATTATTATTATTATTATTATTGTATTACTATTATTTTTATTTATTATTATTATTATTATTATTATTTTATTACTATTATTTTTATTTTTTATTATTATTATTTATTACTATTATTATTATTATTATATATACATACGAACTCATTTATATATCAGAAATGAAAAGCATGACTTAAGACTTAAAACTTTATGCAAAGATGTATTTCAATCTTCCTCTCAAAAAATCTTGTTGTTGAAATACAAATTTCGTTACTGCTTAAAATGAGCCAAACACAACGTATATTTCAAGTTTGATATATAAACATTTAATAAAACTTACCGCAGCCTACACCCCTAGTTGGAAGCTTAATGGGACCAAATGAGTTATAGTCGAGTGACTTAATTGAGCTAAGCTTGTTTAGTCACTATTGAGCTCGAGTTGACTGAATTTAAAGAAAGTCAAGATCCTGCTACTAGCGGAGCATGAGAAGAAGATAATTTTGTGATGAGATTTCAATGTTGGGACCAAAGATGTGTTAGAAGAAGAGGATATTAAGATGAGAGCTAGTTAGTGACTCGTACGATGGGACTAGCAATATGTAAAGAGAAGAACACTTTTTTACTCTAGATTGATAGGGCGATATTGATGAGATTGACGATATATAGTGAGAAGGCTCATTATGGATGGCATTTTGAGATCAATGAAGTCCAAGAGGCTCATTAGGGCACGCATTGTGGAACCCTACTAGTTGGAATCTTGTTCTATCAAACTATACTTCGTTGAAATATTTTAGCATTATGAGATATATAAAATCAAATTTACATCTTAATAAATGTAACAAAAGGGAGAAACAAATGCAAGGAAAAGTAAATAGAGGTGATATTTGGCTAAAAAAACAATGCATGACATCTCCATGGTATATTTTTTTTTTTTATCACGATTATAAGAAAAAGTCCATCCTTCATTTGATTATTTTTATTTTTGATATAACATGTTTTCTAAAGATTAAGACTATTAATATTTATTTAAATTATGAGGACAACATAGGGATCGCATTGATTAAAAGTAAAGAATGTTTGGTGATGTTTTTTGGGTAAGGTTGATGAATATGATGATGATGATGTAATAATAATTTATGTTAAAAAAAATAGTAGAATATATGTTTATATTAGCAATATTTATTTTTATATAATTAATTATTTAATTATTTATTTAATTAAAACTTAAATATTATAAACTCAATGCAATTTAGGCTTATATTAACAAAATCATCCATTAAGGTGGGATTTTAATAGCTTGATGTATTATTGTGTCAATATATATATATATATATATATATATATATATATATATATATATATATATATATATATATATGAAAACTATGAAAATCATTAGGTTTATCGAATATATCAAAATAAATAAATGTAAAAATTATATGTTTTGGTTTTCTAGTTAACGATTGTTAAAATTTAAATAATGTAAAAAAATTAAATAGATATATTTAATTTACATTTTTCTTTTGCATAAAACCCATAATGATTACTAGAATCATGTAACAAAATTATGTTTATACCCTACAAGGCTAGAATAAGCTTATTGATGGAAATACAAAAGTTCAAAAATTCCTTAAAAAAATTCTTAAAAGAAAATAAGATTTAAAAGTCTGTTTGAGATAACTACAACTGTATGAAGAAATAATGGTAGAGTTACTGAAGAAAAGACTCTTATATGAAGAAGCTACGATGGCTATATAATTTTGTTTTTTTTTAATAAAAATCAATCCGTTATTTTTTGGCCTCGATCGCAAGTCAAGATAAAAAACCTAACATTTACATCACAGATTTTTAAAAATACAACTAAAATGTATGTAATGAGAATGTAATTTCTAAATGATGCAACGATGTATTTTCGCAGTACACCACTATCGCACCACTCTCTCAAATTCAGCCTTAAAGTGTGAAAGCTTGCTTTCGTTTAACATTATTCGACTTAATATTAAAAAAATTTTTGGCTACATACATATCTTTTAATGAGATGGGTCTAATGGCCGGCTTTTCATTATTTTAAAATCTTGGGTTAAGATAAGATTCAAATGAATTATTAGAAAACTAAACTCCTGAAAGTCAGAATAAAAAATATATATTTTAAATTTCTCTTGACAAAGAAATAGTCGTTTCATTCGTACATTTTTAATATATTATATATCTTACCACATCGAATAATAAAAATTTAAAATCATTTTGTCGTCAACTTTAAAATTGTAAAATTAAATACATAATGGGGAGTCTGGCCCGAAAGAACTAAAAGTCATTTAAAAAATTTAAAAAAATATAATGATAATATATTTATTTATTTTTTAATTCTCATCTTCTAATCCTCTTAGTTGTTATATTGATTATTTGTGATTGTTCAAATTCCACTTGAATCCCTCTCATTACGTGGAGTCTCTCATTCTTTATTCTCAATGTTCTAAAATTGTATTATACTATAATTTTATGAGCAGAAGTTATATAAAAATTATCCAGAATAATTCAAAATTAAAATATAAAACTAATATAAAAAATTATAAACACAATTATACAATAATATATATATATATATATATATATATATATAATTCTTGTTCCCTGGAGTTTTTATATGAGACTCCCCTATACGTTAAAATCAGTAGAACTAAAATGCATTCAAATCAGAGTAATATTAAAGCTTCTTCTGTTTTTCTTTCAATATTCTTCTCATTGCTCCATTTTATCTGCATCTTCCACCGGATTACTCTTCAATTTTATCCTATTTTATGGACTAAAGTTTTTTTTTAATTAAATATGTTAAAAATTTTGATTTCATGTCTCAAAGTACACTTAATTAGAGAAATATCTATGTTATTTATTTTCTTAAAGAAATATAGCTTAAATCATTTTACATTCTTTAACACAAAGACGAGGCCCTATTTCAAGAGAAAATATACGTCGAGTCCGCGTAGCCTTTACGCATGCACTCCAATCCTTGACGCGTCCAACAATTTTTTCGGTTTTTAATGACGCTTATAACCGATCGGACGATGTCGTAAATGGATTCACGACACCGGACACCGCCTGCTCAAACAATGGAGAAGAAAACGACGTATCGCTTTGACATTCCTAGTCACGTAATCAGGAATTTTTCTCACCCCGCTCGATCGACGACGTCCGCCGCCGTTGATTTAGCAAATCTTGCGAATAAAAAATTGAGGTATTGTAGGCGACTACATGAGGTATTTACACCTGCATTCTCAAACTTTAATGAATTTAGGATTTTCTTTGTTCTTCTCACCATCCAGTAGGTGAACATTTTGGAACATTTGATTCCTTTAAATGAACAGGATGTGTTGTAGTAGTTTTTGGAGATGTTTTGCATGTGTACTCTCTGTACTGTCATGATGACACACCATTATTTTCAAAATTTTGAACTGCTTAGCCTTGTAAAATGTTTAGTATATCACATGGTAGTAGGTGCTATAGATGAATTGATGCATGCATTAATGTTTTGTTTGTAGGTTGATTTATGGTTGTTTGTTTGCTTTTGCATGTGTACTCTTTGTACTCTTAGGAGAGTACAACCCATTTTGGCATTTTTTTAAAAATATTTATGTCCCTGTTTGGATATAATATGCTCACTACATGACTTTAGAAGCAGATTGAAGGCTGATTGCTTGGTTTTTAAGAGTTTTTTTGCATCTGTACTCTTTCTACTCTCATGAGAGTACAGATGATTTTGGGCAGTTTTTCCAGTTTCTTTGGCCTGTTTGGAGGAAATAGGTTCATTACAATCCATTAGGAATAATTTGGAGACTGTTTGGTTGATTTTTTAGTATATTTTATATCTGTACTCTCTGTACTCTCATGAGAGTACATAGCATTTTGCTAATATTTTTTCACTTTCTTTGGCCGGTTTGGAGGAAATATATTCATTACAATCCATTATGAACAATTTCGAGGATGTTTGGTTAGTTTTTTAATGTTATTTTGCATCTGTACTCTCTGTATTCTCCTAAGAGTACAAAATATTTTGAGCATTTTTTTCCAGTTTCTTTGGCCTGGTTGTTGAGATTATGTTCATTACATTCCATCGGAAGTAATTTGAAGGCTGTTTGGATAGTCTTTGGGGGATTTTTGTATTTGTATTCTCTGTACTCTCTGTACTCTCATGAGAGTACAGAGCATTTTGCTAATATTTTTTCACTTTTTTTAGCATGTTTGGAGGAAATATGTTCATTACAATCTATTAGGAATAATTTGGAGGCTATTTGGTTAATTTTTTAGTGTTATTTTGCATCTATACTCTCTGTACTCTCTTGAGAGTACAAATAATTTTGGCCATTTTTTTCAGGTTCTTTGGCGTGATTGTTGAGATTATGTTCATTACATTCAAGTGAAGGGCATTTGGATGGTCTTTGGGAGATTTTTTATCTGCATCAGACTACTGCACTCACAGAGCATTTTTTTCCACTTTCCACCTATTTGAGGAAAATATTCATTACAATCCATTATGAACAATTTAAGTATTATTTTGTATCGTACTCTCAGAGTACATAGCATTTTGGCATTTTTTTTTGTCATCAGTTGAGATTATGTTCATTACATTCCATTGGAAGTAATTTGAGGCTATTTGGATGGTCTTTGGGGATTTTTACATTCCATTCTCTATACTCTCATGAGAGTAACATCTCTAATATTTTTTTATTTTTTCTTTGACTCTTTGGAAATATATTCATATCCATTGAAATTGAGCTTTGATTAGTTTTAAACATTTTATATGCAGCATGTTTTGAGATTATGTTCATTATATTCCAAGGAAGCTAATTTGGAGATTATTTTGGATGGGATTTTACATCTGCATCAGAGACTCTATAGAGTACTAATATTTTTCCACTTTCTTGGCCTGGGAGGAAATATGTTCATTACTCCAAGAATAATTTGGAGGCTATTTGAAGTTTAGATATTCAGATTGCATCTCTCAGACTCTCTTAGAGTACATTTTGCATTTTTTCCACTTTGGTCGTTTGAGATTATGTCATTAAGATTTTATTAATATTTTTGTACTCTCTCACTCTTGAGAGTAGCATATTTTTTCACTTGCCGCTTGAAAATATGTTCATTACAATCCAAAAATTTGGAGGTTTTGAGTTTTAATAGATATTTACCTCCCGAGATGAAGATTCGCATCGGTCTGAGAGGTCAAAGATAGTAAAATCATGATACATTTACATTACAGGAGGAATAATTTGAGGGTGATTGGTTGGTTTTAGATTTGCATTTACTGACTTTTCATTTTGAAGTTTATCATGCCTGGGAAAAGGATAACTTCGAGATGTACCTACCACGCTAGAATTGTTCGATAATATTGCATCACGCTTACCCATGAAGTCATTGACATTTTAAAGTTGCTTCATCCGCATCAATCTCAGAATCTAAATTACCTCAATATCTCTTTCAAGAAGCAAGCTTTCTTTTTTTTCCCCCCGATGAAGTTGCAAATAGGGGATGCCAAAGAGGGAGAAGGTCTTATGGCGTAAACTCTGTCCCTCAAAGGGACTATAAGAATAAACTTGAGCATTCGGATACTGTTCTGTGGCAATTTGTAAAATTGTACATACATTTTTATCAAATCTTTTTTTATATATCACAACCATAGGGTGGCATCATTGATTGCCTACACCGATGACATAGATAAATCGGTGCCACTTGGGCCTTTCTAGTTTCATAATTACATTATTCAAAGATCTGCACCCGCATACATGAGTGGCTTCTTATGGTATGTTTTATATCTTCTGTATTATTTGATGCATTGAAGTTAACTTATATAAATATTCATGATCCAGCACATAAGCATCATAACGCCATTTCCATATAAAAGCCACGATGATGGCCAAAAATAAAGTTTCGATGATGCTTTCACTAGTTTGGGAGGACACCGTGACACATATAATAATATCACCATATAAGATATGTATTTATTTATTGTAAGTCATCACATTTTCTTATCGGTTTAACACGCCTTTCATTCGAGGACATAGAAGGAGACTCCTTGAATCATTATCCACTTCCTAACATACAACACATGTCGATCCTAATAGTAGTCCCATTCTAAGTCCACCGCCCATCCCCCTCCTCGATATTCTCCAATGTATCTAGGCTAATGTAAGGGCTGGAGAGGATACTAAAGTTTCGTGACTGAAAGATACAATATCATCTTGATAATAATATGCAGATAATATATGGGTTGATCGCTATCGGGAGGAGGTTCTTCAGCTGGGTCCCAACATCCCTAGGGGGGAAGCTGGAGGTGACCACAGGAAACTCTTGAGGAGGGGCCACAGGGCAACACCTATGGAGGCTACTGAGCTTCCCTGTGGAGGCTACCTATTAAGCAGGAACTAATACTCATGGAGTCCACCATGTGAAGCTCAGACATGAAGATCAGCCTTTAATGAAGATTTCTCTCAGATGAGGAAGAGGAAATCTATCCCCTTCACACACACCACACAATGCACAATGTGGTGGCCTCCAGTGAATAAGTTACTTTCTTTTAAATTTGAGATAATAAAACATATTTCACTAAATTTTATAGGTTCACAAAGATGACCAAAGCATCATCCATGGATCCTTATATCATCTACCATCAACTTTCATCGCCGCATTTCTCAGCCCAGAGGCACATCATTTTGTTGACTTATAATCCAGATGTCCCACCCAAATTTCATGCACCCATTGACACTTCTTCACATAACTAATTTTCTCACTGTGGAGTAGGCATCATTTAAGGTGCGCTCGAAAGTTGCAACATATCGATGCCTTCAACAGGTATGTCTACAAGTATTCACTAGATTATATGTTATCCGTAATAAAATAGATATTACGATTCAATCCTTGTTTGTATAGAAAGCTAGAATTTATAAACGTTCTCTTCTTTTCTTGAGTTATCTAAATATGGCCTACGTATGAAAGAAAAAATGTTCATCCAAATGTCACCGCAGATGTGTCATGAAGCTATTCTTACTTCAATAGATAATCAAGACTGACACCCGTTGGACATATTAAGCTCGGCCTAGTATTTTTATGATTCGTTATCAAAATCAACCCATATTTCTTGAGATTGTAAGAACTATTTTCAATTTGGTTAAAATTTTTTTTTTGCCAACTTAACTATACTTCTTGCTATTTAGATCAAATTACTTGAAAGATGAAGATGCCAATCTGTGCATCCCATAAAATGGCCAATCGAAATGGTGAGTGGTCACCAAGATAAATGGATATTCGACATACAGAAGTAATGAATAGAAACCCCCAAGAACCTGAAAATTAAGATTTAATGATTACGCTATCTTTTGTTTGGGAATGAAAACCAACAGAACCATACATTTGAAGTTTGATATTTTGAAATCACTATTTTACAAGCTATTATTTATTGTCTTAAACCTTGTGTGTGCAATAACTGTTCATGTTCTCCAAATTACAGTCTCAAACATTAGATTTATTGTAATGATAGAATATACCATTTAAAATAATTTCATTGGGTACCATCTTTCAATGGTGAACATTAATGTTAGATTTGAACCTAACCAGATTTCTATACGAGAGTACGAGTATTTCATCTATTTTTTCAATTTTCATGGATAGTTTGGATAAAATATGTTTAGCAGAAAACATCTATAACAATTTGGTCATATGTGATGTGTTTCATTCAGATACTCAGAGTACTATATTTTCAATTTTCGGATAAAATATGTTTAGCGAGATCACCTACAATAATTTGGTTGATGTCGCTTTAGTGAGATGTCATCTATACTCCTTTAGTATCATCATTTTTCAATTTTCTTGGATAAAATATGTTTACAAATTCAGAATTTGATGTGGGTCGCAAGTGAGATATTATTATCTCTGCACTCCTAGAGTACAGTATTTCAATTTTTCACCTTTGGATAAAATATGTTTAGAGAGATATGCAGAATTTGGTTGATGTCTGCTTTAGTGAGATGTGTTTCATATATATCTCTCTCGAGACATTTCAATGATTTTTCAATTTTGGGCAATTTAGATAAAATACATTTTGCAGAGAACATATGCAGCAATTTGGTTGATGCTGGGTTGCTTTAGTGAGATGTGTTTCATTTGTACTCTCCTCTAGAGTATATTTCTTTTATTTTCAATTTTCTGGTAGCTTTGGATAAAATATGTTTACAGAGAACATCTACATTTGGTTGATGTCGGTCGCTTTAGTGAGATGTGTCATCCAGACTCATAATTTTGTACCTCTATTCCATCTGTAGTTTGATAACTATTAGAATATTTGAGGTATTTAGAAGAACTCTTTGTATTCTCCAGACTACGTGATTATTTTCTTTTTAATTTTTCATTTTTTCTGTCGGGAGGAATTGTTTACTATAACCTTAAAGCAATTTGATTTGGTTACTTTTTTATGAGTTTTAGCTTGCAAGTGTACCAGACTCTCTACTCTTTGTATCTCAGACTCTTATATTACTCTCAGACTCTATACTCAGACTGTATTCTCTTTACTCTATACTATCTATCCATAGTAGTTTGAGGTCGACTATTAGAATATTTTGAGTTTTTATTTTTTATTTATAATTTTTTTTTTTTTTTTTGCAAGTTGGGGAGGAATTGTTTATTATAATCTTAAAGAAGTTTGAGGCTTGTTGCTTTTATGAGTTTTCAGCTTTACAAGTACTCATGTACCCTCTATACTCTTTATGTTGTCAGACTCTCTATCTATACTTTGTACTCTCTATACTCTCATATTCTTTGTACTATCTATTCCTCTATTCCACGTGTAGTTTGGAGGCTGACTATTAGAATATTTAAGGTATTTTGTAGCTGAATTCTTTCTATTCTCCTTAGAGTACATATTATTTTCTTAATTTTTTCTATTTTTTTTATTTTTTCTTTGCAGGTCGGGGAGGAATTGTTCACTATAACCTAAAAGTAGTTTGGAGGCTCCTGGGTTGCTTTTTATGAGTTTTTTGAGTTTTGCAAGTGTACCCTCTCAGATACTCTCTATACTCTCAGAATTCTCCTATTATATGTATCTCTCTATATTTCTCTCTCTCAGTAAGTACTCTTCTAATCATGGATGTAGTTATATATATATTTATATTTCTATGATGATTTCTTTACTTGTTTGGAGAAAATATGCTTAATTTTGATATTCAAATTATATCATATTTTAAATTCATCAACTAAAAAAAGTGAAGTTAAAATTTACATTATCTAAAAATTAATAATTACAATTTGTATTATGTAATATCTAAAATTACGATTGAATGATACTTGGTATGTCAAATCTGACGCTAGTAATAAACCATTATACTCAGTCACATTCATAATGCCATAATCTGAAAGTATGAAGGAGAAGCAATATAAACCACTTAACATGTGAACTTAATATAAGTGGGTACGATTATTAAACTTAACTCTTTAATAAAGAAAATTATGTTCTTTAAAAATGTGCTAGAATTTTTTAAATGTCTAAAATTAGTTTCTACCTGTCAAAATCATGCTTCTTAAAACCTACTATATCTATGAATCATAAATAGACAAATAAACTAAACATGCTTAGCAACATCTTATTCTAAATATAAATTTTGAGGGCATGGGAGCAAATTCTTTATTTTAAGATGATGAATTTTTTTAAACAATCTAATAACGAAAGTATCATCTTAATTAAATTAATATTATTGACAAATTTATAAATAATTAGTAAACTAATATCATCAGTACTATCATCTTCATTACACATTTTTTTTTCTTCAAGTTCTATTAATCTTATTGATAGAACATACAGCTTATCAAATTTTGTAATGCATGCAATAAAAATCATTTCATAAAATAAAGAGTACTTTATAGAGTATATATCAAACTATGTAATGCGCAATGAAAATCAGTTCATCCTCTTAAGCAAGGTCATCAATCATATGAAATTTGGTAAAATATAATAGAGGATAAACATCAGTACATCATTCAACATACATCACAGACCGACTGAATTTCATAAGCTACCAGTCAAAGGATTACATGGTAGTTTTTTTCTTTTTAGGGGAACCCCATATAGGAAAATTTTATTGCCACAGTCAAAGGATTACAAGGTCCTTAATAGGGATAAACTCAATAACTACTACTTAAAGAGCTACAAACAGCCTAGAGAGAAAATCCCCTAGCTAAATACAGTCAAAACATGTGAAAGAGGAAAAGAAAGCAAAATGGTATAAATAGAGTAAAAGGAGCAAGCAATTGGCCGAAGAGGATAAGAGAAGTGTATGCCTCAAAAAAAAATAATCAGACTGAAAAAGAAGAATTAGCATAGTTAAAGTGATACAAGCTAGTTTGAAAGTAAAACAATGTAATGAGAGAGATATAGAGAAATAGGTGGAGAGAGGCTCAGACTCAGTCACACCAAATTGGGGCAGCCGCTAGCATGAGCATCCAAACTTCAAAGGAAGGGTTACATCACATGTGCCACTACTAGCCAAGGAATGGGTGAAGTCATCCCAGCCATCATAGCCTACAAACTTGGGGGAAAATGGTAGCCAATTTGATAGAAATCATGTGATCTTAGCCAACAACACCCCTGGAAATGCAAAGGGTTGCCAACTCCCTTTCTAAGATAATAAACATCGACAATGCATAATAGATAAATCATAGCCAACAACACCCCTAACCACACAACATCACTAATCACAGTTACCTGCTTACCAAGGCACAACCACATTCACATATGCAAGCATAACAATAGAAATTATATTGGTAAAGGAATGGCCTAAATAGAACCAACATTATATCAGAATGCATAGTCCACAACAACCCGACCCAGAAGCAACCCCCTAGTGAGGAAATCATGAAAGTATCAGTAATATAGATGGTATCTATCAACATTTAAATAACATCATACCCCAATATACTTGCAGTGTCAAAAGAAATAAGAATCGATTGAGATAGTGAATAATTTCATACAATAAAGGCATATTTAATAAGGATGACCACATGGAAGTTAACAGACCAAAATTGCAAGCAGAATCTAGACACATTAGGTAGCCTACCGAACACCAGAACTTGAGAAAAACCACTTAGCTAGTAGCTAGGAAAAAAACCAAGTAGAAAATAATTGACCAATATTAATGTCCACTTGGGCCTTTCTGGTTTCAAGCAAGTTTCGCAATCTCTCTATACTCTCAAAATGAGGATTTGCTCATTTTTTTCCACTTTCTCTGGCCTGTTTGGATGGAATATGTTCAGTAGATTCCATTAGGATTTGGAGGCTAATTGGTAGTTTTTAGGGGTATTTTGCATCTGTACTCTCTGTACTCTCTGTAATATCTGTACTCTCTGCACTCTCTGTATTTTTTATACTCTCATGAGAGTACATATCATTTTGCTAATATTTTTCCTCTTTTTTTGGCCTGTTTGGAGGGAATATGTTCATTACATTCCATTATGAGCAATTTGGAGGCTATTTGGTTGGTTTTTTTAGTGTTATTTGGCATCTGCACTTTTTATACTCTCCTAAGCATGGGTTGGAGAGTACAAATTCAACTAGTAGCCTAAAAAAATCAAGCAGAAAATTGAACTCCACAATGGGCATTAAAGGCATAATCATTGAAAAACTACTAAACAGTATAATAAACTCAAATATGAGATAGATTGAGTGTTTTCGACCAAGTATTTGATTATGACATAGACTGAGTGTCTTCAAAATATTTGACCAATATTAATGTCCATTAAATAAAAACTGAAATATGAGATTATTATATCAGTAACCATTAAGTTGAAGATGCTTTGAAATATTGACTTGAATAAAATATGAGTATATATAGTGTATTGATTAGTCAATCTTAGTCATCAAATGTCATAATAAATTAATTTATTTTCAATAGAAATTAATAAATTTTAAAATAAATTCATGAAATTTATATATTTTGGTATAGATGGCAATAATAGTAGTATGATTAAGAATAAAGATGAACACAAGAAGCAAGAAAAATGAAGTTATAAAAGAAAAAAGAGAGTAAATTCTTATATTTAACATAAAACTCTAAGGCAGTATATTATTTAGCACTATGGTAGTATGTACTATATCAGCGTTAACTTTCAAAGATAATTTCATTGAAAAATTCTACAAAATGCTGCACCTCTGACGTAGTCTTCCTAACCGAATTCCTTAGATGAGACTGTTGGTGTGCCTGTTAAGTAAAAGAAAGTCATCATGGAGACTTTAAAGCATTAAAAAAATGAATTGTAATGACATAATTATGGTTGTAATCGACATTGCAGTGTGTACAGTCGAAGAACACATAACTAAATGATATCATGCATTAAAATATTTTCCTGTAATAATATCCATCATCAACTTAGTTTACCCTTCAACCGACTGATTGATTGTTGAGCTCGAGTTGAATTCCTGTGGAAGAACATCGTATTAGTTGATGATTTCATCGGTGTGTGATATTCTGTGCGTACCTCTGAAAAATACTCTGGCATACCAAATAAAGGTGTTGTAACGGGTGATGCAACAAGTTCTGCACCACTCTCAAACTGTACTTTGGTTTCTATAACAACAAAAATAGGATGGTTTGAAGATTAACAACAATATTTAAAATACTAAAAATTAAGAGGCAAATAGAAAATTACTCTCGGCTTTCTTGGATCTCTCCCAATATCCCTTAAGCCTTGCATTGGAAACACCCTTTGGACGCTTGGATCCTTTAAGATGTCTTTTCCTCTGGTTTGACTTCTTCTTTTGTCACTGAGGAGGAGAATTCTCACTTATTATAGGGTCGACATTATCATATAATTTTTTTAATGATCCAAGCATATAGTCCTCAGCTCTCTTATTACTCCGTGCCTTGATGCTTATTTGATATGCATATCGACTTATTTGGTTCCGAAAAATAATGACACTTGCATTTCCATCTGTGCTTTCCACATCTCTTAATTTTTTGTATACACTATTGATGTAGAAATCCCTCTTTACTCTGGTAGACCATCGCATGAGAAAATATTTATCCGAAAAGCGCACAACATCTTCCTGACTAAGAACTCTGATACAGTGGGCACAAAGTAATCCCATCATTTCAAAATTTTTGCAAGTACAAGTTACATCTAGGGTAGTCCCATTGAAATGGGCAGTCCATGTTTTGGATGTATTTTTATTCTCTAAGTTTCTCACCAAATACTCCATGGGGTCATCCGACAATACCATTGATAGCCTCCAACTCCATGCAAAAATTCTTCCTCAAACATAGTATAAAGCTTTCTTGTATAAAACATAGCAGCTTATTTAAAAATTGGACTGGTCTTAACAACAGAAACAATTGCTAACTGGCTACACTTGAAATCTTCGTCATGTTCATTCCGACTTCATATCTCCATAACCTTCTCCAACCCCAAGAAACAATATGTGAGCGAACTTGTTAGTTTAGATATTCCATGACATACGTTATTTATGGACTCACTACGTTGAGTTGACAAGATTCCCATACAAAATGAATCTTTGTTGAATGCAGTGGACCACTTGGATTTAATCTTATAAAGCTCAGACAGCCAAGCATGATCATGCAAATTGCCTTCTTCTAGCATGGCAGACCAAGCTTTCTCAAACTCTTCCTTTGAGTCACACTTGCTTATGCATATATAGAATAACCCTTGTACTCTCTTATTACTATTAAAACAATGAACCTTGGAAGGAGCTTTCTTTGAAATATGCTATTGGCACAACCTATGATGAGTATGCGGTAATATAATTTTGATAGCTCTCGCCATAGCCTGATCTTGATCAATGAATATTATTATAGGATGTCTATCAATCATCAACCGAAGAAATGTCTGGAATAGCCATGAGAATGACTCAATTATCTCTTCTGATAGAAAGGCTACTCCAAATAAGACATTTTGCCAGTGATGATTCACTCCAATAATAGGGGCACAAATAAGATTATATTTATTGAGTCGATAGCTTGTATCAAAAATTATCACATCCTTGAAAAAATCATATTCTATCCTAGACATGCCATCGCTCCAAAAAAAAACTTACCAAGCAATCTGACTCATCAACTTATACATCCCATGCAAACATCTCGTCCGCTGCTTGCCTTTCCTTGAACAACTGTATTAATGCATTACTGTCACTATTCGTAATCCTTCTCTCATTCTGAATGAAATTAAAAGTATCTCTTTTTGTGAATCCAATATTCTCTACGCCAACTTCCTCGTTAGAGAATGCATCGCTCCTCATTGTCTTCAACACAGATGCTTTCTCATCGCTAATGCATCTGTGTGATTTGAGAAGATGTAGGTCAGCAGGCTTTACCAATGAATGATTATGACTTTCTATATGCTTTTTAACCATCCAGTTCTCCTCCAAATCAATAAAGAATCTAATCATGGCCGGACAACCAATCCTTATATCAGTTTTCTGGAATTTTGTTAAGCCGTTTAGACTGGCATATTTCTTCCACCTACTTTTGCACATAAAAAATCTTTTGATTTCAATTTCTTGAGTTTGGCCAATAACTAGTATGGTCCTTCAACAGCCGTTTGATGTGCATAGTCACAAGATAATGCATACGTTTCATTCTCAAATGGTGCCAAGGAGTTTCTCAAATTTGGGTCATTAGACATCACTTCTTCATCATCGACGCTCATTGACCACATTCATCCGCCAAATGCCAAATATGTGACATGTAAAATTCCACAATGAACATATTCCTCCAAACAAAGAAAGTGGAAAAAAATTGACCAAAATGCTCTGTTCTCTCATGAGAGTACAGAGAGTATAGATGCAAAACTCTCCTAAAAACAAACCAATCATGCCCCCAAATTATTCCTAATGGAATGTAATGATCTTATTTCCTCCAATCATGCCAAAGAAATTATAAAAAAAGACCAAGATCATCTGTACTATCATGAGAGTGCATACAGTACAGATGCAATTATCACCTAAAAACTAACCTATCAGCCTCCAAATTGCTTCTAATGGAATGTACTGAGCATTTTCCATCCAAATAGGCCAAAGAAAGTGCAAAAAAAATGAGCTAAATCCTGAGAGTACAAAGAGTATAGTTACAAAAATCTCCCAAAAATCATCTAAATTGCCTCCAAATTGCTTCCAATAGAATATAATGAACATAATCTCAACAACTAGGACAAAGAAATTGGAAAAAATGGCCAAAATCATCTGTACTCTCAAGAGAGTACATATAGTACAAATGTAAAGCTCCCTTAAGAATCAAGCAATCAGCCTCCAAATTATTCCTAATGGATTGTAATGAACATATTTCCTCCAAACAGGTTAAAGAAAGTGGAAAAATATTACCAAAATGCTCAGTATTCTCATGAGATTATAGAGAGTATAGAGAGTATAGATAGTACAGAGAGTACAGATACAAAATACCCATAAAAACCACCAATCAGCCTCCAAATTATTCCTAATAGAATCTACTACACATATTCCATCCAAATAGGCCAAAGAAAGTGAGAAAAAATGAGCTAAATCATATGTATTCTCATTAGAGTACAGAGAGTACAGATGCAAAACTCCCCTAAAAACTAAGCAATCAGCCTCCAAATTGCTCCTAATGGATTGTAATGAACACATTTCCTCCAAACAGGCCAAAAAAAGTGAAAAAATATTACCAAAATGCTCTGTAATCTCATGAGAGTATAGAGAGTACAGAGAGTAGAGAGAGTACAGATGTAAAATAACACTAAAAAAATGAACCAAACAACCTCCAAATTGTTCTTAATGGATTGTAATGAACATATTTCCTCCAAACAGGCCAAATAAAGTGGAAGACATTAGCAAAATGCTCTAGAGTACAGAGAGTACAAATGCAAAAATCTCCCAAAGACCGTCCAAATAGCCTCTAAATTTCTTCTAATGGAATATAATGAACATAATCTCAATAACCACGCCAAAGAAACTAGAAAAAATGGCTAAAATCATCAGTACTCTCAAGAGAGTATAGATGCAAAACTCTCCTAAAAACTAACCAAGCAGCCTCCAAATTGTTCCTAATGGATTGTAATGAATATATTTCCTCCAAACAGGCCAAAGAAACTGAAAAAAAATGCCCAAAATGCTCTGTACTCTCAGGAGAGTACAGAGAGCACAGAGAGTATAGAGAGTACAGATAGTACAGATGCAAAAATCCCCCAAAAACTATCCAAATAGCATCCAAATTACTTTCAATAGACTGTAATTAACATAATCTCAACAACCAAAGCCAAAACTGGAAAAATATTAAAATCATCTATACTCAAGAGAAGTGAGTATACAAAAATAACACTAAAAAACTAACCAAACAGCCTCCAAATTATTCATAATGAATTGTAATGAACATATTTCCTTCAAGCAGGCCGAAGAAGGTGGAAAAATATTAAAATAATGCTCTATACTCTCAGGAGAGTACAGAGAGTATAGAGATTACTGAGAGTACAGTTGAAAATCTCTCATAAAAATTAACCAAATAACTACAAAATTGCTTCTAATGGAATGTAATGACCATATTCTCTCCATACAGACAAAATAAACTGGAAAAATATCAGAAAATGTTATGTACTCTCATGAGAGTACAGAGAGTAGAGATGCAAAAATCCTCCAAATTACTTCCAATGAAATGTAATGAATATAATCTCAACAACCAGATCAAAGAAAGTGGAAAAAAATGGCCAAAATTATTTATACTCTCATGAGAGTACAAAGAGTACAGATGCAAAACTCTCCTAAAAACCAACCAAACAACCTCCAAATTACTTCTAATAGAATGTAATAAACATATTCTCTCTAGACAGGCCAGTAACTCATGAAAAATAATATAAAATTGGTCAGTACTCTCATGAGATTACGGAGAGTACCCATGCAAAGCAGCTCCTAAAATAAGCAAAATCATCTTGCAAAAAACTCCAAACAGTGCAGAAAATATACATTAAATAAAAGAATTTCAAGGAATATCACTAACAAATAATAGAAAAATTGTACATATATAACGGTTGAGAAAAATTACTGATGAATTTTTATTTAATACATCCTTAGCTAAATTGGTTGTTATTTCTTCAAGGTCATAACTTCCAAATTCGTTATCCCTCTTCATGGTTCTTTTGTAAGAAGGAAATGAGATTTTTTATTTCTCTCTCTGAGCTCAGTTTGCAAGAAAAAACTACACCCTAAACTCTAAATCTATATATATATATATATATATATATATATATATATATATATATATATATATATATATATATATATTTCTTTTAAATTCCTCCGATTCTAACGACGCTTCTCCCGCCGTTTGAACGAGCGCGGTAAGCGTAACGGCATTGAATGCGCCCATTTATAGCATCGCTTTGTCCGATGATCGCTCGCCGCTAAAACGGAAAAAATGTTGTCGCGCCAGAGATTGAGCACGACGTAGCGTATGGACCCGACGCAATATTTTCTCTTGTTCACGAGGTGGTGTGGTGCGGTTTGCACCACACCATAAAATTGTTTGACAAGCTTCATTCTGGTAGCATTTTGGCTATATTTTGAGAAATCTGTGATACAAAAATTGTGATTTATAACCTAATCTGGCTATCTGCAGTGGCAAACAGAAAGTTGCATTTTGACTATTGTAAAATTTTTTAAAAAAATTGTATACTTATCACAGCTTTTTCATACATCAACTTCTTCTGCAGCAACTACACCACAATTTTTTCATACAATTGCAATTATCCCAAATAGAACCAAAGAGTAGGGAGGAGTAGGGAAAAGCCAACCAAAGCCCTAGTCATTTCTGTGATGATAGTTCAATCTTCTTATTATGAAATTAATTGATCGTATACTTGCGCTAAATCCTAAATGCTCAATTCTATTATTTTATAACTTGTTCGAATTATGCTCAAATCAGAATTATATCCTATTTAAATCTAACTCAAATCATATTCGAGCCATCATCAAATTATGTTCAAATTTTATTTGAATAATACCTGAATATCATTCAAAACATGCTTAAATCTTACTCAAATTTTTATTAGTTATGAATTTTAATTAGAAATTCACAAATACATTAGGAGTAATTTCATTCTAAATGAATTTCTCATTAAATTTCTAATTATATATAATTAAGACATGCAAATCAAATTATTCTATATATTTATCTCAAGGTCTTATTCAAATTTTATTAAGTCTAATAAACTACAAAAAATATTATTTTTATCGTCGTCAGCAATCATGAATGGGAAAGATAGACTGTTTTCTTTAATATTAATATTTTGTAATGATGATTTTTAAATAAATATTAGTAGCTTATTCATATTTTTTAAAATAATAATATAAAAAAATGTAGGGCTCCTTGCAAACCGACCAACATATTTTAAATATCCTTTCTATTCACTACTAGAAAAAATAATTACCTAACAAAATTCAAATCTTATTTATTATAAAAATATATTTTGAATTAAAAAAAAGTTCATTTTTTTAAATAAAAATTAGTGAATACTTTTTTGCTGTAAAAAATTATATTAAAAATATTCTGACTAAAATTTTAATCATAATTGATTTAAAAGAATTTTGATCTATTTTGTGATTCATACAATGCATAAATAATTAAACATACTTTAATTTTAAAATTATTTTGCTCACTATATGTTGATACTAAACGTTTTCAATAATGCCTTGAGTTAATGTTACCAAAAATTGAGAAAATAAATCTAAATAAATTTTAATTAAAATTATACATATTATTATTGAATAACATGATTAGCAAGCATAATGCATGATGTGATTGTTGAGTGCTACAAAATCAGTTGTGGTAGAATAAAAGTTTACACCTTAGCTTTGTTGTGGAATCTAGCACACACATAGATGTTCGAAGAATTAAACGTGACCTAGCCTAGTAAAAATCTTCTACTATGTATCTGTTTTAGAGTACAAAATCTTCCTGATAACGGGATTATAGAATTGTATATGAGAAGGGCTGATAATGAGAATCTCAGAATCAGACAACAACAGTTATATAATCATGCTGATCAGAATCTGAAATGATGGTGAACAACGTCGCGGACGAAGGGTTGTAACCAGGGTGGTCAATATCAGGCGGTGACAGAATTCAGCGATGATGACCGGGCGATGATGGTCGACGATGATGACCAAATGACGGTGGACGACGCATTGATGACGCACCACGATGGAGATTGACGACACGAGGATCGAATGGGCGGCCGACGGTATTGGCCGGATCGGCTAAGATAGTCGGGTGACTGGGGTAGGTCGAATGATGACCGCCACGATGGTTGACACGGCGACCGGCATGTTGGGTCGGCGGTGACAACGGGAGGGAGATTGACGACGGCGAGATCGTGGCGCGGCACGGTGGTTGCAACCAACGGGGTACAACCGCCGAAAGTGGTGGCAGAATTATGCTTGGAGGATTTTCAAGATTTAGAGCTCTCTCCTCTCTCTTTTTTGGGCTTCCATCATATGAAGAATGAGAGATTATTTATAGATTGGAGGAGTGACGTCTATGTAAATACATGTAAAATCCGAACCACTCCTCTCCATTGGATGGCTCAAAATGATTCATTTGATTATTTGATGTATTTTAAGCATTGAATGCTCAAATGAAGTGAGAATTATGAGATCTTGGGCTTGTTAGATCTGGCTCGTCGAGATGCTCAATTTGATTATAAACACTCTATGTTTAAGAGCTATTTAGGGATTTAATTTATATCCCAAAGTTTTCAATAATATTTTAAGTGCTTGATCTCGATCAGTTTCAACTTAGGATCAACTTACTTTTGACATCAAGATTCATACTTCGACTAGTGATATTTTAAGTGTTATATCGGTTGCCCTCCTATTTTTGGATGACATTATCTCAATCATCCAAAAATATATATGTCAAATACTTAAAAATATCAAATTCTTCAATGAAATTTGTGAGTCCATTAACCATACATTTTGAAAGAACAGATCTTCATGGGAGCACAAGATTATGATCAAGTGTGGTCGCGATGTATACCTGCAAAGTTTCAGGTTATGGACCCATCCGCATTTCTGTCAAGGTGCAGTGCGCTGGCGCTGAGAGTCCACCGCGCAGCGCGCGTGACGCGGGTCTGGAGTCACTGGCCAGCAGCGGGGCGCGATAATGGCCGGGCGAAGAGACAATGAGTGCCATCGCTGGGGAGCTGGCGGCCAGGCGAAAGCGCAAACGCTCGCTTTTGCCCTTTGCTTTTGCCCGTTTTGAGCGGTTTTGGGCAATTTTTCTTTGCTTTTTTACCTTTTTGCCCCTATATGGGGTCTATACGAACCTCCTTGGGCCAAGAGAGATGGAACACATCTCATATGCTCATGTGTTCCTCTTGTTCTTAGGAGAAGGTTGTTCGGAGGCGATCAAGGTCTGCGGTACATACGTCGTGGTTCCGGTTTTTCCTCGAAAGAGGCGTCAACTGGCATCATCAGACCGACCGGGTTTGGAGGCGATCAAGGCCTGCGGTACATATGTCGTGGCTCCTATTTTCCCTCAAAAGAGGCGTCAATCAGCCTCATTGGACCGACTAGGTTTGGAGGCGATCAAGGCCCGCGGTACATACGTTGTGGCTCCAGTTTTCCCTCGAATGAGGCGTCAATTAGCCTCGTCGGACCGACCGAGTTTGGAGGTAATCAAGACCCGCAGTACATATGTTGTGGGTCTAGTTTTCCCTCGAAAGAGGCATCAACTGGCCTCGTCGGATCGACCGGGTTTAGAGGTGATCAAGGCGCGCATACGCCGTGGCTCCGCTTTTCTCGGGCGCCAACCGCCTCGTTGGACCGACCGTTTGGCGATCGCGCCGTACATACATGGTTCCGTTTTCCTCGAACGAGGCATCAACTGGCCTTGTCGAACCGACTGGGTTTTGAGGCGATCAAGGCCCGCGGTACATATGTCGTGGTTCCGGTTTTCTCTCGAAAGAGGCGGCAACTGGCATCGTCAGACTGACCAAGTTTGGAGGTGATCAAGGCCCACAGTACATACATCGTGGTTCCAGTTTTCCCTCGAAAGAGACGTCAACCGTCCTCATCGGACCGACCGGGTTCGGAGGCAATCAAGGCCCATGGTACATACTGCGAGGCTCCGAAGACAGGCAACGACGGTCGGCAATGATGACCGACGATGGCGGTTAATAATGACAACGGTCGATGGTGGTGACCAGCGGAGATGGTTGACGATGGTTGACGGTGATGATCGTCAGTAATGACCAACGATGGTCCGTAGTTCATACTTCTTCTTGTAGGAAATTGGATTTCTTGAAACTTCAATGGATGATTCAATATTTGATAATTGCCAAGATGGCGGAAAAGCTTTAATTAGGAATCGTCATTCGAGCAACTCAGAAAGTATGGTGGATAATTTCAAAGTATCATTCTCCATGATATTACTTGATGCCGTTAACTTGCATGTGAGGGGTAGAATCGAATCCGCTGAGGATTTTTGACCTATCCGAGGTTGTTTGTCAAAGTATTACTTGATGACATTAACCTGCATATAAGAGGTCGAATTGAATCCGCTGAGGATTTTTGACCCATCCGAGATTGTTTGTCATAGTGTTACCCGATGACGTTAACTTGTATGGAAGAGGTCGAATTGAACACGCCGAAGATTTTTGACCTATTTGAGGTTATTTGTCGAAAGTGTTACTCGACGTTAACTCGTATGGAAGAGGTCAATATGCCGGTGATTTTTCACCATTCGAGGTTGTCGAGTGTTACACGACGTTAACCTGTATGGAAGAGGTTCAATTGAATCCGCTGAGGATTTTTGACCTATCCGAGGTTGTTTATCAGAGTGTTACCCGATGACATTAACCTGTATGAAAGAGGTCGAATTGAATCCACTGAGTATTTTTGACCTATCCGAGGTTGTTTGTCAGAATGTTACTCGATGACGTTAACCTGTATGGAAGAGGTCGTGGGAAGTCCACCAAGGACCTTTTGACCTATCCTAGGTATTAGCCAAAGTGTTATTTGACTTCTTACTTGTGTGAAGTAGGTGCGAAGTTTTGACCTATCCGACGTTGTTTATTAGAGTCTTTGCTCAATGACTTTAACCTGATGAAAGAGATCGAATTGAATCCACTGAGGATTTTTGACCTATCCGAAGTTATTTTTCAAAGTATTACTTGATGACGTTAACCCGTATGGAAGAGGTCGAATCAAAATATCCGTTTGTGGTTGTAGCTAAAGTTGCTCCTTAACCTTGGTCTTGTTTTCCATGAGTATGATTGAAAAATCATAATTTGCAAAGCTATATCTCTTCTCAATGTTGAAATATTTTTCAACTTTGACTTGTTTCTTGGGATGGTAATCGATTAGATGCTTAACATATTAACATGGGTGATCTTCTGAGATTAAGAGTTACCCCCCAGTTTCTAACAAAATCTGAAGGAACGAAGTTTGATGAATCTTCATTCTTTGCTTGCGCTCCTTAAAAGCTTGAAATGCTCCACCTCGATGGTGGTTTGAACTTGCTAGGAAACTTGGTCGCCATACATGATAAAATAATGGGAATCAATTTCCCATAGATGGCGTCAAACTGTTGAGTGCTAAAACCGGGCCATAGAATAAAAGTTTACTGTACACATATTGATGTTCAATAAGAGAACTCCGATTTTACAATCTAGAAGGAGGAAAAATCACGGTTAAAAATCTTCCACTATATCTTTTAGAATTACAAAATCTTCCATAACGAGATTACAAAATTATATAAGAAGCGACAATGAGAATCAATCAATATACTATATAACAATTGGTGATTCTTGATGGTAACGATGATGATGAATGAAGGTCATGATTGATCAGCCGGCAATCGGGATGGCCAAAGTGTAGCGGATGACCAGTCGGTGAATGGCGCGGATGTTGGCAAAATCGGCAGCGGATGATTAGCGGTAGGCCAGCAAATTAAAAAAAGAATCAATAGTGGCGATGTAAATGAGGTATGACGAAGATGTATGAGATGGCGGTGTCGGTAATACGATGACACGGCGATGGTTACGATGATGACGGCGGTAAAGCGAACATGGTCGAGGTAATGATGATCAGCGAGAATCGGCTGATGGCGATGACCGGCGATGGTTAAACCGATTGGTGACCGTCAGTGGTCACGATTATGCTTGGAGGATTTTCAAGCTTTAGAGCTCTCTCTTGTTTGGGCTTCTCATGTATGAAGAATAGTATTTATAGATTAGAGGTAGTCTCTATAAATACATAAAATCATCCATCCATGGACGACTCAATGATTCCTTTGATCATTGATGTATTTTAAGCATTTAAATGCTCAAAAAGTCAATTATGAGATCTTGGCTTGTTAGATCTCGAGATCTCGATTTGACTAAAATACTCCATGTTTAAGATCTATTTAGGGATTTAATTGATATCCCAAAGTTTTTAATGATATTTTAAGTGCTTGATCTCAACCAGTTTAAACTTAAGATCATCTTATTTTTGACATCAAGATTCGTACTTCGACTATGGTATTTTAAGTGTCATATCAGTGATGTATACAAATTAATTAAAATAAATTTGGCATAAATTTTTTTAAATAATATCATATGATAGTTAAATAATAAAATTTTAAAAAAATTATATATATAGCATATAATTCTTATATATTTATATATCTAATGTTTATCTACAAATATAGCACTTTTATAATCATGATAGGTGCATTTCACATTAAAAAAAAAACGGAGAATAATATTATTTTTGATGTAATATTGATAATTATATATTATTTATATAAATATAAAAAATTAAATACTAGATATGTAATTATTAAAACTTGTGCGTTATATATTTAAATGTCACTAAAATAAATGATAATATTCAAATCGCATAATATATTATATCTAAATACTAATATATTTGGACAATATTTAGAGTCATTTGCATTTAAAAATAGTGATTTGATCGTATGATTTTTAAATTTATTTGAATCCTATTCCAAGCAATGCCACGTGTGATATACAGATGGAGGTTTTGATTAATATAATTTAAATGTCTCATTGAGAATATTAAAATATTTTGCTTATATATATATTTAAAACACATAATGAAGACTGACTCAGAATAAATTCAAATCTACAACAAAACATTATAATAGTTTTAGTATCATTTCCGTCTCATCCTTCGTGTCATATTATTTGTTTGTGATGATCTGAATAAAATAATTTTTTTTAAAATATATGTGAACTATATTTCAATACTAAATACTATTTACATGTCATATTAATACCCTTTAATTGAAGAAAAAAGATTGGTTGGTCAGGACGGACCTATGTTAGGCCAAATTAACTCAAGTCAGATTGATTTAACATTTATAATTTATAATTTTTAAATAAATATTTTATTTTAACTAATTTTAATTTATTAATTATAAACAAGGGCTTGTAAATTTGATGGTGGGAGAGAGAAACAAAAACATACAAAAATGTTTGATTGATATTGATATGACAATGAAAATTCTACTAATCATAGCACGAATCTTGATGTCAAAAGTAAGTTAATCCTGAGTTAAAATTAGTCGAGATCAAGTACTTAAAATATCATTGAAAACTTTGGGATATGACTTAAATCCCTAAATAGCTCTTAAACATTGAGTGTTTATAGTCAAATCGAACGTCTTGACAAGCGGGATCTAACAAGCTAAATATCTCATAATTCCAACTTCATTTGAGCATTCAAAAACTTAAAATACATCGAATGATCAAATGAATCATTTTGAGCCGTCCGATGGAGGGGAGTGGTTTGGATTTTGTATGTATTTATAGAGACGTCACTCCTCCATATAAATAGCCATTCCATATGAGGGGAGCCGAAGAAGAGCTCTAAAGCTTGAAAATCTTCCAAGACAATTATGCCACCACTTTCGGCGGTTGTCAACCACCGGCCGGTCGATCCGCCGTTGATCCTGCGTCGTCTCATCATGACCTTTGCCGTGGATCACGATCCATTGTTCATTCATCGCCTCATTTGTTACCAGCCGTAAAACAGCATTGTCGATTGATTCTCATTGTCGTCTTTCTCATGTAATTTTGTAATCCCGTTATCGGAAAATTTTGTACTCAAAACAAATACATAGTGGAAGATTCTTAGGCTACCGTGGTTTTCCCTTTTGATTTTTCGTAAAATTTATGGTGTTTTCTTGTACACTCTTTTACATTGTGTGTAGATTTCATAACAAGTCTAAAGTAAACTTTCACTCTACCATAACGTTTTTTAGCAACAGTTTGGCGCCGTCTGAGAATCGAACCTTCAATCACAATTTGTGAACACCCTCGTTATGGCTAGGCATGATACTCGTAACAAGAACTCAGCTCCGCTCAATCACTCTGAAACCAATCCAACCAAGGATGCTATCACTCCTTCTTCCGGTGAAGGCGATAGAATCTCTTTAGAAGATCGTGTCCGTCGAATGGAAGAGTCTCAAAATGAGATGATCTGACTTTTATGAGGAATACAACAGCCACTACCGCGGCAAACACATCTCACCCAAGATCAATCGTTAGTCGTGGGAAGTCAAAATGCTAATCTCCTGAACGAAGTTCCTCCATAGAGGCGTGATCGATCTCTTCGACCGCTAGTTCCTCATCCATGCGTCAATCGACATTTAATCCACCATTTATTGCTTGACACATTCTCATCTGTTGACCCACTTGTCATGTTATACATGCGAATTATGATGCTTAATGCAAGATAAATTTCATCTTAAATCATATTTCCCATCATGGTATGAGGAATCATCACCTTTAGGCTTCTATTCCATCCTATTCTTGTGGGTTTCAAGCTTCCGAGTATTGATTCCTATGATGAGGTGATTGACCCACATGAACACATCGACTATTACAGGACTATCATGCATATCCAACGAGCTCCTGACACACTGCTTTGTCAGGTCCTTCCCGTTACCCTCAAAGGGCAAGCTGGTACTTGGTTCTACTCCCTTCCAAGAGGATCCATTCGTACCTTTGATGAACTCACCAAGATTTTTGTGGAACAGTTCATTGCAAACCGAATGATTATTAAAGATTCCTCTCATCTCTCCAGCATTCATCAAAATGAGGGTGAATCACTGAAGGAATACTTTCAGAGGTTCTCCTTAGAAGCTCGCCAAATACTTGGAGCAGACCCTGAACTATTAAGATGAGTTTTCCTTGGAGGGCTTTGTCCAGGGCCTTTTTACTCGTCACTAATGCGAGACATGGTCCGCTCATATGCCGACTTAGTTTATCGTGTGGAAGCACAAATCTCTGCCGATGAAGCTATTAATTTCCATCGCAAATAATTTGACAATCTGAGAAAACGTAGAGCACCCCAGGAATGGATGACATTCCCATCAAAAGAAATAAGGCGTCGTGATCTCCCACGGCCCCATATAAATGCGTGAACTACAGAAAATACGCCATGAACACATCTCGTGTTAACCTCGATGGCTATTCGAGATGAAGAAAATATCAGTGCCTTTGAAACCAAATTCAAGAAATGAGCAATATTGTCACTTCCATCGAAGTTGGACATACTGAGGCATGTAAACAACTCAAAGAAGAAGAAAGGCTGCTCATTCAACAAGGATATCTACGTCGATTTTTGAAGAATCAATCGACTGAAACAAACATACCTCCAATTGGGGAGCAACCAGAACAATCATCACAGAAATAATAAAATAATCATCAAACAGTTGGGAAAATTGAAACAATTGCAGGAGGACCAATACTATCTAATCAATTTCTAATTACCACTTATGAAGAGCCAAAGTTAAAGAAGTCTCGTATTGATCATTCTATCACTTTTAATGACTCAGACTTAAAAGGAGTCTATGTTCCTCATCAAGATCCACTTGTCATCAACGTAGGGATCGGTGACCCATGTTATAATGTTAAGAAAATTTTGATTGATAATGGGAGTTCTATTGATGTCTTATTTTACTCCACATTTAGCATGGGCATGGTTAGGGAAAAGCTCCAACCCGCTGCAGGACCATTATACGGGTTTGATAATCACCTTGTGCGAGTAGAGGGGACAATCACCCTTCTTATTGTCCTTGGCAAATTTCCTCGACATGTGACTCATTTAATCCAATTCATGGTGGTCAAGTCAGATTCAGCATATAACGCTATCTTCTGAAGGCCTCTCTAATCAATTTTTGGTGCAGTCACTTCAGTATCTCATCTTAAGATGAAATTTCTAACCCCCGTTAGAGTTGGGGTGGTCTGTAAAAATTAATAGATAGCACAATCATATTTCCTCAGATAAGCTCAACCACACCCTTCTATGACCTTCAGCATCAAAGATTTTAATTTTCGAGATGAAGAAGTACCCCAGAAAGCTTCGCCTGTAAAAGACTTGCTCTTTGTTGCATTATCAGATGATGACCACTACGAGCGATGCAAGTGGGATCCTCTCGAGAACAAAGGAAAAAATACATAGACTTCTTACACAGAAATCAAGACATCTTTGCTTGGAGTCCGATGGATATGTAGGGGGTCGACCCCAATGTGATCATGCACTCCCTCAAGATTGATCCAACATTCAAACCGATCATCCAAAAGAAGCAAAGTTTTGCGATCGCCTCAAGCTATTGAACAAGAAGTTAACAAGCTCCCAGATTCATACGAGAGGTACATTACCCTACATGGCTAGCAAATGTTGTCATGGTTAGGAAAATAAATGGAACATAGAGAATGTGTATTGATTACACTGACCTTAACAAGGCTTGCCCAAAAAATAGTTTTTCTCTTCCTTGAATTGATCAATTGGTTGATGCTACGTCTGGACATCAAATGCTCAGTTTTTTGGATGCTTACTCCAGTTACAACCAAATAAAAATGGACCCAACGGATGAAGAAGCTATAGCATTTCAAACATATAAATGTTTATATTGTTACCAAGTTATGTCATTTGGGTTAAAAAAATGCTGGTGCTATCTATCAACGCCTTATGAATAAGGTTTTTAAAGACCTATTAGGCCGTATAATGGAGGTATATATGGATGACATGTTAGTGAAAAGCTTGAAAGAATCACAACATATTTCTGACTTAGAAATATGCTTTAACCTTCTTCGACGTTATAACATGCAACTCAACCTGACAAAGTGTGCTTTTGTGGTTACATCGGAAAAATTTCTTGGATTTATGATAACCCACCGTGGGATAGAGGCCAATCCCGAAAAATCAAAGCTCTCAAAGATATGACTCCTCCAAAGAATATCAAAGAAGTTCAACGTTTGAATGGATGAATTGACGCGTTATCCCACTTCTAGCCGTTCGGATAAATCTTGTCATTCTTTAAAATATTAAAGGGGCTAAAAATAATAATTTTCGTGGGTGATGAATGTCGTCACTTTTTTAAACTAAGGAGTATTTAGCATCTCCACTCCTACTATTCAAGCCTATTCAGGGAGAGATGTTATACTTATATCTCACAGTCTCTTCCCATGCGATAAGCTCATTTTTAGTGCGAGAATAAAATATGATACAACGACCAATTTACTACGTTAGCAAAATTCTCCCTAATATAGAAAGTCATTATCCACTTGCAGATAAGGTGGCTCTGGCTTTAGTTTTCTCAGCGCAAAAACTGAGTCTATACTTCCAAGCTCATACTATCGGTGTTTACACTCATTTACCATTATGGGCCATCCTACATAAACCAGAAGCATCTGGGAGGTTAATTAAATGGTCTGTAGAATTGAGAGAGTTTGATAGAAATTTCTGATCTCAGCTTGCTATAAAGTCTCAAGTACTCGCAGACTTTATAGTGGAATGCACTGCCCCAACTCTAGAGGAGCTATCTGTTACACGTCTTTCGTCTCTTCAATGGACCCTCTATGCTGATGGAGCTTGAAAAAATACCAGTGCTGGTGCGAGAATCTCACTTATTTCCCCAGAGCAGAATACCTTAGAGTATGGACTTACCAAATTTTACAACTAATAATATGGTGAATATGAGGCTCTCATGGGGTTGAGACTCTCCATTGATTGAAGCTCAAGACTTAGTGATACACCGACTCTCAACTTGTCGCCTCCCAAGTTGAGAGAAACTTTAATACTCATAATCCTCGGTACCTGTACCTCCACTTGGTAAAGTCTCTTCTTTCCCATTTCAGACATCAAATCATTCACATACTAGAAGAATAGAACTTTCTAAGCTTGCTACATCTGGAGATCTACTTAGAGAAGGCATGTTGAAGAAATATATTTTCCTAGTATCCAAGGGTCATGGATAATACAAAATGAGATAAAGGAACCTTCATGGATGGACCCCATCTATCTTTTCTACAAGAAGGACCCTTCACGAAGAACCGAACTCTTCAAGATAAGCTTCAAACTTTATTATCATCGGAGGTGAACTATAAAAATGAGCTTTTTCTGGGCCATACCTCAAATGTCTTTTACCATCGGAGGCCGATTATGCATTAAGAGAGGTTCACTCAGGAATATGTGGAGAACACCTAAGAGGAAGGGCGTTAGCCCTTAAAATTATAAGGCAAGGGTTCGATTGGCCTACACTGAAACAAGATGCCTTAGAATTCACAAAAAATGTGCAAGTTGTCAGTTGCACTCTAACCTCCCTCACATACAGCTCTCATCCATTCAAAGCGCCTTGCTTTCGATGGGAATGATATCATGAGACCTTTTTCGATAGCATCAGGGCAATAAAAGTTCATCATTTTATCCGTCAACTACTTCACTAAATGGGTGGAAGCTGAACCACTGGCTAAAATCACGGAGGAAAATGCTAAACAATTTATTTGGAAAAATATAGTATGCCAATTCGGTCATCCTGCAAAGATCATTACTAACAATGGAACCTAATTTACTGGAAAAATCTTTACGTCCTTTTGCAAAGATCTTCACATTCAGCTGCTACATACGGCTGTAGCACATCCTCAAACTGATGTGACCCAAGGACTATACTCAAAGACTAAAACACATCTTGAGAAGGGGGGAAATGGGTTGATGAGCTTTCTAATATTTTTTTGGGCTTACGCACATGAACCCATGGTGAGACACCATATAACTTGTGTTTCGACGAACTATTATACCATAGATATCGGGTTCAAGTCCAAGAGTTCAGTTATTCGATCATGATGGTAATGTGGAAAAACTCTGACAACACTTGGACTTACTCCGAGCTTCGTGACATGGCCTTGGTTGCTTCCTATCACCAAAGGGTAGCTCGTCACTTCGAAGAGTAAAACCCGTCATATCTGTTGGTGACTTGGTCTACAAGTCTCGAGCAAAGGCCCTCAACGCAATAAACTCTCACCTCTTTGGGATGACCCATATGTGGCTATAGCTATGATAAAACCAAGAACATTCAAGCTCATGGATCCAGAGGGAAAACTTTACCTCGAACTTGGAACACTGAGAATCTCTGAAAATATTATCAGTAATTTCTACTGCATAATTATTACAACTTTTATTTTGTCTCGTTTGTTATTTTCTCTTCATGTATCTGACCCCACTTAGTGAGATAAAGACTTGTTGTTATTGTTATTATCATTTCCTCTTGAAACTCATATTCGTGTTAAAATCGTCTTATGATTGTATCGTCGAACTTATCAGAGTAATGAATTTATAGCTTTTTCTTTCAAGCTTGTTGCATATGAACAATCTCCTTCATTTAATCCTTCCACTTGAGAAAATGCGCAACTCACATTGTATCTTAGTCGGGGCATGATCAATCCTACGGGGACTTGATCAGACCTCTTCCATACAGGTAAGAAGTCAAGTAACGCATTGGATAATACCTAGGATAGGTCAAAAGGTCCTTGGTGGACATCCCACGACCTCTTTCATACAGGTATGATGTCAAATAATATTTAGACTAATACCTAGGATAGGCCAAAAGGTCGTTGGTGGACTTCCCATGGCCTCATCCGTGCAGGTTAGCATCGTTGAATAATATTCCGACCAATCACCCCAGATGGGTAAAAACAAAACAAGAGTGTATCACCTAAAAAATAATAATTTTTTTGACAACATTAACATGATGACATAAGAAAGAATCAAAATTCTGATACACAATAATAATAATACATAGATAAAAAAAGGCATCCTCAAGTGACGCTGCATCATATGAGTTGGTGATATCAATGTCCTCCTCACCACTAGGAGATGCTCCCTTGGACTCACTCTCAACTCCTTCATCTCCTGAATCTGACGAAGAGTCTTCAGATATTTGGCTGGGAGATAGATCCTCAATACTAGCTCCGATCTTGTGATGCACTAAGCGGATTCCTTTTAGGAACCCTCGGATGAAGCCCTCCTCTAAACATTGGTGCTCCAAGTCCTTCACTTCAACATCAAGAATATGATTACGAGCTTCCTGGATATGGTCTTCGATTGTACCGTGATAAGCCAATGAGCTCTTAAAGTCTTCCACTGCCTTCAAGGAGATTTTATTTGCTTCTGCTTCTGACATTATATGCTCCTTCTCAGAAAGATGATCTTGTAATGCTTTCTTCTCCAGTTTGAGAGCTCTCTTCTCCGCTATAAGTGCCTTGAGTCTTTTCTTTTTCTGACGAGTCTCTGTCCTCACCTCAATCAACTCATCATGAGTGCACTCCACCTCAACTGGAGAAAAGAAGTCGACATGTTTGCTAGCTCAGTTCGCCGGTCGGTGATCCTCCAAAGTCCACTTCTTTGGCCTTAACACTCATCTTTCTCATACTCTTGTAGATATTTTACCTTCATAAATTCAATATTTCACTCATCTAAGCGACACCCAAATATACTCTAATGTTTGAGTTACCTATAAAAAACCATCACAAAATATTACAAAGAAGAAAAGAAGAAGGAGGAGAAGATAGCATTCAATTCATCGCTGTTCGTCCGTGACATATGTGATTTAACACCTCTTGGGGAATGTGTGTGGCTTGAAAAAATGAACTCCCCATCATGAGTTGAAATAATCTTAAAGAGAGGCGGGAGGCGAACATCTTCTTAAGTAGATATCGACGTAGTCACTTGATTCTCTTCTTTATAATGATGAAACATTGCTACCATAAGTGATTAGTAGCAGACAAGAACCTATGAATATGAGGAGACCTTTCATCACCTTTACTTGACCTCTTGTGGAAGAGCATGAGATCTCTGCACGGATGGAAAGGCCAACCTTGAACATTCTATCTTCAACTATATATTTGCCAATGGCGTAACTCATGTTGCAAGCTTCCTACATCGAGAATATTAAGAGTTGCCAGATCTCATTCTCTTCATCAATGGATCTGGAAGGTCATTCAATCTTCCCCATCTCTCAGGGAGGCCTCACTCATTTTTCACAAAAAAGAATCCATTAGACCAATTTTTAGACGGATCCAGTGCTAAAAATTCTATCCAATTATTTATAGCCTGGTAAGAAACATGTCCCTGAGCATCATATATGAATCTACATATTTGTCACAAGTATTTGATGTTCAAAGTAACACCACGCTCTCTGAAGAAGACAGTCAAACCGACGATGACCACTAAAGCCCGAAATGAAAATTGTGACAAAGCTACACCACATGTTTTGAAGATCTCAATCACTCAGCCAAAGGAATCTGATCCGCCACGAAGAATCATCTCAAAATAGTGAAGTATCTCAGGAGGTGAAGCTCGATCGGACTTTTGGCAATAATAGCCACCAACTCATTAGGGAAATAAAATTTTCTATGGAACACCATTAAACTATCTGCTGTGATAAGGGATGGTATATCGTTATCGTCTGTTGCTGCCACGCTATGGGTTTTCTTACGGCCATCACCCTGTGAAAATACATAATGAATAAATAAAGAGGAGGGGGGAGAGAAATGACAAAAATCTGAGAATTTTGTGAAGCTACTCACTCACCCCAATACTTGGGCATACCCTTTTCTGACTCTGCATAGCTTGGGCTAGAATTTTTCACCTACGATCTGACGAAAAAGATATGCATACATGTGAGATCAAAAAAAAAAAGAGAAAGAGAAACTATTCCTCCCCAATGATGCTCAAATTACATAAACTTTTTTGAGTCGTTCAAATGATGGCTCCTAATTATCTTCCGCCATCTTGGCAATTATATCATTGAACCATCCATTGAAGTTTCAGAAATCCAATTTCTCACTACAGTCTTGATCACCTCAACTTCGGTCCAGGCGAGGTCAATTGACCTCTTTTGAGGAAAACTTGGCCATATGAACTACGGTCTTGATCGCTGAACCCGGTCAGGTCGTTGACACCTCTTTCGATGGAAAACTGGAGTCTTATCGTATGAACTATGGGTCTTGATTGCCTCCGAACCCGATTGGTCCGATGAGGTCAGTTGACGCTTCTTTCGAGGAAAAACTGGAGCCTTGCCGTATGAACTACGGATCTTGATCGCCTTCGAACCCGGTCGGTCTGACGAGGTCAATTGACACCTCTTTTGAGAGAAAACTGGAGCCTTCCCATATGAACTACGGGTCTTGATCGCCTCTGAATCCGGTCGGTCCGACGAGGTCAGTTGACACCTCTTTTGAGGGAAAACTGGAGCCTTGCCATATGGTCTTGATCGCCTCCAAACGACCTTCACTCATGAAGAAGAGAAACACTAGAGCACATGAGAAGTGTGCCTTCTCCCTTGGCCCTAGGGGGGTTTTTATAGACCACCTATAGAGGCAAAAAAAGGGTAAAAACGAAAATTGTCAACACTGCCGAATGCGCCTCAAGCCCGCCTGCGTTCTAACCACGCTTCCGCGTGGTGCCAGGGTGTGCGGCGCTATCGCGCGCGTTCACGGCACCGCTCATAATTCGCCACACCCGCATAATCGCAACTCGCCAATAAACCGCAATGGCCAGCCAACCCGTTGCGCCGGCCGCCCACGAAGCGCTGTTCCGCCCATGGCACGGCGCCACCCACCATAAGTGCCCGTCTATAACTCAAATTGTGCGGTGCATTACATCCTCGCTCGCCGATCATAATGATTTGTTCTCAAAATGTAATAATTAATAAATTTCATTGAAGAATTTGTTACTTTCAAGTATTTGACATATATATATTTTGGATGATTGAGATAATGTCATACAAAATAAATAATATGACACTAAAAATACACAATCTTGATGTCAAAAGCAAGTTGATCCTCGGAAATTAGTCGAGATCAAGCACTTAAAAATATCATCGAAACTTTGGGATATTACTTAAATCCTAAATAGCTCTTAAACATGTTCCGATCTAACAAGCCCAAGATCTCATAATTCACTTCATTTGAGCATTTAAAAGTTAAAATACATCAATGATCAAATGAATCATTTTGAGCCGTCCGGATGGAGTGGTTTGATTTTGCATATATTTACACTCCTCAATCTATAATAGCCCATCATTTCTCATATGAGGGAGCCCAAGAGAGAGAGAGAGAGCTCAAAGCTTGAAAATCCTCCAAGCACAAGTCCACTGACGGTTGTCAACCACCGCCGGGCCACGCCGCCATCGATCCTTGCCGTCGTCATCTCCGTCGATCACCATCATGACCACCTTCATCGTCAGTCACTGATCTCCGCTGTTCATCATCATCTGCTACCATTAGCAACTATTATAACCTGAACGTGACTATATGACTGATGTTATCTAATTCTTGGATTCTTATTATCAGCTCTTCTCATGTACAATTTTGTAATCCCATTATCGGGAAATTTTGTACTCTGAAACAAATATATAGTGGAAGATTACCGGGCTAGCCTCATGGTTTTTCTTTTCGGTTTTTCACGTAAAATTTATGGAGTTTTCTTGTTCACTCTTTAAATATGCCGGATTTCATAACAAGGCTAAGGCGTAAACTTTCACTCTACCACAACTGGTTTTCTAGCACGCAATATATATTATATAATTTTGATATATCATCAAAAAAAAATTTAATAAAATTTGAATTATGATGTAAATTTTATTTGAAAGTTTTTAAAAATAAATTTATAGTCGGCTGTTTGGTTGCGTGCATTTGAAGTGCACAGCATTTCAAATGCATGCATTTAATTTTTTTTGGTGTTTGGTTGTAAGTAAAGTAAATTTTTAATGTAATGTAATGTATTCAAAATACATTAGAAAGGTCATTTTCGGTGTATTTGGAATTTCGATTTAAATAATTCCAAATACATCTTGTAATGATCACCATAGACGTCCGTTTTCGTGAAATTAATATAATTGAATCATCGTAATTACCATAGCCACCGTGGTCGTTGGATCTCAAAAACTTCAGATTATTTTACATTATATTTATTCAACCAAACAGAAAAAAGAAAGACAATGAATTTGTAAAACTCTCAACCAAACAATCAGAAGTAATCCTTTTACATGAATTCATTTATATTGATTAGAAAACTAGTTGTGGTAGAGTGAAAGTTTACTTTACCTTGTTATGAAATCCAAGACACAGTATTTAAAGAGTGAACAAGAAAACTTAATTTTTACATGAAAACATCGGGGAAAAACCATGCTGGAAAAAAAAAAGCTTCCACTATATTTATTTTGAGTACAAGTTTTCCGATAACGGATTATAATAATAGATTGAATGAGAATCCCAAAATCGACAACAACGCCATATAGTCACGCTCGTTGTAATATATGGTAAGATGATCATGAATAGTGGGGAACATCCATTGACGATGAAGGTCATCCTGATGGAGACCGAGGGAGATTGACGACGGTGAGGATCATGGCTAGGCGGCGGCGGTGTGGTTGGTAACCAACGGGGTGGTCGGATTATGCCCGGTGGATTTTCATGTTTTGAGCACTCTCTCTCTCTCCCTCATATGAAGAATGAGGCTATTTATCGATCGGAGGAGTGGCGTCAGAATACATGCAACCAACTCCTCTCCATCTGACGCTCAAAATGATTCTTTTGATCATATGATGTATTTTGTGTATTTGAATGCTCAAATGAAGTCAAAATTATGAGATCTTGGCTTGGATCCGGCCACAAGACACTCGATTTGACTATAAACACTCCATGTTTAAGAGTCGATTTGCACTTGATCTCTACTTGATTTAGAATCGATGGCTTTATCAAGATTCTTCAACTAGTAGAATTTTCGTGGTCATATCTTGCCCTATTTATGATATTATCTCAATCATCCAAAAATATATATGTCAAAAACTTGAAAATAACATATTTTTCAATGAAATTTGCGGGTCCATTAATAATACATTTTGAGAGAACATATTTTCGTGGGAGCACAGATCAAGGTATGTGTCATAAAGCCGTACTCGAATTTGAGGTTATGGACCCATTCTACGCCTGGCGCTGCTTTTTGTGAAATGGTCAAAATAGACCGACTGGAAAGGATGAGATGTGAAAAGGTTATTGCGATTTTATGCTGGGCCGAACGTCAAACTGGCGGGTCGGAACGGGTCATATGCTGGGAAAGCAGCATAACGAGTCTAATGGCAGTCGAGCACAGAGGTATGGCGCTGGCCACTCGCTGAAAATGCAAGCATCGCTGGTCTGGGTTTGGGTCACAACGACGGTAATGGCTGGGTCATGGTTCTTGTTCCCGCCTGAGCGAAGGCCATTGCGAAATAAAGCGCGATGGTCTCCACGCTGGCGAACTGTCCGATTTTTTTAACGGTTTGAGCGATTTTAAGCCATTTTCTTGAGTTTGACCTTTTTCCCATAGGGTTTATAAAACTTAGGTCAGAGAGAAGGCACACTCATATGAGTGTCCCTTCTTCTTAAGAAGTCAGATATCAAGACTGTAGTCATCGCGCTCCGCTTTTAAAGATGTCAATGGACCGACCGGTTCGAGGATCAAGACCCGTAGTTCATACGGCAAGGCTCGATTTTCCCCGAAGAGGTGTCAACGACTCGCCGAACCACCAGTGTCGAGGCTATCAAGACCCGTAGTTCACGGCAAGTGCTCCTCAAAGAGGTAACCCACCTCATCTGACCGGAGGAGATCAAGACCAGTTCATACGGCAAGGCTCCGCTTTCCCTTGAAAGAGGTGTCAACGCCTTCGGACAACATCGGCGATCTGATTTATGGCGAAGCCTATACCGGACATGGCGCGATGGGGTATAATGGTGGCGGTAATCGACGGCGGTGACCAGCTGACTGATGAACGGCTTACGGCGGTGGTCGTAGGTGGTTAGCACGGGGTGATAACCGCATTGTATGAGCATCATGGCGCCGGGCGATGATGACGATGGTGGTTACCGCAGACGACGGGCGATGGTCAAGTGGTAATGCGATCTGGTTGAGATCGACGGGGACGCAAATCGACGCGCTTGGTAGTGGCGACCGGCGACATGGTGGTGACCAACAGGCGATGGCCAGTAACGATGACGGATCTGAAAGGCATGACCAGAATCGGCGGTGACCGGGCGACGTAAATCGCTGCGGACCCGACGTAATTATTAGCGATGGTATGGCGAGGTTGGTATCGTGGTCAATGCAACCAATGATAATGATGGCGATCAAAGGCCGACAAATAATTATGACCCATGACAGTGGTGACCAATGGAGATTACCACTGTGGCGGCGCACGCAGCTGGCGACCGGCAGCGCAAGCAATGATTCCGACGGTATTGGCCGACATGGTCATGGTAACCGGCTACTTTCACCAGGCGATCAGCCTTGAGGCGAGGATGATCGGCGATGATGGTGACCACGGAGATTGTCCAGGGATGCGACGGCTTGGCGGCCTTTCGGCAATAAATGAAGTCGACGTAAATCGCTTAGTCATGCGACGGGGACACTGACCGGGAGATCTTTGCGATGGTCGAGCGATGACGCCATTTGGTTCGCCGACGGGTGGTCGGCGAAATCGGCGACGGCTCACGGTGGCAACCGGTTCGTAAATGGGATGACCGGATGGTGGAACGAGATTGTCGGCATGGTGATGATTTTGATTCAGGGTTGGTCGACTCAATGATGTTAACTCACGCTAACCTATGTGGAAGAGGTTGAATTGAAACCCCGGATTTTGACTCATCCGGTTGTTTGATGGTTAATGACGTGGAAGAGGTCGAATCAATCCGAGATTTTGACATCCGAGGTTTCGGTGTTACGATGCAATACATGTGGAAGAGGTCGTGGAAGTCAACCAGGACCTTTTGACCTATCATGGTTATTTGTCGAGTCTTGCTCGATGACGTTAACTCGTGGAAGAGGTCAATCAACTGGGATTTTGGACTCCAGGTTGTTATCGTGTTACCTGACGTTAACTGGATGAGGTCAATTGAATCCGAGGATTTTGACCTATCCAGGTTTGTCGAGTGTTTGCTCAATGACGCAACTCGTATGGAAGAGGTTGAATCGCCGAGGATTTTTGACCTATCCGAGGTTGTTGTGGTGTTACCCGACGCAACTGTATGGAAGAGAATCACCGAAGGATTTTGACCTAAGGTTGTTTGTCAAAGTGTTACGGCGACATTAATCATGAAAGAGGTCGAATTGACCGCTAAGAATTTTGACCTATCCGAGGTTGTTTGTCGTGGTGTTACCCGGCGACGCAACCCGTATGGACGAGTCAAATTGAACTGATTTTGACCTATTCGGTTGTGTGAGGTGTTACCCGATAACGCAACCTATGGAAGAGGTCGGTGTCTCCGGACCTTTGACCTATCCTGGTTGTTTGTCGAAGTCTTTGCTCGATGATGTTAACGCATGGAAGAGGTCAATTGAATCCGGTGATTTTGACCTATCCGCTGTTATTTGTCGAGTCTTTGCTCAGCGACGCTAACGTATGGAGTAGGTAAAGTTTTGATTGACCAGATT
This sequence comes from Cymbidium sinense, assembly GCA_021442155.1. NCBI lineage: Eukaryota > Viridiplantae > Streptophyta > Magnoliopsida > Asparagales > Orchidaceae > Cymbidium > Cymbidium sinense. Next base: position 57,241,920 of record CM038222.1, read on the forward strand.
GTTTGTCGAGTCTTGCTCGGCGACGCTAACTATGTAAGAGATTAAATTGAATCAGATTTTGACCCATCCGGGTTATTTGTTAAAGTATAACTTGATAACGATAAAAGAACAAAATCAAAACATTCGCTTGTGGTTGTAGCCAAAGTTGCTCCTTAACCTTGGTCTTTTCATTGGTATTACCGACTTAACCGATAATCAATTAGATATCCATAATATTGATTTGGATAATCTTTTGAGATTAAGAGTTACCCCCCAGTTTTCGATAAAATCTGAGGGAACGAAGTTTGATGAATCTTCATTCCTCGCTTGCACTCCTTAAATGCTTGAAATGCTCCACCTCAATGGTGGTTTTGATCTTGTTGGAAATTTTGGTCGCCATACAAGATGAAATAATGGGAATCAATTTCACGACGCAAACCGTTATGTGCTAAAAACTAATATGGTAGAGTGAAAGTTTACAGCCTTATTGTGAAATCCAAAGACACACACGTATTTAAAGAGTGAACAAGAAAACTCCGAATTTTACGAAAAATCTCAAAAGGTGGGAAAAAATCAGTAGCTCAAGAAAATCTTCCACTATATATTTATTTTGGTACAAGTTTTACATAATATGATATCAGAATGAATCCCAAAATCAACAACAAACCATATAGTCACGCTTAGTTGAACGGTTGTAAGATAATGGTGAACAACGAAAAACGACGATGATCCATGATGATCACGAGATTGACGACGGCGAGGATCAATGGCGACGGCGGGTTGGTAACCAACGGGTGGTCATGGATTATGCATGAAGGATTTTCAAGCTTTAGAGCTCTCTCCTCTCTTTCTCCTCCATATGAATGAGAGGCTATTTATGGGAGATGACGTCCTCAGAATCATGCAAAATCCGAATCACTCCTCTCGATCGGACGACTCAAAATGATTCTTTTGATCATATGATATATTTTGTGTATTTGAATACTCAAATGATGTAGGAATTATGAGATCTTGGGCTTGTTAGATCTGGCACGTTCGATTTGACTATAAACACTCTATATTTAAGAGTCGATATTGATTGTTTCTCCGCCTGATAATCGATTGCTACATCAAGATTCGTGCTTCGACTAGTAGTATTTTCAGGGTCATATCAAATATATATTTTTTACACTGTATTTCAAATGCACGCAACCAAACAGCCCCTAAAAATAACAGTATAATCAAAATTTAAATGAGCTCAAATTAAATATTTAAAGTATAATAAGAATATTGGAAACTTAAATTAAAAGATGGAACGATTTCCAAATCGTACATCTTATAATATAATCGAGAGAGAATATAAAAAGTATTTAGTAATATGAATTCTACATACCATAATGAGATTTAAAATTTACTTTTTTTTTATATACTTTACAGAATGTAATGCGTATAATATTTATTATACTTCAATAATTTAAAAATGTTTATCTTTTCATACTTTTTTTTTGGATAAGCAAAAACAAGCTTTTCTTTAAATAATTCATAATTTCCCATTAGGATTTCTAATGATTGGAGAGGATTGATCTAAACAAAATCAGTTCTTTCAGCCAATTTGTCTTGAACTATCCCTTAAATAATTTTTTTATTTAAGTAAATAATTATAACATATTTTATTTCAAACAAAATAAAATTAAAAATTAAAAATAAAATTGATTGGAAATGGACCCCTAATCTTTTGGTTCCTAATGAATCTTATGTATAATTCCTCCAAAGTTAAAGATTTCATCTCAAATACCTTTATCTAATTATGTTATTAATCTTACATGACTAGAAACAAGGTTAAGTTTTAATCGATAGATATATTGTAGATCAACCAATGAGTTTCTTAGGAGTCGTTTGGAATCTTTTTATTTTTATTTTTATTTATATATTATTTTGTTTATATTTTAATTTGGAATAAAATATATTTAGTGATAATAGTTATTTTAAAAAAAAATTTAAATATCCAAATTTAGTTTGAGCATTTTTAAAAATCAAATGATTTTTTAAAACAAAAATTAAAACTATATAAAAAATATATCAAAAAAGGGATTTATAGATGGCTATAATAATTAGTATGATGATATATATATATATATATATATATATATATATATATATATATATATATATATATATATATATATATATATATCAATAAATAATTTGGGAAGAGATACATATTAGGTCATTTTCAACTTTAGTGATAAATGCAATCAACTTTAGTGATAAATGCAATGGGTCCAAAGTTATAAAATATAATAATGTGTTTTGAAGGGATAATTTTATATGCTTTTTGAAGATATATATGAATCATTTTAGACTTGTGTTCTGCCATTAAAAGTTTCAACTATTTGTCTCAACCTTCAAATATTAAGGATAAGTTCAATGTTTTTAATATATATCAAGATGGCATATATTTAAGATTAAATTAATTATATATGAAGAAAACAAATTAAATGTAGATACATATCAAATAAAAAAAATGCAAGCACTTGATCCTGATTACTAAGTAATACATAAATATAAAAATGACTGGATTCTATTCAACATAAAGAATTATGATTGATTGGAATATTTGATACATAGTCGATGACATTTATGTCGATGAATGATACTGAAAAATTTCAAACCATTGACTTTTACTCATCAACAAAAGCTTCTTAATCAAATTATCAAAGTGATAACTGTGGGCTCCGAAAATTCGCCACTAACCTCTCGACAATTGAATGAAGAGAGTTTGATTTAAAATGTCAAGAATTTTGGGCGATTTAAATAGTAGATAAGACACTACCCGAGATTTACTTATTTGGTGATTTTAGATCACTTATTTCATAGACAAGCTTACAGACTCTCACGATGCACAGAAGATAGACGAAAAACACTCTTAAAAATCAATCAATCAGCCTCCAAATTATTTCTAATGGAATGTAATAAACTTATTCTCTCCAAATAGACCAAAAAATCAGACAAAAATTAAAAAAATAATCTGTAATCTAATGAGAGAAAGAAAACTCTTCTAAACCAACCAAATTCAAATTGCTTCCAAATGAATAACATATTCTCTCCAAACGCCAAACCAAGTAAAAAAAAAGAAAATGTTATATACTCTCATGAGAGTATAGAGAGTACAAATGCAAAACTCTCCTAAAAATCAATCAAATAACCTTCAAATTGCTTCTAATGGAATGTAATAAACATATTCTCTCCAAACAGACCAAAAAATCAGACCGAAATTGAAAAAATAATATGTACTATCATGAGAGTACAGAGAGTATAGATGCAAAATACTCCTAAAAATCAATTAATCAGCCTCTAAATTACTTCTAATGGAATGAAATAAATATATGCTCTCTAAACAGGCCAAAAAATCTCACAGAAATTGAAAAAAAAATATGTACTCTCATGAGAGTACAAAAAGTACAGATACAAATCTCTTCTAAAAACCAACCAAACAGCCCCTAAATAACTTGTAATGTCGTATACTAATCATATTATATCCAAAGAGGGTCAAAAATCTGAAAAAAAAAAGACAAATGGATCCGGAGCAGAGAGTAAAGAGGAGACACATACAAATAGTTTAAAAGCAAAGTCCTCTTGCAAAGAACTCCTAATAGTGTAGGAAATATACATTAAATAAAGGAATTTCAAAGAATATCACTAATAAATCATAAAAAATTGGACATATAAAATGGTTAAAAAAATTTACCGATGTATTTTTATTTAATACATCATCTTCTAAATTGGTTGCAAATCATATAACTAATTCTCCATCTTCACGGTTCTCTTCCCAAAATACGAAATAAGATTTTTTATTTCTCTCTCGAAATTCTGTTAGAAAAAACATATTATGCACTGAATATATATATATATATATATATTGCCAATGCCATCCATTCTATGAAGTGAAAAACGTGAAAAATAGCATTTTTTTAATAATGGACACGCGATGTATGAGTCCTGACGAAAACTACGTCCTGACCCATAATATTTTCGTTCAACGGTGGTGTGGTGCGTTGCACCACACCGCAACAAGTTTATTCGGCAATATTTTGGCTATATTTTGAGAAATCTGTGATGCTGATTTATAACCCGATCTACAGATGTAGTGGCAATCAGAAAGTTGTATTTTGACTATTGTAAAATTTAAAAAAAAAATTTGTATACTTATCACAGCTTTTTCATACATCAGCTTCTTCTGCAGCAACTACACCACAGTTTTTTCATACAACTACAATTATCCCAAATAAACCCAAAGAGTAGGGAGGAGTAGGGAAAAGCCAACCAAAGCCCTAGCTATTTTTGTGATGATAGTTCAATCTTCTTATTATGAAATTAATTGATCGGGTACTTGCGCTAAATACTAAATGCTCAATTCTATTATTTTATAACTTGTTCGAATTATGCTCAAATTATATTCCAGCCATTATCAAATTATGTTCAAATTTTATTTGAATAATACCTCAATATCATTTGAAACATGCTTAAATCTTACTCAAATCTTTATTAATTATAAATTTTAATTAGAAATCCACAAATACATTAGGAGTAATTTCATTCTAAATGAATTTCTCATTAAATTTCTAATTATAATAATTAAGACATGCAAATCAAATTATTCTATATATTTATCTCAAGGTCTTATTCAAATTTTATTAAGTCTAATAAACTACAAAAAAAATTGTTTTTATCGTCCTCAGCAATCATGAACGGGAAAGATAGACTGTTTTCTTTAATATTAATATTTTGTAATGATGATTTTTAAATAAATATTAGCAGCTTATTCATATTTTTTAAAATAATAATATAAATAAAAAATGTAGGGATCCTTGCAAACCGACCAACTTATTTTAAATATCCTTTCTATTCAGTACTAGAAAAAAAAAATTTACCTATACAAAATTCAAATCTTATTTATTATAAATATATATTTTGAATTAAAAATAAATAAATTTCATTTTTTTAAAATAAAAATTAGTGAATAGTTTGTTGTTGTAAAAAATTATATTAAAAATATTCTGACTAAAATTTTAATCATAATTGATTTAAAAGAATTTACATCCATTTTATGTTTAATACCATGCATAAATAATTAATCATACTCTAATTTTAAAATTATTTTGCTCACTATATGTTGATACTAAACGTTTTCAATAATGAAAAACTTTTTATTGTAATATTATAAGAAAATGCCCTGAGTTAATGTTACCAAAAATTGAGAAAATAAATCTAAATAAATTTTAATTAAAACTGTACATATTATTATTGAATAACATGATTAGCAAGCATAATGCATGATGTGATGTATACATATTAATTAAAATAAATTTGGCATAAATTTTTTTAAATAATATCATATGATAGTTAAATAATAAAATTCAATATATATATATATATATATATATATATATATATATAAAACACATAATTCTTATATATTTACATATCTAATGCCTAAAGTTTGATATCTACAAATATAGCACTTTTATAAGCATGATAGGTGCATTTCACTTTAAAAAAAAAATTGAGAATAATATTATTTTTTATGTAATATTAATAATTATATATTATTTATATAAATATAAAAAATTAAATACTATATATGTAATTATTAAAACTTGTGCGTTTTATATTTAAATGTCACTAAAATAAATGATAATATTCAAATTGCGTAATATATTATATCTAAATTCAAATATATTTGGACAATATTTAGAATCATTTGCATTTTAAAATAGTGATTTGATCTTATGATTTTTAAATTTATTTGAATCCTATTCCAAGCACTGCCACGTGTGATATACAGATGGAGGTTTTGATTAATATAATTTAAATGTCTCATTGACAGAATTAAAATATTTTGTTTTATATATATATATATATATATATATATATATATATATATATATATATATATATATATATATATATATAACTCATAATGAAGAGACTGACTCAGAATAAATTCAAATCTACAACAAAACCCATCTATTCATTATAATAGTTTTAGTATCATTTCCGTGTCATCCTTTGTGTCATATTATTTGTTTGTGATGATCTGAATAAAATAAATTTTTTTTTAAATATATGTGAACTATATTTCAATACTAAATACTATTTACATGTCATATAAATACCTTTTAATTGAAGCAAAAAGATTGGTTGGTCAGGGCGGACCTATGTTAGGCCAAATTAACTCAAGTCAGATTGATTTAACATTTTTAATTTTTAATTTTTAAATAAATATTTTATTTTAACTAATTTTAATTTATTAATTATAAACAAGGGCTCGTAAATTTGATGGTGATATTATATAATTTTGATATATCATCAAAACAAAATTTTTAATAAAATTTGAATTATGATGTAAATTTTATTTGAAAGTTTTTAAAAATAAATTTATAGTCGACCTAAATATTTGAACGAGATATATGTAGCCACACTAAAAATAACAGTATAATCAAAATTTAAATGAGCTCAAATTAAATATTTAATGTATAATAAGAATATTGGAAACTTTAATTAAAAGATGAAACGATTTCCAAATCGTACATCTTATAATATAATCGAGAGAGATTATAAAAAATATTTAGTAATATGAATTCTACATACCATAATGAGATTTAAAATTTACTTTTTTACATACTTCATAGAATGTAATGGGTATAATATTTATTATACTTCCATATTTTAAAAATGTTTATCTTGTCATAATTTTTTTTTCTTGGATAAGCAAAAACAAGCTTTTCTTTAAATAATTCATATGCTTGTATGTGATATGAATAAATTATACACATCTTAGAAAATGACATAAATATAAATCAATTTTATTTCAATTTGTAATTCTTATTGGCCATCAAAACCATAATATTGGAGAAGATCGAAAGCTCATGCATTCAAATAAAGCCAGACACAAATTAAATTTAGCAAAATTAAATCGACCGCCCATTTTTCTAATTAATTTGTCGTTATATATATATATATATATATATATATATATATATATATATATATTAAGCATTATGAAAAATTGTTTATTTATTAATAATTAATTGTTTATTTTACAATTCAATGAGAAAAAAATTTTAATTTCAGGATGGCCAATTTCCCATTAGGATTTGTAATGATTGGAGAGGATTGATCTAAACAAAATCAGTTCTTTCAGCCAATTTGGCTTGAACTAACCCTTAAATAAATTTTTTTATTTAAATAAATAATTATAGCATGTTTTATTTCAAACAAAATAAAATAAAATTGATTGGAAATGGGACCCTAATCTTTTGGTTACTAATGAAGAGTCTCTAACCTTAGTTAAGTCTTTGCAAGTGAAGAAACTTATTTTTGACCTAAATCTAATTATGTATAATTCCTTCTTGGCAGGGGATAAAGCTTAGCTTGTATCTTATGTATAATTCCTTCAAAGTTAAAGATTTCATCTTAAATACCTTAATCTAATTATGTTATTAATCTTACATGACTAGAAACAAGGTTAAGTTCTAATTGATAGATATATTGTAGATCAACCAATGAGTTTCTTAGGAGTCGTTTGGAATCTTTTTATTTTTATTTTTATTTACATATTATTTTGTTTATATTTTAATTTGGAATAAAAATATATTTAATGATAATAGTTATTTAAAAAAAATTAATATCCAAAATTTAGTTTGAGCATTTTTAAAAATCAAATGATTTTTTTAAACAAAAATTAAAACTACATAAAAAATATATCAAAAAAGGGATTTATAGATGGCTATAATTATTAGTATGATGATAGTGAATATATATATATATATATATATATATATATATATATATATATAATTTGGGAAGAGATACATATTAGGTCATTTTCAACTTTAGTGATAAATGCAATGGGTCCACAGTTATAAAATATAATAATGTGTTTTGAAGGGATAATTTTATATGCTTTTCGAAGATATATATGAATCATTTTAGACTTGTGTTATGCGATTAAAAGTTTCAACTACTTGTCTCAACCTTCAAATATTAAGGATAAGTTCAATGTTTTAATATATATCAAGATAGATGGTTCAAAATTCACACGACCTCTTCATGAAAAGAATGATTTCAAGTGTCTGTTTTTCGTAAACTAATAGTAGATAAGACACTACCTAGATTTCACCCCTCATTTGTGAGGACTTTAGATTTGATTCCATGTTTCCTAGACAATCATAGTTAATTACCCTCCCAGAAGTGAGAGAACTCGAAGGCTAATTATATCGCTTAATACATAACGATAAATGCAACACGTAGAGTTTCATAATTTAAGATATGAAATTCATCATTTGAGCTTAAATCAGATGGTTGGGGGAATGATCGTGTATCTAGATCTCATGGTTCTGTCATCCCAGAACACTTGATTTGACATTGGCTTCTTTGTGAGCTAGAATTTTTTTAATTTGTCACTCCCAACAAACAGTTGCGGAAAGTGGATAGATTGAGTTTGATTTAAGTTTTTTTAATAATAAAGTTTCATTTAAGTAGTTTCAGATCACTATTTGAAAATTAATTAATTAGAATATATTTAAGAATTTTAAATCATGTCAACTCGAAGCTAATAGAGTTAGATCTACTACTGACAAAATCGCCGATATTTCACCGATTTAGGTTTTAGGTTTTGTTAACTGACACCCTAAGACTAAAGAAGCAACTCAAGAAGATCCTGACACTTGAATTTAAGCATTCAAAGATAGGTTAGTCCATGCGGGTGTATTTAAGAATTTAGGTAATTTTATATTTGAATTAAAAGTTTTATATCCTGTCAACTCTGTTTAACTGTTAACAGAGGATCAGATCTACTATCACCTGATAGAATTCGCTTCTCAGATATTTCACTGATTTGAAACTCATATATCATTGTTAGTTTAGTTAACCCACAGACTAAATGGAAGCAACCCAGAACATTCTCTTGAATTTAAGAATTCAAAGATAGTGTCACGCTGTGTATTTAAGACTTTATGTAGTGTGTATTTCTTAATTATGAGATTGATTTTACATTTTTTTTCATTTAATTCTAATTTAGCCTGCGCAGCCTTTTCAGACATTAAAATTTGCACTTGAAATCTCTATGTTCGAGCACATGTAGGTGTTCATAGCTTAGATAATTTCACCTAATTAGTGATTTCATTGAATTTGAAAATGATAATTAGGATGAAATTCCTTGATTTTTGGTTGAAGGAAGCCCTACAATTTTTATAGATTTTTATTTAGTATCACTTTCTGTCTGCTTGTATAAAGGGTTGTAGATCTGGTGGTGAAGAAGATGATTTGATTTAAATTGTAGTTTAAAACAATACTGGCACTTAGTTTAGTTATTGAGTTTATAATTATCTCAACTTGATTATGTTCAATTTACATCAATTTTGGTAAATTATGCTGATTTCAGTATTTGTTGCTTTAGCCCTACTCATGCTTATTGGCTACCATATTAATCACCTTCACATTTGTATAAGAGCTATTAAACCCAATTTGGATTCATTCTTAGATTTTAAGTTTATTGCAAGTTTGTTATGAGTTTAGCATTAGTCTCCCCCAAATTCCAATTAAAGCTTGCTTAATTTTGAGAAATTTACAAGAAAAGATAACTCACTCATTACTTTCATTTAAATCATAGAAAATAGCTATTAGAGTTTGTGAGTTTTATATTAGTCTCCCCTAAATTTCACTTAGATTTTAAATAAATATTCTATTCTTCCCAAAATTTGCTTTAAAGGCTCCCCCCCTTTTTCTTATTTCCCACTTTTAGTTTAAAATTAGTTGCAAGTTTTCTTACTTAGCGCTCCTAAGTCAGCTCATTTTACCCTCCCATTTTTTTCTAAGTCCAAAGATTTGACACAATTTTGGCACATCCCAGCATTATCCCAGTGTAGAGGGCTACATCGGGAGTATTTTGGCTTACTCAGTACGCCCTCTGAAAGATAAGTGGTGTCTTTGACACCACCATTTTATTCTCCTCTTGAGCACAACGAGGCATTCAGACCTGAAAGAAAATAAATGCAATATATATATATTCATTTTCCCCTTTTTTTCTAAGTCTGGAAATTAGACAAAATTTTGGCAAAGATTGCCTGGGGAGCGACATCTAACAAGTGTTTACTGACGCCTCTATCGAGAATGAGTAGATTTTGCAACACCATATTTATTTTTTCATCCCGTCGTGCCCTCTTGAGCACAACGAGGTCTTCAAACTTACAAAGAAACACAAGCATACAATATATATCCATTTACATATCCCACATATTCTGACTTATTTTGACGCTACAATGCAGGAAAAAAGCAGTATGTGATTGGGAAAGTAAGGTAAAGAGTGCGCGCTGAAAATCGAAAGAAGAATTCGCCTATTGACAATGTTCTTTCCCCTATTTTGCTGCAATGCAAAGGTAGGAAGGCTAAAGCAAGGAATGCGACGTCGGAATTCGAAAGAAGAATTCGTCTCTTGACGATGTTCTTCCCTCGATTGCGGCGAAGCGAAAAGTGAAAAGGAAAAAGGTGAGGAATGCAACGTCAAAAATCAAAAGAAGAATTCGTCTCTTGACGATGTTCTTTCTCATTTATTCAAAAAAGTCTTTGAGTGCGACACCAAAAATCGAAGAAAAAATTCACCTCGACGATGTTCTTCCGATTTGATCAGAAAAACTAGAAGCTACTGCGGGCTAAAAATTGAAAGAATTTCCTCGACAACGTTCTTCCGATTCATGATAAAGTGAAAATTAAGCTAGTAGAGCGACGGAACCGAAGAAGAATTTGCCTCTGATGTTCTTCCTCTCAGTCAAGCAAAATGATGAAATTGGATGTGTATGTGAGAAGGATCATATGGGCCAGGTTTGGTTGATGCCAGAACAAGCTACAAGGAAGGAGGTTTGCTGGCTGACGGGTTGTGGGCTGCAGGGAAGAAGGCTGGTGAGCCGTGGGCTGGAGGGAAGGAGGCGGGCTAGAACAGTGGGCTGTGGGCTAGAGGCGGGCTGGACTGGTTTAATGGTGGGTTGCAGTTGCGAAAGACACGAGCGGGCCGACGATAGTGGGATTTAATGCGAAACGGTGGGCTGGCAGTGAGTTTCTATGGAACAACGGAGCGCGCGTGGCTTTGCGGCGGGCGCGGATCGGCACCGGAGGGATCGTGTGAGTTCGGTGGTAGAGCAGAGCGGAATGGTGGCAGAACGGGCTTGGTCAGCGATGGAGCAGATCGAGCTAGAGGTGGGTCATGCGGTTCGGCTGGCGAGTCGCAGGCTGCGGGGATGCGGGTTGTGCGACGGGCGCGGAAGCGGGTCGAGCGGCGGGATGGGCTGCGGGTTCTGGCTTGGGCACCGGGTTTCTAGGATGCGGGCTACAGTTCCGGGCCAGACGGAATGCGCGAAACGCAGACGGGATGCGCGGGTTGGCTGAGCGGGCCGACGAGCATAGAATTGTGGGTGGCACCAACGGTGAGCAAAGCGCCGGCAGCCTGGACGGAAATCGAGAGGAAATTTCAACTGGTGGAGGAGATTTTTTTTTACCTGGATTCTTCTTTCTTCTTTCCAACGAGAGAGAGGGCAGGAGAAAGAGAGTAGTGGGAGAGAATGAGGAGGGAGAAGTGGGAAGAACAAGGGGGAGTGGTTATCTTTTTAATTTTTTTAATTTTCTTTTTTAGAAAACTGAAAATAGGGGGAACGGTTGAGCATGGGAGTAATTTAAGAATTTTTTTAATTAATATTAAATTTATTAAATAGTCTTAATGTAGATTTCATGCCGATAAATGTACATAGTCAATATATATATCAATTTAGGGTAATTCCATTATTATGAATGCAATGACGCTGTCCGTTTTGTGATCGGAGATCGTTTGGTTCGAGTGACAAAAAGAATTTCACCAAATGCAATCATCGCCGCTCCCTCGATTTTCGTGAAGACTCATCTGAATTGAGTACAAATAATATTTTTTGATAGATTTTGGCATTTCGAAACCAATGAAATGATCAATTTTACAAACGGAGGTCATTTGATTCTCGTCGATGCCTCCTGATCTCGAGCATGCGGCGACGACTCGAAGCTTGATTGGCTCATCGTCATATATAATATTTATATCCTAACCAATGTTGACACTCAATGCGATGAAGTCCGTTCATCGACGGAGGTCATTGATTTGGTGACGCCTAGTATTTCAAACCGATTTGCGCGCTACCACGATTATTTGACATTTAATGCATAATTGCGCATGTCTCATTTGATAGATTTCAATATTTTGGAGCTAATGATGCAATCAATTTTGTGAACGAGGGTCATTTGAATTGCATCAACGCCTCGATATATGCGCAAAAGATATCGACGACTCGAAGCTTGATCATTAAGTTGTTATATTATATCTTGACCAATTTTGATGTTCTAAATATGATGGTGAAGTCTGCTCATCGACGGTCATTTCGATCATTTTCATGACGCCCAAAGCATTTGAATCACTTACCTCAAGTCCGTCGAATTCAATTTGTAGGCTTGATTTGATTTATGACATATGTGGAGGTCAACAAATGCCCCCCAACAATTATCATTTGCCCATGGAGCGAGTCACACTTGTTAAAAACTGACTGACCATTTGGGGCTTCCAGAGCTTGGATCATTTTAGCTTTGATTGCAGTAGCTTATGGAGCTTTGATAGGATTTGTCATTAGTATGCTGCCTTGTTCAGGACATACTAAATGATAGACTTGACCGATTTGTCAAAATCGACTTGTCGGGTTGATAAGAGCTCTTACACCATCTACTATATACTTCAATGACTTTGCTGAAGATCTCCTTTTTTATGTTCTTGCAGATTTAAGTCTCATTCGACCTTAGCTTCATGCTTTGTTGGGTTTGATGGAGAAATTAGTCTACTTGTTTTGATGAAGGACTCCGCTAGGGAATCAGTTTATTCATGTTTGACCGGCTTTGAAATTCCTTTTGTCCTAGCTTTGAGCTTGATGGACTTGATGAAGGATTGACCTGATGTGTCAACATTGACTTGTCAGGAAGTGTATGTATGTCATGAACCCCATGTTTTTGCTTGATGATCTGAAGGATACATACAAATGACCCAGCCTTCCTGCTTATATATGGTCAATGTTGAGTTATTAGTTTAGCAATGTATGCTTTAACAAACTGAATAATCATGAAATTCCTTTAGTCCAGCCATCGGCTTTGTTTGAACTATGGAATTGCTTCCTCACCCGTGCTTTGACTGACTTGATGAAGATATGCTTTGATGCGTTTTGAGCTGCATCATTTGAGAATAGACTGAAATATCACCTTGTATGTAATATGAAGATTGATTTGAGGTACTCTTGAATTGAGCGCTTCCTCAACTTGCCTTGATTTATCGATCAAGTAGAGAGATCTCTTGGATCCTGGTTGCTTGTAATCACTAAGTTGGATCTAGTTTGAGATTGAACAGTTATCATTGACCGATGAGCGGGCTCTTTCACTATGGTTTTTTTACGGCTTGTTGAGTGAGGAGAGCGACAACAACTCGGCCATATTTGGGCTTGTTGAGTTCGACCTTTAGAACCTACTCGAGTCTTCGACTTAAGCTGAAGTGGGTTGGTGGTTTTGTCATCAGACTAACGAATGGGGACTCTTTCACTGCGGCCTTTTCTTGTGGCTTGTTGAGTGAGGAAAGCGTCAACAACTCGGCCATTTATGGACTTGTTGAGTCCGACCTTTAGAACTCATCCGTGTCCTTGACTTCAAGATGTAGAGGTTGATGTTTCTCCAACTCAATTGATTGAAACTTCTGAAATCAAGAGTTCTTCTAACTTGATCTCCAGAATTTGGTAAATCTAGGTGATAAATTTCTTGACATTTAGGGTTGTCGTTTCATGTGTAGAAATATATTCTTCTTCTTTTTGTTTCTGCAAGAACATGCAACTTAATAGTAATAATTACAGATATGTCTAGGGATTTCGGCGTAAAGTTCGATATCAACCTGAATAAGAATATATTTGAGGATCTCATCTTTTGCACGATGTCACATCAAATAAATTTAATATAAACTAAAAAAAATGCCCCCTGTCTTGCACGGAGAATTCTAAAGTACATTTAGGAATTTTCAAGATGAAAATATATAAATATATCCATATTTGAATTGATGTACTCTAAAGAATATTTTAATATACAACATTGATTTCATCTGTGTATAGAATATCTAAAATGCCCCATGTGTAACAGGAGAATTTTCACGGAAAAGTTTTTCCATCTAGAGTATGTTTATTTAGGGATCTCGGCATGAAGCATGATGTCAACCTAAATAGATATACTAAAAAAATGTCCCTTGTCTTGCAGGGGGATTTCTATTATACCTTGGGAATGTATTTGTCATGTATAATATTTTTTCAGGTAATGACCTTTGATTGGCGGCATTGGTCTTTCACCCTTTAGGTTGATGAGTTGATATGCCACTCCTTGATACACTTTTTCAATGACAAAAGGGTCCCAGTTAGGCTCAAACTTGCCACCAAACTTTCGATTGGGAATAATTGGTCTTCTCAGCACCAGGACTAATTCTCTTTTTTGGAATATTCGAGGCCTCACCATATGGTCAAAAGCTCTGGACATCTTTGTTCGATAGACTTCCAGATTTTGATGAGCTTGTAATCTAACTTCATCAAGCATGTCGAGTTCCTCCATTCTCAGATGAGCATTTTGATATTCCATTAGATTATACTGGATGGCTACTTAAAGTGAACGCAACTCAACTTCAAGTGGAAGAACTGCTTCAGTTCCAAATACCAATGAATAGGGAGTGACTTTAGTCGACGTCTTGTAAGTAGTTCGATATGCCCATAGAGCCTCTACTAGCTTGGCATGTCATTCTCTTTTATTTTTAGTAAGAATCTTCTTGAGTAGCTTGACTAATGTCTTATTGAAGGCCTCTACCAAACCATTTTCTCTTGGATTATATATTGAAGAGTATCACCAATCAATTTGATGTCGATCGACGAATCTATAAATCTTTGCACTTTTGAAAGCTGTGTCATTATCAGAAATTATTCGACGTGGCACTCCAAATCTATAGACCACATTATGCGTGAAGAAGTTGATCACTTGGTTAACAGTAACTTCTTTAAATGGAGTAGCTTCAGCCCACTTAGAGAAACAATCAGTCGCTGCTAGGATGAAGTGATGTTCAACTGACGATGATGGATCAATTGGTCCAATTACATATGTACCCCAACATTCGAATGACCAGGATGCTATTGTTGGGTGTATTGAATTTGGAGGTTGATGGATGAGATCCCCATGTACTTGATACTCATGACACTTTTTAGCATGATTAATACAGTCTCTCACCATAGATGGCCAATAATAACCCATCCTTTTGATCTTTACTGCCATCTTGGGACCTGACTGATGTGCGCGACAAAGTCCTTCATGAACTTCAACCATGTCTTTGCTAGTTTCATCTACACCTAGGCATCGTAGCCACATTTGTTCAAAGGATCTATGATATAAAATGTTATTGATGAAAATATAGTGTTGCATTCTCTTTTCGATTTGAGCTGCCAGTGATTTATTACTTAGTAATTTTCCTTCTTTAAAGTAGCCGATGAAGGGTTGCCTTCAATCATGTAGCTCTTCCACAATAAAGGCTTCACACTGCTTTTCTGAGGCAATATCATTCTTAGCTCTTTTTGGTATAACTTCTTGTTGATTTTGGGGAATATGAGGAGCAACTTGAGTCACATCCTGGTGCGTTAGATTTGATAACCCCTCTACCTGCGAGGATTGATACTTTATCGGCTCTAGAACTCGATGAGTAAATATGCCAATCATGACATAATCACCATTCATACTTGCCATTTTCTTAGCTAGTTTTGCTAAACAATCAACTTTGTTATTCTCGGATCGAGGGACTTGAGTTAGTGTGATAGTTGGTATCTGCTTCATAAGCTCAAGAACTCGCTTGTGATAGAAAGCTAACTCAAGCTTGTTGATTCTATTATGCCAAGTACTTAATTTATAATAAGCTGAGAATCACCGAAAATATGCAAGTTCTAAATGCCTATAAAAATAGCTTCTTCGAGACCTGCCACTAATGCTTCATATTCAGCTTCATTATTAGTTCTTGGCTCGATCAATCCATATGATCATCTCATTATCCCTCCTTCTGGTGTTATGAAGATGATGTCGATTCCTGCTCTTGCTCTTGAAAAATTTAGATGTTGGATTTGTTTGATCGATGAGGCTCCATCAAAGTACATTTCTTAAATTTGTGATTTTTCTCTTTCATGAATGAGCATAATTTGCTCATTGGGAAAATCGTCATTAAGACGAGTCCGCTAGGATGACATGTTCAGCAAGAAAATCTGCCAAGACTTGTCCCTTCACTGTTTTCTACGGAACATATGTGATATCAAATTGTAAAAGCAATATTTCCCATCTTACTAAGCGATCTATCAATGCTGGTCTTATCATCATGTACTTAAGTGGATCGATCCTCGAGATGAGGGTAATCTTATGAGATAACATATAATGACGAAGCTTTTGGACATCTTTGCTCAGTAGACTTCTAGATTTTATTGAGCTTGCGCCCTCATCATCAAGTCCATCAAATTCTCACATCCAGAACACATTCTCATCTTAAGTGAGATTGTGTTGAATGGCTACTGTGAGGTAGTTCAAGTTCAACTTCATGACAAGACTTTCACCCAAATACTTTAGCATGAGGAGTGAATTTTATGGGAGTACAGTCTAGATGTCACATTGTTGTCTATTTATAAGGGAATTTTACTTCGAGATTTTGGCCTCCAAATTTGCTCACCTATTTGTCGGGACCTTTCGACGGTGGATTCTTGGACCTATGGTCCAAGTGTCATGCCTCGATGCTCACCATGCGGGACTTGAATTAATAGACATCTTGTCAAGGTTGTTGGAGGAGGTCTCCTTGAAGGAGAAACTCTATCCTTCATAATGACAGGACTTTAATATTTTCTTTTTATTAGTCCTTTCTCCTTAGCAACTTTGAGAACTTGATACACTCTTGCATATACAGGTTCGAGTTTACTCACTGAAGAAGTTGGAACACGCTATCTGAATGCTGTTTGATTTGACCGAGAGTTGTTCGCTTATCCTTCTTAGTCAAACCTATTATGTTGGAACACTCCTCGTTCACAATTAGTTGTACAATTTTACTTGAATAATGTTGAACGTAGCTCACATTTCTCTTTTCCCATCCTTAGCTTGCTTCCATTTGAAGAAGCTTTTGTGCTGCTACTTCTTCTCGAGGCTTCAGCCTCCATATTTATTTTTCTTTCTACCGGGACCTTTTGGCAACAGATTCCTGAACACATGATTTAGGTGTCACGTCCTGATGCTCACCGTGCAGGAATTTTTTTAAGACGGTCTTGAGCATTACCCACTGAGAGTAGCATTTTTTTAATGAAGTTTTTTCATTTATCACTAAAAATTGGGCATTAATTTTTTAAACTCATGTGCTTGTAGATAGAGTTTCTTTAGAAAGGTTGAAGCGATTGTTGTTGAGCCCAAAACACTACTTAACATCACCAAGAGAGCTATTCCTTTTCACCCATCTCAAAATTTTCAAATTTATTGGGGGAAAATATTTGCTTCAAAGTTTATTGAATGACCAGATTCACAACTATTGGGCTCACAATTTAGTGTTTCTTCTCCTTTGCCTTATACTCAATTTTCCTCCTAAGAGAAGGTTTCGATCATACCTTCCTAAAGGTTCAATTGGCGGAGGTTGTGGCATTCACTCATGATTGAAACTTTCTCGCTGAAGGTTCTCTTCTCCACGCTTTAGAATGACCCAATCCTTCGAATACGGAGACTCTCTCTTGAGGAGCCTCGATAACAACAGCGATCATTTTAGTCATTCTCCTCCCATGCACAGGTTGGTGTGTATAATATGCATATGCTTCAGGTGGAGGATTATTTGCAACGGTGATGGCTAAAAGTCAACACTATCAAATTGAATAGTAGCTCCAACAAACCCAGTATTGATTACAGCATTAGCCAGATGGATATTGGCTCCACGACTAAGTTGCATGACAAACGGTGTTCTGAAGATCCATCGATATACAGAACAAACAAATTAATCATAAGAATATGATTGATTTAAATTTAATTTCATTGATGATTGATTTTAAATATTAATTTTATCATGCTTCACTGCTACTATAGCTTAAATTCGACTATCCAAAGATGGAAAGAGAATCTTGTCCCATGAGTGCAAATCTGTGGGCTCAAAATTTGCCGACCTTCTTCATGAAGAGAATGGTTTAAAGTGTTGTAATTTTCAATGCATGAATAGTAGATAAGACATTTTACATTTTGCCCTCATTTGGTGAGGACTTTAGATCTGTTTCGTTTATAGGCATAATCCCCTATAATTATTACCTCCCAGAAGAGAGAACTTTCGATTAAGGCTAGTCATTAGATCACTTAATACATTGTGGGCTTCAAAAATTTTACCACCGACCTCTTCGATGAGAAGAGTAGTTTAAAGTGTCTTTGTGGAATTTTTAGAAGGCAGATGGAATAGTAGATAATACACTACTCAGAGATTTCATCCTCATTTGGTGAGAACTTTAGATCTCATTCTAGGTTTCCTATAGGCACAAGCCCCTATAGTTAATTACCCATCCCAGTAAGTGAGAGAGAACTTTCAATTAAGGCTAGTCATTTAAATTGTTAAATGCAAAGATAGAAGAAGATGAGTTTTAGAATTTAAGTTATGAAATTTATCATTCTTAAACTAATGGATGGATGGGAATGATGATGCCCGATCTAGATCTCATGCCCCGGCCATCACCCTACCTTCTAAAAGGTAGAATGAATTCAACCCGACAAGGATACTCATCAACAATACATGGGTTACATCATCTAAGAAATTCTTGTAGACCTGGGGTGATGTTTATCTAAGGAGACTATCTTAAGTCCACCATAGCTGACAGAGGATTTTTTGCCCTATCAATTATACTATATGATTCACAACTCAAAGAGCCATCGAGCATACGAACAACCAGATTGTAATATAATGGAGACCGCCAAACCACATCAAAGGACTCTACCATAATCGCTATCGTAAAGCCTATTGGCCAAGCCACGCAGTTCAAAGGATATGAGTCACGCCCCACTAAAGAGATTAATTGAGTGAACATGTGTAATACTTGATTTGACATCGCTCTTTGTGAGCTAGAGTTTTCTTAATTTGTCACCCGACAAACTATAAGAAGGTGGATATTGAGTTTTAAGTTTTAATGATGGAGTTTCATTTAAGCTGACGATATTTAAAATTTATTGATTAGAATATATTTAAGAGCTTTAGATCCCTGTCAACTATGTATTAACAAGAGGATTAGATCTACCGTCACCCATGTAATTAGTTTATCGATATTTCACCAAAGTTTCTTATTATAGTTTTATTTTGTTAACCCCACAAGACTAAACCTAAAAGCACGCAAGAACATCCTCAAACACTTGAATTTAAGCATTCAGCATAGTGTCGGGGCACATGCGGGTGTATTTAAGAATTTATGTACTTTTGTGTTTGAATTATGATGTTGATTTTGTATTTTTATTTAATTATAACTTAACCCGCGCAGCCTTTTCAGACATTAAAATTTGCACTTGAAATCTCTATGTCCGAGCACATGCAGGAATTTATAGTTTAGCTGATTTCACCTAATTAGTGATTTCGTTGATTTTTAAAGATCATAATTAGAATGAAATTTCTTAATTCTTGATTGAAAAAAGCCTCCATGATTTTTACAAATTTTGATTTAGTATCGTCTTCTATCTGCTTGTACAAAGAGTTGCAGATCTAGTGGGGAAGAAGGCATTTTGATGCTATAGGTTCGAAGGATAATTTAATTTATCATTTTAAGAAGAAGATTTACCCCTCAAAGTAATTCTTATTTTCTCCCTCTTTTATTTTAATTTAATTTCCCCCTCTTTTGTTCAAATTAGATTTTCCCCCTCTTGTTCAAATTTGATTTTCCCCTCTCTTTTGTTTAAATTTGATTTCCCCCTCTTTTGTTCAAATTTGATTTTCCCCCTTTTTTGTTCAAATTTGATTTTCCCCCTTTTGTTCAAATTTGATTTTCACCCTCTTGTTCAAATTTGATTTTCCCCCCATTTTCTTATTTGACGCTTTTTTAGTTTAAAATTAGCTACAAGTTTTCCTATTTAGCTCTTGTTATTTTTATTTTATTTTCTCATTTTTCTAAGTCAAAAGATTTAACATTTCAGCCTCGGCATCATCCCCGTGGAGGCTACATTGAGTTTTGGCTTACTCAGATTCCTTTTAGATAGAGTGGTGTCTTGCAAACACACTTATTTTTTCATCTCAATCTCGCACAACGAGGTCTTCAAACCTGCAAAGAAATATAAGCATATGTATATATTCACATTCACAAATCTCACATATTTTGACATTTTTCGCTACTGTAAGGCAAGAACCGATGCAGATTGTGAATGGGTAGTGCATCAAAATCGAAGAATTCACCATCGACGTGATGTCTTCATTTTGGCGGTGCAGAAGTGGTACGGCTAAAGCAAAGGGTGTGATGCCAGAAATCGAAGGAGAAATTTGCCTAGTGACGATATTCTTCCCTATTTGACACACATCGAACTGAACAGAGGAAGTAATGCCAAATCATAAGAATTCTACTAACGATATTCTTTCCCGATTTGCGGCGTAGTGAAAACGGTGAAATTCGGATGAGTTGCGAGCTTGCTCGGATCAATTTGAAGGTTGAACGGGCGGTGGGAAGGCTGGACGGGCTGTGGAAAGGGGGCTGGTGGGTTTACGGGCAGTGGAAATGGGTTGGCTCGCAGGTCAGGATGGGTTTATGCGGGTCTGGAAGTCCGTGGGTGCTGGGCGCGCGGCTCACGGGTTCGGGTCGCGGTAGTGGCTGACGCGACCGAGCGCAGTATTGCCGCTGGAGCTGAGTACCGGTAGCGGAAGCGGTCGGAGCGCGGGATCGCGCGGTGGGTGCGGGATGATCGCTTGGGTCAGTGCGTAGGTGACAGGTTGTGGAGCACGGATGAAACGCGGTTGCGGGAGAGCGGGCCAGCGGAGCGCCAGAGGCGGGTCGCTGTTACAGGAGACCTGGCCGGTTACCGGGGTTGCACGGCACGGCGAGTTTGGCAACGCGGATCGCACAGAATGGCGGTAGCGGGATACGCGTGGGTGCGGCAGGCGGCGAGACGCGTGGCATTTTACGTCGGCGGTGGGATTTTGCGCCAGCGAGGATTTCACGGGAACAATTGCGCTGCGGAACAGTGGCGCTTCACATGTCGAAAATTTTGGAGAGGAGCCTTTTACCTTTTCTGGGATGTGAGAGGGGAATGCAGGAGAGAGAAACCAAAGACTAAAATGAGGGGTGCGTGGGAGAGAATTGGAGGGAGTTAGTTTTTCTTTTTAGTTTTTTTTTAAATTTTAAATTAGGGTAGTTTTTTTCATGAAACTGAAAGTAGGGGGAAATGGGGGTAATTTGGAAATTTTTTAATAAATTTTGAATTTATTAAATATTTTTATGTGAGTTTTGCCGATAAGACATTTAATATATATATATATATATATATATATATATATATATATATATATATATATATATATATATATATATATATATATATATATATTTAAGGTAATTCCATCATTTGAACGAATTTAATGTGATGCCATTCGGCTTTGGTAAACTAAGTTGAGTCAATTTTAACTCAAATACGCACCACCTTCTACTGCTCGATTTTGCATTGACTTGCCTAAATCGAATTGCATTTGATAAATTTTGATGAAGTCATAACATCAATTTTAACGTATTTGATTGCGGTGCCTCTTGACCTGATATGCGTGTAAGGCGTGATAACTCGAACTGCTCGCTGTTCATCAAGTATTTATATCCTCACCAATTTTGACATTTTGAATGTGATGGCAAAGTCCTCTTATCGATCGAAGGTCATCTGAGTTAATGTCGGCGACGTCTAATATATTTCAACCTCGATTTGTGCATTATCACTTCAATTCACTCGACATTTGTACAGGCAAACCCGAATTGAGTGCGTATAGTCTTATTTGATAGATTTTGACATTTTGAAGATAACGACGTGATCAATTTCATGAACGGAGGTCATTTGGACATCGTCGCAGCTTCTCGACTTTGGTATATGCAATGACACATTGATAGCTCGAATGCTTAAATAATTGCTCGTTAGATTTTGTAATATTTATATTTTGATCAATTTCTACATTTTGAATGCGACGGTAAAGTCCGTTCATCGATTGGAGGTCATTTTGATCATTTTCAGTGACGTCAAGCATTTTGAATTTGACAGCCGCCACCTTCAAGTCCGTCAATTGATTTGTGGGCTTATCTTGACATGACATGTGGAGGTCATACATAAGATAGTGCATAGAGTTTTCATAATTTAAGATATGAAATTTATCATTTGAGATTAAACCGGATGGTTAGGGGAATGATGACTTGCCCGATCTTGATCCCATGGTTCGCCATCTCAGGGTCCCTAGTCTACTTAGTAGGAGGTAGTCACCCAACGGATCCTCATCAAGAACACATGGGTAATGTCGCCCAAGAAATCCTCACTGGGTGGTGTTTATCAAGGACAGTGACTTAAGTCTACCTTAGTCGGTATTTGTCCTATCAAGTATACCCTATGATTAACAATTCAAAGGCGAGCCATACAAAGGCTACACAGATCATAATATAATAAAGTTTGACTACCAAATCACCGATCAAAGAACTCCGTCGTAACTACTTCATCTCATGTGGAGCCTATTGGCCCAAGTCAATGCAATAAAGGACACGTGCCACGCCCATACTAAGAAAATTGATTGATCGAACATAGTAGAATACTTGATTTGATATTAGCTCCTTTATGAGATAGAGTTTTCTTAATTTGTCACCCCTGATAAATAGTTGTGAAAGATAAATAGATTGAGTTTGATTTAAGTTTTTTAATGATAGAGTTTCATTTAAGCAGTTTCAGATCGCTATTTGAAACTTGATTAATTAGAATATGTTTAAGAGTTTTAAATTAATTGATTGAATCAAATATATTTGAGAACTTTAGATCCTGTAAACTCTGTTTAGCTCCTAACAGAGGATCAAATCTACTATCATATGATAGAATTAGCTTCTTAGATATTTTAATAAGTTGAAATTCTTATAATAATTGAATTTTTAGATTTTGTTAACCTGGACTCGGTCCTATGACCAAATCGGATAACAACCCTCGCAGCATCCTCAGACACTAAGTTTAAGCCTTCAGTATAGTATCGGGGCCTATGCGAGTATTTATAGCTTAGATAATTTCATCTAATTAATGAAACCATTGATTTTAAAAATCATAATTAGAATGAAATTTCTAATCTTTGGATTGAAAGAAGCTCCATAATTCATGTAAAATTTAATTTAATATCGCCTTTTGTCTGCTTGTACAAAGAATTGCAAATTCAGTGGTGATTATGTAATAGAATTAGATTTATATTTGCACTCAAAATATTGTGTCTTTACTTGACTTGTTAATAAATATTTAACTCTCCATTAGTCATCACATTCAATTTCTATTTTCCCTAAGCAAGCTTATCCAAATTGAAGCTCTTTTCTAATATATGTCAATTATTGCCTACAAAATCTTGACCATACTTGCTAATAAGTTATTTAATTTCAGTGAGAATATTTTATGAAGCTCATCTCAATCCTATTAGTTTTGTTTTGTTTCAAATTCAATTTTAAATGAAAGACCCAAATGGTTCTTTTAAAGGCTATATTCATGAATGATCATGAGTTACCTAACTGAATTTGTGCTTATAAGAAAGCTCACAAATTACTTACACACTTTATTCTCAATTTGAAATTGGACATTTAGATTTTCCACTAATCATTATCCCTTAATTTTCAATTGAAATCCTTACTTTACTTGATGTCGAATGTGATTATTTAAACATTCAATTGATTTTATTCATATTGATTACTTGTAAATGAATTTAACATTTCAAATGTTCAAAGAGAAGTTTTACTTACATGAAAAGACATCCGATCTAATATGAATTTATCCTCAACTTCACATCAAATTTCATGCTTGTTAAGAATCAAACTTCAAACTTATTATGAGTTTTTTGTGAGTTTAGTATTGGCCTCCTCAAATTTTACTTGTAATCTGACTTTCTCATCATCACTTACTTCCTTCTTCCTATCTATAATCATCACCTTATACTCTATTAAGATCTCTTCGATGAAATGACTATTTATGTTCTTTTGATCTACAGGGACTGACCTAGGGTGGCAATCCTTTACCATATGATCCTCAGTGGTAGGGGTGCTTAAGCTGATGAAGTACTAAGCATGGCAAGTTCTATTGCATAGAACCTCCCATCTATCCTCTTTCTTCTCTTCTCCACCTTGCTATATTTATGAAGTGATGTCAACACTCTTAGATCGCTACCGCTTATTCTCTACTAATGGTATATGAGCCCAAATTGGGGAGCTCGACCTCACATCATCAGCGTGATAAGATGAAGTGTGGCACTTGGGTTGCAAGCAGATCACCAAAAATGGAGATTTCTCCCCATATGTGTTCTTATGATACTTGGTGGGGATGTCAAAGGGTGATACATGAACTCGTGATGGTGGATAGTATGTTGAACAAATTTAAATAAGTATTCTATTCTTTCAAAAAATTTCTTTAAGTGCTCTCACTCTATTCCTCTTTGATTTAACATTTATCTTTATATTTATCATATATCGTTTTGTTTAACTTAAGTTTAGGTGATTTCCATTTGAATTTGTTTAAATCTTGAATTGCAGTCTAAATTTCGGTTGCATTTTGACAATACTCCAGCATCATCCTTGTGTTGGGAGCTACATCGGAACTATTTTGGCTTTTCGTCATACTATTAAGCGTAAGTGGTGTCTTCACACTTCACAACTTCTATATTAATTGGGGTCTTGCATTGGTGTCCAAACATAGAGATTAGGGTAAAACAAAGTCTGATAAAACTTCGGCAACATTTCAACATCGGTAACCAACAATTTTTTGAACACTTTCTTTTCTCACAGTAGAGTGGTGTCTTTCGCACCACACAATCTTTTACTCACCATTGGACGATTGAAACCTACAAGAGACATAAACACACACACAAATATATATATATATATATATATATATATATATATATATATATATATATATATATATATATATATATATATATATATATATATATATATATATTCCACATTCACATTCTTACACAATGATGAACTTGCGTATCCCTATAGGAAGTTCGGCCTAATACAAGAGGAATTCAAGTTTCAAATCTTGCATTTACTGATATTTGATTTCCGATTTCTGATTTGCTGAAATTAATTGGGTTTTGTGGCTCGATATCGAAAAACGAAGAAGATAGGGAGAAGGAAAGATAGCAGCAACTCGGCTTTGACTTAATCGGAAACAAAGAAGAGAGGGAGAGTGAAGAGAAAAGGGGCTGTCAACTAGGGAAGAGGGTAGTACGGAGGGCATGGAGAGGGAAAACGGAAGAAGAGAAATGGAATTATCTTACCCTTGTGGAGAAGAAAGAAGGGGAAGAGTCTTGTCGTTGAGTGTGGATGGACCAAGAGGAAAGGAGGAAGAGGGATCAGAGAGTTCAGGTAGAATGAGGAAAGAAGAAGGAGAGGGAAAATGAGGACCTTCAGTTGAAGAAAACCAGGAAAAAAGCAGGCTTGCAGTTTAGCCTGCAATTTGCAGGAGGCAGGCGAAATCGAGAGGGAGCAGTTGAGGAATGCTCAAATGAAGCTTGGAGGGAACAGTTGAGAGGAGATCGTGCGGTTGAGGAGGAGGAAGCCGAGGGTCTTGCGTGGAGCGTGCGCGTGAAGGTGAGAAATCGAGCGTCTCTGAAAAGGAGAGCCAAATTAAGGTCAGATGGGATGGGATAGAAAGCTCGAGTCGTGCGTGAAGAGGGAAATTATGGGTCGATTTTTGGGATTTAGGTTATTAGGCCTTTTAATAATATTTTTTATTGTTTAATTAACTTTAATATAAACTTTATGCCGACCTCAATATAGGTTCATATATATATATATATATATATATATATATATATATATATATATATATATATATATATATATATATATATATATATCGATTAATTATTAGATTTAAACGAATCCGCTTTAGCGTCGGATGTTTTGGTTCAAATCGACATCAAATTGGATCAATTTTGGCTCAAAATGTGTATTATCGCTTTCGACCGCTTAATAATCGAATAAACTTGTCCAAATCGGTTGTAGATAGTTTCATTTGATATATTTTGATGTTTCGAAGCTAACGACGTAATTAATTTTGTGAACGGAGGTCGTTTGGTTTAAGTCGACGCCTCCTGACATTGATATACGTGTCGGCACGTTGATAGCCTGATCGCTTGATAGGTTGATCGTTATATTTTACAATATTTATATTCTGATCAATTTTAACATTCTGAATGCAATGACGAATTCCGTTTGTCGATCGGAGATCGTTTGGACTAATTTTAGCAACATCCAATGTACTTTAGCCTTGATTTGTGCATTGTCACTTTCACTCATTCGACATTCGCACAGATTCGTTCGAATTGAGTGTGGACTGTCTCATTTGGTAAGTTTCGATGTTTCAAAGTTAACGGTACAATCAATTTTATGAACGGAGGTCGTTTGGACCTCTTCTGGCTCGACTTGATATGTCGCTATTGGAACGATCGCGATCGGTTGATCATTAGATTGTGCAATATTTATATTTTGATCAATTTTGATGTTCTAAACATAATGGCGAAGTCCGTTTGTCGATCGAAGATCATTTCGATTTGGTGATGTTTGGTCTCTTTCGATTTGTCAGAAAGTCGTTCGAATTCATCTCACAAGCTTGATTCGATTCATATGAAGGTCAACAATAACTAAGTGGCTTAAAGGCTCATCTAATTGCTAGAAGTAAGAGATCATGTTTTGAAAATGATGAATTGTTTAGATTTGTTGACTCTGACACTTTTAAATAATTAAATAAATTAGAGTCAAAGTTCATTCAAATCCTATTAATTATCCAATAAGCTAGAAATTTTTATCTTTATTGTCATCATCATACACTTAATCATGAATGCAAAGGCTTTTTTATTCCCCTTTAATGATAATCCTTTTTTTTACTAATTAAAGATTGCATTTTGGCTATATCTTATGTTTTTCATGAACTCTACTTGTTCTTTGCTTGCAAAACCCTAAAGCAAATGAGACATTGGAGGATGCCCTAATCTCAAAGACCACTCAGTTGCCTCCCATTCAAAGGATAAACAAGCGGCGAAGCTCCGTCGATGACGTCGGCGATGAGGATCGCGGCGGCGGCCTCTGTAGGGTGATATAAATCCCAAAAGAGATGGTTCTTTCTGTTGGAACAAAGAGAAGAGATAGGCGTACAGGCCACCTGAGCTTTCAAGTTTCCCAACCCACAACATGCAGCCTTTGTCTCAGTAAATCCTGCATCAATAAGTTATATATTACTTGCAAAATCCCAGCTTAAGTTTGTAATTATACTAATGATTGACGTTCCTTCAACTCATAAATTTGAAAGTTAGTTTAAAAGATAGAAAAGGATGAAGATAGGTGATTAATCACACCGTAATTTGCACTGTCTTGAATGATTTCTAACAAAGCAAGGGAGGTGTTGAAGAACGAATAGTTCAAGTCATTGAACTGCGACTTCATATCTTGAAGAAGAGAAGCTGCTGCCTGGTTATAGACATCAGAAACAGAATTAGCTGAAGCTCTACAGTCCCCCGACTTGTTCTGATTCCTCTGAGCTGGGCAGCAACCAACCGGACCAGCGCCGATGAAGACGAACTTACGAGCGCCGAAATTGTACATTTTCTGCAAAGAATAATCGATTTTCAGAAGTTTTTTTTATATAATCTGCATTGAAACTGGGTGTATATACGTGGTTGTATATACCTTTAGTTGTAATTGCAGAGTAGAAATGAGAGAGCCAACAAACTGAAAAGTGGTAGTTTTGTTGCTCTTGAGATAGGAAAATATGTCATTGCTTCCTATGACAATGGCGAAGATGGATTTGGAGAGATGAGACTGAGTTTGGAAGGCTCCAATTTGCTCCACCATTGATGCATATGCAATGGAAAAGTAGTCTATCTGCTTGTTTAGTGAGAGACATCCACCCTGTATGATTGTTTGATAACTTCATTAATCACAGTCGCATTTCTTCTAATGAAAATATTTTCAAAAAAATATATTTTGACTTTGAGTTCATGGTTTAGTTGGTTGGTTGTAGTGTGAAAACATTTTTGCGTAGAAGAGAAATACTCTGTTAGTGCTGTCTAAGATTCCAGCGCCGCCTGAGGCAAAATTGACTCCGTTGAGGAATACTACTGAGTTGTTGGGGCTTGCGGTGATGGCTAAGTAAGGTGGTGGGGCTGCCAAGCCAAGTTTCTCGGCTGTCAAGTTTTAGAGAGAGAGAGAGAGAGAGAGAGGGAAATAAAGAGTGAGTTATAACGATATTAATTTCTATAATTAGAACATTTTTGAAAGAGTAAAACATTAATGAGTAGCATTAATACAAGGTTGATTGGAACCTAATATACTTCATGTGGGGCTCATCTACCCTATTTCATATATATATATATATATATATATATATATATATATATATATATATATATATATATATATATATATATAACTTTGAGGAATATTATTTGAGTTGCAATAAAGGTATATGTGTGTGTTATAAAAGAAACAATCTAGCATTTTATTTCGCAACGGAGAAATGCTAAATTTTAGAAAATGACAAACTAAAAAGTCATATTTTTAAAACTAAGAGGCTTTTTTATTGTCTACATTTAGAGTATAAATTAAATCAAATACAGAAAATTTAATTTTTTGAGTATTTGATATGGTATAAAGTAAAATTTCAATGCTTTTATAGTGTATTTGAAATGCATTATAATGGTCATTTTGGTGGTATTTGGAATTACCTCAAATATGTAAAGTGTTTGCGGTTGCGCCGTGTCAACCACTGCCCGCCACCTTCGGCCGGTCACTACCTACCGCCCCTAATCGACAACCATCGACGATTGGCGGTAACCTCCGCCAGGTTCTCCGTTCTTGTCGTCGATTATCTCAAAAATACTTTATATTATATTTATTTTATCAAACAAGAAAAAAGAAATTAATGTATTTGTAGAGTTTTCAATCAAATAAATTAAAGTAATCTAAATATACTGTATTATTTTTATATTATATTCAATTTATTTTACACTCTTAATGCATGTAACCAAACAGCCCCTACGGATTAAAAAGTCTGAACGATGCTCTCCTCACATTTGTTTTGACGCAAATTTCAATTTCTTAGCAATATAATACTGCCCGCATTAATTAGGGTGTAAATAAATCAAGCAGATCTTACATGACCTCTAATTTGAAGTCAAATTCTATTAATTAAATTAATTTGAGCTTAAGTTTAATTTATGGAGTTTGAGTGGCTCATAAATTAACTTGTTGATCTCAAAAGAAAAATATATTCTCTTACAAGCAATCATTATAGTCAACTTTATAAGAAAATTAAAATAGAAAAAAATAATAATAAGTTGAATAAGAAAGAGAGAATTTCTAAACTCGGCTCACAATTTTATACTTAAACATTTAAATTATATTATATTTAATTATATTTTAATTAATAATTTTTAAATGAGTTAATTCACAAGTTGACCAGTCAAATCTTATGGAGTCGAGATAACTCAATTATACTCCTATCAATTATAAAGTCGAATAAAATCTTGATATTTTAATGAATGAGTTATCATAAAATGCTAGTTTTTGATTAATTTAGCATTCTTTTTAAGTGTCACCAAACTTAAAGAAAATTACAAACTAATTTAAAATTATAAGGCACATGACATGATCTTCAATAGCATCTTGACCAAATATATTTTCCATGATTTTTAAGATTATTAGTTTACAATTATGCTCATTTCATTCACAAATTTAATATATTTTTTTATTTAGAAAGAATGCAAATCAATAATTAAAATGATTCAAATAAGGTGTGAAGGCACAAGAGCTTAAAATTTTTAAAAATATTTCTTAATTTAAATATTATTTTCAATTCTCACAAAATTAATAGATATTTAGACAGATTATTAAGCTTTATATTCAGACTTGAATAATATAATATTATATGATGCTCCATTAATACATAGCTATTATGTATTACTGTGTATTTATATAATATTAAATACTTTCTAATATACAATATTTATATACATAATACTTCATAATCATGTATTAGCTGAGCATCATATAAAATTATAAATTATATTATTAGAATCAGGATATAAATCTACATTTGAATTTCACACCTAATAATTTTTCCATATTTGAACTAACATCATGTAATTTATTCAATACTTAGAAGATTTATGGAACGTTTCTTAATTTATGAATTTATTATTTCGGAGAAATGACATTAATTAGCTAAATTATATTAACTTAAAAAATAAACAAATAACATTTTTTTCTAATCAAAGAAGCCTAAATCATAAAAATATCCTTCTAAAAAAAATTTAAAAATCATATAAAATGTTATAATTATTAGATCATAAAAGCATTAACTATATATATAAATACTCAATCCGCTAAATCAAGTGATAAGTAAAACAAATCAAGCAAGTGATTTCACTGACATAGAATTAATCGAGAAGAGACGAACCAAGAAAGTCGACGGCGTTCATGCCGTTGCTAAAGCGGCCGGTGGCCTTGCCGCCGGCGAAGTCAACGCCATTGTGTGGAAAGTCGGCTTTAAGAAGCGTCACGAGGTGGTTGTTATTCCCCACGTCGGCCAATGAGTCTCCGAACACATACAACGATTTCGGCACCACATTCTGTCCGAATCCCTCAGCCGACAGCAAAGAGAAGAAGAGCAGAGGAAGAAGAAGACGACCAGCCATAAGAGAGAGAGAGGAATCGCAAGGACGATATTGGCCGCTTAATTGGCCGCTTAAAAAGTGAGGAAGAGTGTAGCGGGCCCTACACGCCAATAAAGGGGGTGGGCCACTCAAGAGACTCAGTAGTCAGTCGCGTCTTTCTCTTTTATTGGGCTTCCATTCTGTTCACACTGGGATTGGGCTGGAAGGCTTTCAAATTATTCCTTCTTGCGTTAAATAGAAACTTTTAAGTGGTGTGTTATGAAAACTTCCGAATTCGATAAGAAATTCTGATTTTAATTAGCGTCTTTCTCTTTAAGAAAATTGTGATGTATTTTGTTCATATAGAGTTAATTTAGTAGTTTATCTGTGGAGGAATAAATAAAGAATACAGATTTGAGCGAGTCAAATTAATACATCACATTGTAATTTGTTAGCTTAAGAGCTAATTTATTTTTTTAAAAATATTAGAAATTAATAATTTCGGTATAAAATCATTTAAATTATTTAAAATTTACCTTTAATTTTTCTATGAAATAATTTATTATTATTATTTATTCTTTATATTATATTATTATAATAATTAATTAAATTAAAATTATTTTATCTCTTATATATCACTCAAATTGATAGAATAAAATATGAGATTAACTTGACTTATTTACGCTCTTAATAAATACTTTTCTCTCTAATAAAATGACTCAAGTTTAAAATAAATGCTAACTAATAATTAATTTCTAATTTAGGTGTCACTAAAGCATAACTTTAAAAAAAATGGATTGTGAAGAAATTATGAATAAAAATAAAATAAAATAAAATAAATAAAGACACTTTTCTAAGTTGAAAATTCAAATCAATATTTAATTGTAATCAATTATAACATGCAAAGGCAAAGTGAAGTGGCATTATTGGAATTTTACTATGGATATTAGGTGTCGTTGTGCTGAACAGCCAAAAGCGTGTGCTCTTGTCTGAGGGATCTGAATCTTTTTGGGCTTGAAAAAGGACATAAAAAAAAAATCCAGTTAATGGGATCGATACATTTGGTATTTATGTAAAAAAAAAGAATTTAAATTAAAAACAAATTAATTAAATTTTAAAAAATAGAAAGATTTCACACTGAAAGCTCAAAATTAATGCACTTTAAATAATTCGAAAGAAAAATGCGTTTCTTATTTAGAAAATTATAAGAAGGATGCTAACAAAAATAGATTGATATTTTTAATATAATTCATTTTACTTATTCATTAATACAGTTTATAATAAGAATTTTAAGAAATAGTGCATGTATAAAAATATGTTTTAAATGATTTCAATTTGAAAATATAGGTTAATGGCATTGATAATTAAATAAATTTTATGTCATACATAAAAAAAATTTAAAAATATTATTTTAAGCTGGCATAAATTATTGCTTGGATTGTAAAAAACTTAAATTTTGAGAGAACACATGCACCAATCTAAAAGCAATAAAAATTGAGCTAATACTCACATAAATATCCCGACCACAAGATCTGACACTAAAGATCCACCAACACTATAATTACCTAAACACAACGGTCTTAAATGATTGAATCGAAGGTTAAGTGTAAAAGGCTTGGACCGGCCTGCTCCTATAATTAAGCAATTTTCTTTTCTAAAGTCGCTAATATAATTTAATATTCAACGAGCTAAGTAAATACTTAATCACGATTCAAAGATTAATTCAAGGTTTAATGAGAAGAGAAGATTGATTAAAGTGATTTGACTTGGGATGGATGTCCTATCTAATATGAGATTATGAATGACATAATGATATGATCTATCATGACCACCATGTTAATTATTACAGTTTGTAATCATCTTTATAATATGATTTATAATGATTGTGAAATAACTTATATAATTTGTCTAATTAATAGTACTTTGAAGGGTAAAGATCATAGGCTAAAGTTTTAAATTAGGTTTAATTATAATTTTAGTTAGGTAATTAAGTAGGAAAAAAGTAAAAATTTAAAATAGCCTAGTCACTGAGCGGCGATTAGGCACATTTAAATTTAAAATAGCGATTTTGCCTATCGGACTCATCCGGTGTCGGAATAAAGCGAGCTTAGTATCATTGGAAATGTAAAGAAATTTTCCATGACTTTCATGTTGACAAAAATCTGCAATTCTAGTCCGATAAGCTGCAGCTTTGCAAACGCTCTAAAAAATTGCTGTGCGAATTTGAAAATTTTATGACAACCTCAGAATTTTATCTGTATCGGACTCATCTAGTGTCAGAATTGAGCGAGCTTGGTATTGTTGGAAACATAACAAAATTTTTCACGACTTTTATGTTGACAAAAATCTACGACTCTAGCTTAGCATGCCGCAGTTTTTAAATTTTTTTTAAATTGTAAAAACTGCAGTGCGGAAGAACCAGAGCTCAGTCAATTATTGTGTTGAGTGTTTTTTAATAACCTCTATAATGAAACTCACTCCTTCAGTTCTACTACTTGACGTAATTTCTTATGAAGAAAGGAGAAGCAGTGATGATTATGACTAACAATGGCTCTACTTGTCCCTGACTGCTTCTTCCAATCTCACAGTTATTAGTCATCAAGGGTGGGCCGAAACTTCTCTAGAAATTAATGCCATTGCATTTGATTTTGAAGTTTGGGTATTGAGAGTTTGTTGATAATTATGTCATGTTACTTTTTCTGTTCAAAGAGAGATTGATGAGAGGGCTTCTTTTTGTTCTCCCTTGATGGATTTCAACATGTGGTAATAACTATGTTATGTGTAACTTCTGTTCAAGGAGGTGATAATATCTCTGCATTGCTCAATTATTATTAGCCAATTTTTCCTTCAAAGAGTTTGTCTTATGCTACATTTATGCCTATACATGTATGCAGTTACATATGAGTCTCAAAGAGGTTGTCAATTATTTGATTTATTGTGTCTGTTTTAACTCTTTTATGTGGTGGTGGGCAATATGGACTTATGACTGACTAATACTCTTTTTCTCATGTGATTTTATGCCTTCAGATAAAATCTTATTTATTAATAGTTAAATTTTGAAGGAGAGTTTCCAATGATACCATGCTTTCTTGATTCCAACACTAGATGAGTTCGATACGGGCAAAATTCTGCGATTGTGCCAAAACTTTCAGTTCTGCGCAATAGTTTTTGAGCATTAGTAAAAATTGTGGCGTACCAGACTAGAATCATACATTTTTTTTCAACATAAAAGTCGTGAGGAATTTTATTATTTTGCCAATAATACTAAGCTCACTAAATTCTGACACCGAATGAGTCTAATACATGTAAAATTCTGTAGTTGTGCCAAAATTTTCAACTCCACACCATAGTTTTTGTGAGCGTTTGTAAAAACTGTGGCTTAGCGGGCCAAAATCGCAGATACCAAGCTCACTTGATTCTGACACCGGATGAGTTCGATACGGGCAAAATACTACGGCTATGTCAAATTATTATTATTTTTAAATTAGATCAGGCATAGTTGCGTTAAGCAGGCGTGGCGACGTGGAATCCGCGTCGAGTTCTGATTCAGACGATTAGGCTTATTTTTAATTTTTTAGTTTTTAGTGCTTAATTACCTATTTAAAGTTTTAATTAAGTTTAATTTAAAATTTTAGCCAAGTTCATAAGTGTATACTAGCAAAATCAAAAAATTTTATACTTTGTGTCAAATTAATAACCATTATTTTAATTATTGTGTGCGAAAAGTTAAATCAATAGGGAACATTGTTTTATCACGTAAGTTACTAACTATATCCACATATACACTCAAAGAATTAAAAAAGGAATAAAGGAGCCAATAAATGATGTAACCTAACAATTTGATTGGAATTCATCTAAAAAAATTTGAATTTGGGTTGACTGTTTACTATTCGAGTCAATTTCATGTCAAAAGGATTGACCTAATTATTGTTCGTAATGAATTTAATTTATTAGAGAAACTAAATCAACTCAAATATGATTTTATTATTGTTTTAGTTATAGTTTGGTGATTTGGGTTGAGTTAATTAGGTTAAATAAGTCATATTTAGCTTTGATTCAAAAAATTGTATGATCCATATAATAAATACATTAAATGGATCTAGTTCGGGATAGGGATTTAGGTTGAGCATAGTTTGAGCCACTTTTTGGCTTGATAATAATCGTGTTAGGTTACGAGTCCTCTAAATTTTCTTAAAAAAAAAATTATGTAGTGCCAAATTAGCTTATATTAATAATATAAATAAGATGCAATACATAGAAGATATCAATACCATGCAATTGTAATTAAGATATGTTTAACATCCCTAGATTTAATGACATTGTGAGGTTTGATACCATATCAACACTCCATCATGAGTCCAAGGTGAAAGAGCATAAATGTCATAAGAGCCACTCAAGCTTTATGGTTGTATTGATTCTGCACCTTAAAGGTGCACATTGTATAATTTAATAGCTATAATAGAGTTATCCAGCCACCAGAGATGGTGGGATTAATTCTGCCTTAAAAAGAAAATATAACAAGAATTAAAGGTAACAACTTAGAGCTAGTGAGTTACTTAAGTTCGAAGGGGAACTAGACATAGTGGGAAGGTAGAGGCGGTCAAAACCTTCATTCTTTGGAGATTTTGAAAGACTAGGTTATTAAGAATTAATGCAATATATCGAGTTAATGAACAAGTCAAGGCATTCAATATAATTGTTTTCTTTGAAATAAAGGAGACAATGTGACAAAAACTCTATGTGTGAATTCAAGCAAATAGGCAACTTGAAATTAGTCAATGACCTAGAATAAGTAGGTGTCATGTAGTTCAAAAGTGACTTGAGTGAACATGTGATATTGAGTAAATGACATATCATTGTATGTGCTAGACAATACCACTTAAGATTGGAGAGAGATAAATTAAACAATTGTGTGACAATGAATAGCATAAGGGGATATCAAATCTAAAGTTATAATAATAGTTGGGAAATATGAACACTTTGCATTGGCGAGTATCGATTGATAATGAGCAATGGGTCATAATGGGTGTGAAAAGATAATGACAAACATTTAGTTGTGGGACTCATTCAATGATAGATGTTAAGTGGTGATTGATGTTGAATGACGATAGATGTTAAATGATATTTTACACAAATGTCCTCATATATAAAAGAGATAATGCATGCCATCAAATGATTAAAGAATTCATAGCGGTCCCCTCCTTTCAATTATAGACTTGAGAGAAAAAAAAATCAAATACGAAACTAGAGATAATTAGCGTGCACTTCTACCCTAATTTCTTCTCCTAAAATGGGAAAGGTGGAGTCAACAAAGAAAATGGAGATAAGCGATAAAAGATTGTCTTTCTAGATAATAGTCAAAGCTTTAAAAGTTTTTGCATTCCAAAGATTATTATCTTAGTTGTGGTATCATGAATATATAAAATCAAGCCTTATTGTGTATTATAATTTTTACCTAAAATCATAGTGAAATATTTCTCATTCATACCAATAACAACTATATTGATGATCTAAACCCTAATTTAATCAGAGGAGTGGGATTGAATTTCCTGCTCGTTCAGAATATCGAAACCCCTTGATCCATCAATGTTGCAACAATAATTATAATATTCATATATAAAATCAAGGGGAGGATTGATAATTTTAGGATAAGGTTATAAGAGGAGAGTCATTTCATTTAAGATTCTGTAAATAGAATTCCAACAAAATTAATTAAATATATAACAAATGATTTTCTTCCACACACATATATATATATATATATATATATATATATATATATATATATATATATATATATATATATATATATATATATATATATATATAAACGAACAGAGAGAGAGAGAGATTTCTTTAGTGATTATATTATTTTAATTCCTCATAATTATGAAGGTTCTACATAGAGTCTAAATGCAATCAAAATATTAAACCAATGAACTTTCACGAGTGATACAATTTTCAATAAATGGATTCTATGAATAAAACAACATTTAATTTCATTTTTATAATTGATATGGCTCTCAAAATACCACCAGTCAAAGCACAAATCTTGATATTGAAAGCGATATGATTTTGAGTCGAAACAAATCGAGATCAAGCACTTAAAATATCATTAGAATCTTCGGGACATCAATTAAATCCCAAAAAAAGCTCTCAAATGTGGAGTGTTTATAGTCAAATCGAGCGTCTCGACGAGCCGGATCTAATGAGCCTAAGATCTCATAATTCCGACTTCATTTGGGCATCCAAATGCTCAAAATACATCAAATGATCGAAGGAGTCATTCTGAGCCGTCCGATCGAGGGGAGTGGTACGGGCCTTACATGAGTTTACTAGAATACCCCTCCTCCCATCTATAAATAGGCCTCACTCCTCACATGAGGGGCTAAGTGAAAAACAAGTGAAGAAGAAGGAAGGCTGAAGCAAGTGAAGAAGAACAAGAACAGAAGGAAGAAGAAGAAGAGTCAAACAAGTGAAGAAGGAAGGCAAGGAAGAAGGCAAGGAAGAAGAGGAAGAGTCCAGATCGAGGAAGAAGAGGAAAAGTGAAGTGAGGAGGAAGAGAAAGCTCTAAAGCTTGAAGATCCCCGAACAAGATCCTCATTGCCTTGCATCGTTAATTATGCGACATTTCCACGAAGCTACATCTCCAACATCGACAATTGTTATAAAGCGATCGTTATTACACAGCTGTTGTCCCTTTCTCAAATAGAATTCAGTAATCCCATTATCGGGAAGATTTTGTACTCTGGAAAGGATACATAGTGGAATCTTTTCTTGGGCTAGGAGTGGTTTCCCTCTTTTGAGGTTTTCCGTTAAAATTCAGGTGTCTCATGTTCGCTCTTTAATTACCTGTGTGTGTGCTGGACTAATCAACAAGGCTAAGGCATAAATTTTTACTCTACCGCAACTGGTTTTCCAGCACGCAACAGTTTGGCGCCGTCTGTGGGAAGTAAAACTCTTCAACCACAATTCCCGTGAACATCCACGTTATGGCCAATAGGCACAACACTCGTCACAACGGAGCTTCCCGCTCCAACTCCCGTCATTCTCAAAACCCATCCCTGAACCAAGGACGCCAAGTTGAGGTGAGGAGCGAATCTCTTTGGAAGATGTGTCCGTCGAATGGAGAGTCTCAAAATAAAATGATCCGCTTTTGCAAGGACTACAACTTGCGCTACTCGACAAACATATCTCCCCAAGATCGGTCATTGCGGGAGGAGGTCAAAGCGCTAATCCTCCCGACCGGAGTTCCTCGCATGGAGACCGTAGCCGATCTCCTTGCTAGTTCCTCATCCATGGCGTCGCTCAGCGGTTACTAATCCACCGATCGTTGTTGATAGCTTCACACATGCTCATCTCATTAATCTCGCACATCATGACATTCGCAGTTAATACAAGATGAATTTCACCTTCAAGATAAATCATCTTCACCCACCCTTGATTATGAGAGTCCTCACCTTTAAAGCCATTCTTGACATCCAATTCCGTGGGTTTCAAGCTTAGAGCATTGATTCCTATGATGGGGCAACAGCGACCCACGAACACATCGACCATTACGGGACTATCATGCATATCCAGCGAGCTCACGACCTTTTGTCGGTCTTTCTGTTACCCTCAAGCAAGCTTCGCGCTTGGTTCTATTCTCTTCAAGGGGATCCATCCATACCTTTAACGAACTTCGCCGGGTTCTTTGTGGAGCAGTTCATTGCAAATGGAGAATCATTAAAGATTCCTCCCATCTTCCGGTATTTGACGAGCGAGGGTGAATCCTCAAAAGAATACTTTAGAGGTTCTCTTTAGAAGCTCGCCAAATACCTGGAGGTAGACCCTGAACTATTAAGAGGAGTTTTCCTTGGAGGACTCGTCCTGTGGCCTTTCTATTCTGCCGTTAATGGGACACGGCCCATATGCCGACTTAGTTCATCGCATCGTGGCAAATCCGATGAGTTTAATGCTCATCGCAAACAATTTGAACAATATGCGGGAAACGCAAAAACACCCAGAAATGTGGACCGACAGCCCATCAAAAGAAGCATGTAAATGATCTCCCTCCACGACCCCCATATCAACAAGCGTGAACCTCACCGAAAAGACATACACACCGAACACATCTCGTGTTAACCTCTCGATGGCTATTCGCGAAAGAACATATCAAGTGGCGCATCCATTGAAACCCAATGTGAAATCGAGCAATATTGTCATTTTCATCAAGCGGACATACCATCAAGCATGTATACAACTCAAGGAAGAAATCGAGAGACTCATTCAACAAGGATACCTACGCCGCTTTATGAAGAATCAAACCACAAATAAACACACCTCCATTTGGGGCAACCAGACAAACATCACAAAAATAACCAAATAATCATCAAATAATTGGAGAAATCAAACAATCGCAGAGGATCGATACTACATCAAGTTCTCGCACGCCTCCAAAGAACTAGAGTTGAAGAAGTCTATTGATCATTCCATCACTTTCAATGACTGACTTTAGAAGGAGTCCATATCCCTCATCAAGATCCACTTGTCATCAGGGATCGATCCTTGTTATAACGTTAAAAAAAGAATTTTGATAGCAATGGGAGTTCCTCGATGTCTTATTTTACTCAACTTTTCTTAACATGGGCCTAGCTAGTAAAAGCTCCAACCCCACCACTATATGGGTTTGATAATCACCGATGCAAGACGCGTAAGGGACAATCACTCTTGTTACCTGGAGAATTCCCTCGACAAGTGACTCATTTAATACAATTCATGGTGGTGAAGTCGACTGCATATAATGCAATCTGAGGCCCCTCCAATCAATTTTTTTGCTATCACTTCTTGCCTCATCGAAGATAAAATTTCCTAGGTGGAGTTGGGGTGGTTTGTGGAAATCAGCGAGTCAATCATGTTATCTCGAGCTCAACCCGCCTTCCATCACCTGATCGAAGATCTTAACTTTGAGATGAAAGAGTACCTCAAAAGCTTCCAAGATTTACTCAATAGCATTATTATGACCAACCATTAACAGCAAGTGGATCTTTACTCTAAGAACAAAGGGAAAAGTATATAAATTTCTTACGCTAGAATCAAGACATATTTGCTTGGAGTCCAGATATGCCGGGTCACCCCAATGTAATCACGCCTCCCTCAAAATTAATCCAACGCTCAAACCAATCATCCAAAAGAAGGAGTTTTGCACCGATCGCTCTTGCTATTGAACAAGAAGTTAACAAGCTCATTCATACTAGAAGTGCATTACCCCACATGGCTAGCAAATGTTGTCATGGTTAAAAAACAAATGGAACATGGAGGATGTGTGATGTATTACCGATCTTAATAAGGCCAAAAGGATAGTTTTCTCTTCCAATCGATCAATTGGTAGACATCCGGGACATCAAATGCTTTTTTTGATGCTTATTCAAGGTACAATCAAATAAAGATGAACCCAATAGATGAAGAGGCTGCTTCAAACATATAAAGGTTTATATTGTTACCAAGTCATGCCATTTGATTAAAAATGTGCTACCTATCCTCATGAATAAGATTTTAAAGACCCGCGACACAATGGAGGTGTATGTGGATGACATGTTAGTGAAAAGCTTAAAAGTCACAACATATTTCAGACTTAAGCATGCTTTGACCTCCTTCGACGCTATATAATTCTTAACCCAAATCCAAGTGTGCTTTTGGGTTACGCTTGGAAAATTTCTTGGATTTATGGTAACTCACCGTGGGATAGAGGCTAACCACGAAAAAATCAAAGCTCTCAAGATATGATTCCTCAGAATATCAAAGCGTTCAACGTTTGAATGGTCGAATTATGCATTATCCCGCTTTCCTAGCCCGTTAGGGACAAATACTTGCCATTCTTTAAAATATTGAAGGGAGCTAAAATAATAATTTTCAATGGACCGATGAATGTCGTATGCTTTTGAGCAACTAAAAGAATATCTAGCATCTCCACTATCCAAACCTATTCAAGGAGAAACGTTATACTTATATCTTGCAGTTTCTTCCCATGCAATAAGCTCGCTTTAGTGCGAGAAGAAGATGGGGCACAACAACCAATTTATTTAAATTCTCTCGATATAGAAAGTCGTTATCCATTTGCAGATAAAGTGGCTCGTTAATTTTCTCGGTAGCGAAAATTGCGTCCATACTTTCAAGCTCACACCATCGGCGTTTACGATTTACCATTAAGGGCCATCTTACGAAACCGAGCATCCGGAAGATTGATCAAATGGTCTCAGGGGATTTGATATAAATTTTCTACCTCGACGCCATAAAGTCTCAAATACTTTGCGACTTTATAGTGGAATGCACCAACCCAACTCTAGAAGAGCTATCTGCTACTCGTGTCTTTCATCTCCTCGATGGACTCTCTGTTGATGGAGCTTGAAATGGTCTTTGTGCGGAATCTACTTGTTTCCCCAAAATACCAGAGTATGGACTTCGCTTAAAATTCCACAACTAATAACATGGCGAATATGAGGCTCTCATGTGAGGTTGAGACCCATCGAGCCCAAAACTTAGTAATTCACGACTCCCGACTTGTCGCCTCCCAAGTTGGAGGAGATTTTAATACTCATAATCCTCAACTAGTGCAATATCTCCACTTGGTAAAATCTCTTCTTACTCATTTCAAGACACATCAAATCATCCACATACTACGAGAGAAGAATACTCGGGCTGACGCTCTTGCTAAGCTTGCTACCTCTACCTGAGATCTATTTAAGAGAAAGCATGTTGAAGAAATACATTTTCCTAGTATCCAAGGGCCATGGATAATTCAAACTATTGATGAGGAAAAGGAGCGTTAGGTGGATAAACCCGATCCTATCTTTTCTACAAGAAGGGACCCTTCACGAAGATCCAACTTCCATAACTTCGTCTCAGAAGACAAGCTTCAAACTTTGCTATTATTGAGGTGAACTATACAAGCGAGCTTTCTCGGTCCATATCTCAAATGCCTTCCACCTTGAAGGCGATTACGCGTTAAAGAGGTTCACTCGGGAATATGTGGGAACACCTTGGAGGAAGAG
Organism: Cymbidium sinense; assembly: GCA_021442155.1. Classification (NCBI taxonomy): domain Eukaryota; kingdom Viridiplantae; phylum Streptophyta; class Magnoliopsida; order Asparagales; family Orchidaceae; genus Cymbidium; species Cymbidium sinense. Next base: position 57,283,902 of record CM038222.1, read on the forward strand.
CATTGGCCCTTAAAATCATGAGGCAAGGGTTTTATTGGCCTACAATGAAACAAGGCATGGAGTTCACAAAGAAATGCAAGTTGTCAATTGCATTCTAACCTCCCTCACATGCATCAGAACTCTCATCCATTCAAAGCCCATGGCCCTTTGCTCGAGTGGGATTGATATCATGGGACCTTTTCCAATAGCATCGGGCAATTTATCATTCTGTCGACTACTTCACAAAATGGGTAGAGGCGAACCACTCGCTAAAATCACGAGAGGCAAATATCAATTTTATGCGGAAAATATAATATGTCGATTCGGTCTTCCTGCAAAGATCATCACGACAATGGAACTCAATTTCTTGGAAAAGTCTTTCGTCCTTTTGCAAAGATCTTCACATTCATGGCGCAGCACATCCTCAAACTAATGGGCAAGTTACCAATAGGACCATACTCAAAGGACTAAAAACGTCTTGAGGCAGGGGGGCAATGGGTTGATGAGCTCCCCAATGTTCTTTGGGCCACGCTCACGCGCACCGGTGAGACAGTATAACTTGTGTTTTTTGCAGCTATCATCGGTGGATATCGGGTTCCAAGTCCAAGAGTCCGGTTTTTGATCATGGAAGTAATGAAGAAAAACTCCGGCGACCTGACTACTCCACGAAACTTCGGGATATGGCCCTGCCGGTCTTCACCACCAGGTACGCTTCTTCAGGAAGAGTGAAACCTCGTCCATATCGGTGACTTGGTCCTGCAGTCTCGAGGCTGGGCAAAGGCCCTCGGCAATAAACTCTCACCTCTCGGGATGGTCGTATGTGGTCATGGTGGCAGAGCGTTCAAGCTCAAGGACCCGAAGGAAAAAACCTCGAACTTGGAATATCTTGAATCTTATACTATAACTCTTCACATAATTATTATGACTTTGTCTCTGTCATTTCATCCTTATATAACAGACCCCTAGGATTAAAGCTTGTTGTTGATTGTTGTCATTTTCTAAAGCCTGTCACGAGGCGTAGCGACCACGGCATACCGTGGCGGATACTCAACGGACGGTCCGGTGGCGTCGGAACCGGATCGTGGGCCTTGATCCTCTAACGGTCCACGGATCCCGGAAACCTACGGACGTCTCCGCGGGCGGTCGGCGTGGCGTCGCCGAACCACGGGATACCGTGGGCTTCGCCTCCGGACGGTCCGGCGTGGCCGTAGCCGGAACCGGCGATCTATCTCGGACGGTCCGACGTGGCGACCGAACCTCGGCGTATCTGCCGTGGGCGATCGCCTCAACCGGACGGTCCGGCGTGGGTGGCCCACGATATCTGCGGTGACGCCTTCACCCAGATGGTGAGGCAGTAGAACCACCTACGAGTGGGCCTTGATCGCCCTCTAAATCGCCTCCGACGCCTCTTGATCGCTTCTTGATTGCCTCAGGACCCTCACTCAGAAGAAATGGAAGGGGAAAGGCTCTCCCTCTTACCCTGGGGGTATTTATAGCCACAGAAAAAACCCCTCAAAAGCGGTTCAAAATGGCTCAAACCGCCAATTTCCGTAGGCCGTGGTATGTCGCTGACCAGCAGCAGCCATGATGATGAACTGGCAGAGCGGGGCAGTATAGATACATGGCATAGAGAGACTGTGATGAGACCTTGCTAATGGAGCAGAGCTAAGAAAAAGAGAGACCTGCAGACCATGATGCCAGATTAGGCCTCACCCGCTTCGACGGATTCACCCGGAATGGCCCGGATCCGACAGATTCAGAATGGATGGCAACCGCTGCCTCGAACGTTCATGGAATGGCCGAACAGATTCTGAATGGCCCGCGACTACCGTTAATGGGAATGGCCAGAATCATCGCGAATAGCCCGCCAGCCATAGCTCCGCCGCCGCCGGGCCATGACCCGGTCCATCTTATCGACGCCTCGACTGACGCCATCACGCAATGGCAGCCTTCAGCAGCGCCCAGCTCCAGCGCTTCAGCGAAGCAGCGCCCTCTGCGCCGCGCCGGCCCAGCACAACTAAAACTTCCAATTGTTATTTTGAACATTTGACACATATATTTTTGGATGATTAATGTCATCATAAAAATGATATCTCAAAATACCACCAAAACAAATCTTGATATTGAAAGCGATATGATTTTGAGTCGAAACAAATCGAGATCAAGCACTTAAATATCATTAGAATCTTCGGGACATCAATTAAATCCCAAAAAAGCTCTCAAATGTGGAGTGTTTATAATCAAATCGGCTCGATGAGCGGATCTAATGAGCCTAAGATCTCATAATTAGACTTCATTTGGGCATCCAAATGCTCAAAATACATCAAATGATCAAGGAGTCATTCGAGTCATAGAGTGGTACGCACATGAGTTTAGAATACCCTCCTCCCATCTATAAATAGCCTCACTCACATGGGGGGGGCTAAATAGTGAAGTGAAAAGTGAAGAAGAAGGAAGCAAGTGAAGAAGAACAAGAACCCAGAACAAGGAAGAGATGAAGAGTCCAAGCAAGTGAAGAAGAAGGAAGCTGGGGAAGAAGGCAAGGAAGAGGAAGAGTCCGAGGAAGAAGAGGAAAAGTGAAAGTGAGGAAGAGAAAGCTCTAAAGCTTGAAGATCCCGAGCAAGATCGCCTGTCGTAGCCATGGTAATTATACCCGCATTTCCACGGAAGCTCCATCTCCACATCGTATAAAGCTGATTATTAACGTTGTCCCTTTCTCAAATAGAATTCTGTAATCCCGTTATCGGGAAGATTTTGTACTCTAGAAAGGATACATAGTGGAATCTTTTTTCTTGGGTGATTTTTCCCTCTTTTTGAGGTTTTCCAAAGCAAATTCTCTCATTCGTTTTAATTACGTGTCACATAAGACATAAATTTTTTCTAGGTTTTCCAGCACGCAACAATAATCTAAATAATTCTAGCATATGATGTATATTAATTTATCCAATTACGGTTAAGTCCAAATAACATGTGAGATGACAATATCACCTATCAAGAATCCAAACTTAAAAAACATGGCAGCAGGATAAGATTTGAGGCATTTTGATCATAAATTGTAGCAATAATTTTAACTAAATTAAGTTGGGTGATTTGAGTGATCCCTGACCATAATCTTAACTCATCACAATGGAAGCCAAACAAAAACTTAATATACTACAAACTTTGAATCAAGCCATTCTTATAGGCTCCATATGCTCCTCACTTTCATCTTTGAAATAAATGAAATATTTGAGGATGCTCTCATCTCAAAGCATTCGCTGCCTCACATTCAAAGGATAAACAAGTGGTGGCCTACCGTCGATGGCATCTGTGGCGATGATCTCGTCGGCGGCCTCTGTTGGATGGTATAAATCTCAGAATATATGATTCTTCCTATTAGGACAGACATAAGAGATAGGTGAGCATGGCAACTTCGCATTCAAGCTTCCCAGCCCACAGCATGCATCCTTCACATCAGTAAACCCTAAACAAATTAAACATTCATACTATTTGTAAATACAAGTGTATTTAGTTTTGATTTGAAAATATATTTTTCATATCAGGAATAAGATCCTTGATCCCTAAAAAGAGATAGAAAAGAAAATTAATGAAAATTTAATCATACCAGAATCATATTGATTCTGAATGAGCTCTAGCAATGCAAGGCAGGTATCTAAAAAGGAATAATTCAAGTCACCAAGCTGTGACTTCATCCCCTGCAGAAGAGAAGAAGCTGCATCATTATAGAGATCAGAGACATAATTGGCCACATCATCACAATCTCCAGCCTTATTCTGACTTCTCAGTGCTGGGCAGCAGCCTAAAGGCCCTGTGCCAACAAAGGCAAATTTGCGAGCGCCGAGGTTGTACATCTTCTGCAATAAAAAGAACTTGATATATAGAAATGAGAATATTAAAGATAGGTGCGCGACAAAGTAAGAATAAATCAAGAAACGATTATGATGACGATGCACAGTTATATTTATACCTGTAGCTGTAGCTGTGGAGTGGCCATTTTGTTACTGAGATAGAGAGGGATGTCATTGCTTCCTATGACGATGATAAATATGGAGTTGGATAGATGAGAATTTGTTTGGGCAGCTCCAACTTTCCCAACTATCGATGCATATACTACTGACAAGTAATCTATTTGCTTGTTGAATGAGAGGCATTCACCCTAACAATAAATCTATCAGAATTGAACTTCTTTTCAGCAATATATATATATATATATATATATATATATATATAAAGAGAGAGAGAGAGAGAGATTTACTTGGTGGGTGCTGTCTAAGATTCCAGCACCACCTCAGGCGAAGTTAACACCATTGAGGAGTGCTTCAGAATTGTTAGAGCTGGAGGCGATGGCCAGGTAAGGAGGAGGAGATGGCAAGCCAATTTTTTCAGCTACCGAGATATAAATAAACAAATAAATATAGATATAAGGATTGTGAACCTTATATACATCAAATTACATCCTTGCCACCATAATAATTACATAAAACTGCAATCATAACCATATATTCATGTTAAGAGTCAACTAATTTAACACAAATAATTTGGAATTTCTTAGAGTAAGCGATTTAACATTTTTCATTGAATTAAGAATGATAAATGCGTGTAAATTAGTTGAAAAAAATTATATTACTGAAAAAGCTTGAAACACGTGGCCTTGTTTCACCGGTGGGTAAAAATGTCTTTTCAGTAGTGTTGACCTCCATATATGTGTCATAAGTCGAGTAAAGTTAATAAGTCGAATTCGGAGAGTGGCGGGTAAATGAGCTAATACGGATGTCGAAAATGGTCAACGACCTCCGATTAATGACGAACTCCGCGTTCAATGAAATTGACGAAATATAAATATTACAAAATCTAACGATCAATCGATTAAGCGCGCTATTAATAATGTCGCATGCATGTCGAGAAATTGCGGCGATGTCGAGACGACCCGTTCACAAATTGATCGTCTTTGTTAGCGTCGAAACGCACCTATCAAATGAAATGTATTCGCACTCAATTCGGACAAGTCTACGTGAATGTCGGCGAGCGGCGATGTGCATTTTTTGAAAATGACATTTGGCGTCGAAACACGCGGCCGTTGCAAAACTGACTACATCGATTCAAAATCGGGCATCCATTTTGACTAAAGTTGTCGCACTTAAAATTTCGTCGAAATTAACACGTATTTTGAGATAAATCTACCTAATTATCTCTTAATCACAACCGATCAATACTTCGAAAATAACAGCCGCCCATTTTCATGCTCCACCTCCCATTTGACTAGTAATATAATGCAACATCATTCTTCTCCATATCACCTCATTTAATTAAATCTTATCCTGCAGCCGGCAAAAACGAAAAAGAAGAAAAGGGAGGGGCGATATCCTTTCACGCGGGCTGCTCACAGGGAAGACTTCCTCTCTCTCTCTCTCTCTCTCTCTCTCTCTCTCTCTCTCTTCGCCAGGGAAACCATCTCTGATGAAGCCTCTCTTCCCTACGAGGATCAGAAGCGTTCCACCATCCGAATCTGTAACCCCATCCTCTCAGAAGCTAAGGACGCCTAGGTTCCCGTAGGAGAACGTTGATCCCAATGCCATGTCGTTGGAATCTTCCCATTTCAAGTCACCGCCGACTTCCGGGAAGTCTCCTGAAGTTCGGAGTAAGAGTCTTTTTCCTCCCACCGTCTCCAAAACTTCGCAGGTCAAGCCTGCCTCTCTCTCTCCTCTTTCCTGCCAGCTCCTCTCGCCGAGCATTCGTCTTTGGTCGCCCATTTCGTCGAAGCTAGAATTCGTGTTTGCATTTTCAGATATGATATATGGCAGCAGAATCGCAAGCCTCATCCAACAGTGGTGGATTCCATAATCCGGCAAACTGTTCCTGCTTCAGTCTAGAAAAAATAGGCAATTTTTTTAAATTGAGTACCGTTAAAATACGAATTAGCTAATTGAGTATCAATAAAAAAAAATTTAAGAATATAAATAATTAGACGGTGGTACCGTCGTCTCCGGTATCGTGAAAGAGTGGCCAGTTAGGACCGGCTTCTCGAAGCGGGCCCAATCAGCCCCAGTGACGGATGGCCCGACATATCTTTAGGGCGATCGGTCGATCGCCTATCGCTTTCGATTCCTTCCCCGACGCCGCTCTCGTAAGCAACTCCGGCCAGCACCAGAACGCGGTCCTCGCCCTCTCGAACTTCGGCCGCCCGTAGACGATCCCGCGCATTGCTTTTTTGTCCGTTGCGCGACTTCTTCTAGGTATTTTTTTCTATCACTTGATCTCGTTGATTCGAGAGAACATGTTAAAGATCTCAACACATAGCATAAGCTTATGTCATTTGATATATATATCGTGGATTAGGTGACATCACTATCATTTCTTCTAGGTATTTTTTTGTCATCAGTTAGTATTTAAAAAATATCATCAATCTTTTTATACATGCTTGGGACTGATATTGATAGTTTTAATTTTTTTTTTAGTAATATTTATAACAAGATAAACTAAATGTGAATAAAAAACTTATAATTGATGACGTTTGCTCTTTGTATTCTAAAAGCGTTGAGTGTTACTTGATTTGTTGATATTAAATTAAATGATCAAAACATCATTCATTCATTAATCTCAAATTCTATTTTATAGTCAATTTTTCATAATATTCATAGTAGGAAAAAAAATCTTTTTTAACTCACTTTAGTAACAATAAAGTTAATGCTAGTTTTAATGATTTGAAAATATGAGAATATAAATTGTCTTTTTTTTCAACCTTTTTTCCATTTTTCATGAAGTATTCAAATATATTCTAAGAATAAAATTGTTCATCAAGATATATATTCATGCTTGGGACTGATATTGATAGTTTTAATTGTTTTTTTTAGTAATATTTATAACAAAAGATAAACTAAATGTGAATAAAAACTTATAATTGAAGATCATTAACTTATAGTTATTTTACGTAAATTCTTATGTGACTTTTGGAGAGCCTTTCATCTTTAATTTAACTAAACTTCTATGTATGCATTCAGGTTGTCTTGGAGAGTTGTTTTCTTTCTCTGAATTCAAGCAATTCATCATGAATTACAATTTTGTTGTGAATCTTGCTATTTGAGTGAATTTAGAAAAAATTATTGTAGGATAAAATTGTAAATATAGCCAAGCTTAGTTTGATTAGTTTTAAGTAGTTTGGATTTGAAATTCACTCAAGATTATATATTGAGTTGGGAGCTTGAATTTATTTTTATTTTGACATGCCTTTAATATATAAATCATAAAGAAGTTTTTTATTTCAAAATAAATATGTAGTAATCCATTTTTTAACTAAGTAGTAAATTTTTATTTATAATTTATTTGTAATTTATAAGATTGTTTAGGCTTCTCATGTAGCCAAGTTATTCTTGAAAAAGCATTTGTTTATGTGGATTCTCATTATATGTGATAAGAATGTAAGGTTTGTCTTAAGATTTATTTCCACTTTTATTTTTTAGGGGTTGATCCGTTATTTCTCATAATTTGCGGTATGTAGCGTTGATTGTAAACCATAATCTTCTACGGCAGTGCGATGGTGAGAGAGCACCACTAGGCGTCGGCGTAGGCGGTTAGGAGGCCGACCACCATTGGGCGGGCACCTTCGAGTTCATCTAGTATTGCCTCCCGTGCGCGCATCATCATCGATCTTGTAAGTGAATTTTTTTTTTTTTGAGAATGTATTGCTTACCTTACCTTTTTTTGTACTTAGATTTTTTTTTTGAGCACGTGAGGCGCATCACACTTGCTTATCTTTGAAGGAGTGGCCCATTACATGCGAGATTCATCGATCGGGTGAGCACCTGTGTGGTGATACTTCATCCATTTGGATCATCGGTTGCTTTGCTTTGGTTGAAGATGTCAGCAGACCAATACCTTCCACCTGTTGTAGGTGAGATGGTATGGCAGCTCAGGGCGTGGCGATGATTACGGGACTCAGTTGATGGGCCACTATCGGTCCGGTGTGATTGGCGAGGAGAAAGATGGGTCAATTGGCACGATTCTTTGCGATGATTTGTTAGGGCGACACCCATTACGGCGTGATATCATGATCGATCCTCGCATATCGGTCGACATTCGGATGGGCGGGCACATCGCGGAACATGCATGCGAGGTGGCTTAGGTGGACTTTATGGGAGTCATATGAAATGAACCTGAGGAGTTCTCGTCGCGGGCTTATATTTATTCGATTGGGCGCTTCTTCTTTGTCACGATTGAGAGGTCCACCGGTATTTACCACTCACGGAGGATCAGGATTCTTTTAGCGATAATACATGGTGGAAGCGATTTTGGCTCATCCCATAGAGAGTTGCCGCAGTCGGACAACATGGTGGTTCTACACCTCACTTGATTTGGGCTTGGGAGTATATTCATGTGGGTAGGCCGACTTTACATGTGCCTTATCCTGCAGAGCTTGCTGGTCTCAGCGTTGGTTTGAGGTACGTGTTGTTAACTACACTTTCAATCTATGCAACTTATATAAAACTTAAAACTGTTTTCTGTGTGCAGGTGGAATGAGAACTATGTTCGCCAACAGCTAATAGTGAATGTTGCGATTATGCAGAATTTAGATGACTGCGCAAAACAGTTGAATCTGCATTACCACTTTGTCAATAAGCGTAATCGATTATATTTTAACATCCTTCATCGTGCGGTGATGGGAGCCGTCTGATGAGGACATCATCACATCTATCGTTGTATGCTCATAGGCTCGACATATGGTTTGCGAGTCCCTCTTATTAAGAAGAGGGTTGAGTGGTATTTACCAGAATAGAGTCTTTGCGCCGATTGGCCTTATTCCCGAGTAGATGTAGCCCAGTTGACCCTAGTTTCAAAAGGGTCGATGGTGAAAAAGCAGTCTGGGTTGAGTACCACCGATCACACATTGCTTCTTGGGAAGCGGAGGATTGCCTCGATCGATGGTATGGGGCGAAATATCGGTCGTGCGGGTTCGGATCATGGGCTTCTTTGTACTTATTGGCCGCCCCGACAGATTCACCTACCACTTACTACGCTAGAGCACCAGTGGAGCGTCTTTATGTAAGTTATAAAATAAGTAAATATTCAATATTTTTGTAAGTGATAATTTTACATTCGTTTCTTTTTGTTTGGCGGACCATAGCGGCACTTCGGGACATATTTCAGCCATGCCGGTCTTCGATGATCACCACTTACGGCGATGTGTCGATAGATATGAGATATGCGAGACCTCGGCGTGTACATATAGGACATATTACGGATCGGTGCACAAAGGGTGTCAACATGATGAGCCGGTCCATCTACTCGGCGATCCAGTCCTTCTTATGTCGATCATTCTTACGTCTCGATCGGGTCCCTACGTATCGCGATCAGACCTTCTACATATCGGCCGTCATATGACTCGCGACCAATATTCCCATCGGGATGATATATCGCCGTCGAGGATATTGCAGAGGGCGATCACACTGCGTGATTGTCCATCTCGTCGATACACAGGAGTGGTGCAATTCCACGCAGACACCGGAGGAAGGCAGTTGTCTCACGGGGTAGGGCTTAGGACAGTGTCTGTACTACATTTTCCTTTCTGTTTCATTACAAACTACAGAGTCATGGACATGTTAACCTTGATTATGACATAATGAATTTTTATTAGTTGTTTTTCTAATTTTTTTTATGTACATAGCAGTTAATGTATTTAAGGTTTCATGGCATGTTTTTGAACAAGTTTTATCTTTGGATGTCCACTATCTAAAGAAACTTGAAATATAGTACACTCTTGTGTTAAACAACTATTTCTATGGAAGGGTGTAATTACTTTGTTGATGCAATGCTTCTTTGCTATTCTCTTGCATTGGTATGGTGTAGCTTTTGTCGAGCATTATCGAATTGAAAGAGCGACAATTCTTGGGTGGCGGCTTCGATATCTGAAAATTTGTGCAGCTTTACGTGCGAGAAAACATCATCTCTTTTGAGTATTCAATGAGAGGTGCATTTGTGTAAAGTTAGACCATTTGGATAATGATTTAAGTATTCATCAAACATCATCTCTTTTGAGTTCCTTCAAATACATTATATATAAGAATAAAATAGTTAGTATTTTGTATGATATCAAATTCTTTTCATACAACATTTTAGAAGCCTTACAAGCATATTCCATCCTAGTTGGCACATTTACTTCCCAATTTGAGCACATAAACATACACTAATAAACCAATTCATTTCACAAATGGACAATAAACAAAGTTCATTATTCATAATCAAAGTTAACTTGTACATGACTATGAAGTTGGTAATCAAACCAAAAAAATAAAATGTAGTCTGCAACATCTAAACCATATTACAACTGTCCTCGGTCTCTTACTCGACTATGTCGACGTCTAGCATGCGGGCGGTGGCCCTCTACCATCGTACGTGTCAGCAAAGAATCTCAAATATATTAGTATCAATATTGTAAAATCTTAGTAGATCGGCAAAAAGAAAAATAAGCATTGTCCTATTGAAAAATATACCGATCAATGTTATGGGGGCGATGACTGTAGTGACGGATGTTTTGCATATGCTACAAGTTCTGCTACTTGAACCTATGTTTTCATCCATTGTGTTTCTGAATCTATTCGTACGTGGTCGGCCTGACCTTCTACGAAAGTTAGGTGGTAGCGTGACTAATCCATGCTCTTCACTGATAGATGGCCAATCGAGCGATCACGGTAGAGTATGAAATTCATTTATGTATGTGAAACTATTTGCGAGTGTAATCTTGTGACACGCCGCGTGAGATGGTTTAACCGTCGAAATCCCAATCGACAATGACATGTGGGCATGGACAATGATATATGATTCTTCTGCCACAATTACAAACACATAGGCCATTATCTAGTAAATCAACTCTGAATGATCGGCTGGACCTGTCAAAAACATGCATCTCATGTGGGTTTATATTCACGGGTTGAAATACTAATCTCTTTGATCTTTGTATTAGTGTGGAGAACCTCACGGGTATAAATAGACAAGTTGACTTCCTCTTTGAGTAGCGGTGGATAATCGTTTCATGAACAAAGCTACTAAGTTGTAATAGATAGTGATTAAACCACGGTCGGTAAACCACGTGCGTTTGATTACGTTAAAACACTCGGATGCATTGTTGTCATTGTCCCATAACGCATACCACCATCGTTACAAGGGACCATTTCTGAGGTCTACTGAAACCAATTATGCGCTTCTTCTTTCACATTTTAATGTCTAGCATTAAATTGAATTGACGAATATCATCGGTGTTACATGTACATCTTTTGGCATAGAAACTCAACATCGGAATTCCCGGTCTGCGTCGACTTTTTTAAAATTCTCACGCGCAAATGGCAAACAATGCCTATCATTTGCGAGGAAAAATCTCTTTGCATCCACACAAGAGACCGATGTTTATCGATATTATGCATAAATCCGTCTACTAGACACTACGGGTAATATCATGCAAGCATAACAAAACCACAACCACGAATCAACATTTTGATTCCACAACGGCAAAAGCTAAAGGAAACAACCCATTATTGCTCGATTCTCGGCTTAATAATGTACGCTTGCCAATGTACCAATAAAAGCTTAAGCAGTGCAACAACTCCATCCCGGTATTGATGGTCCAAAGCCCAAAAGTCTCAAAATGTTGCGTCTGAATTAGATTAGTAGCGGGTAAAAGTAAGCGATTGCATATAAAGGCGAGAGTCCTGTAGGACTCTTCCTACTAGAATATTGCTTTTATTGCCTTCGCCTTGCATCCCATGCTTTCATATATGAAACTTTAACATTAAATTTTGACTCCATCCTACCTATAATCTCTAGGTTTTTCAAATCACGGTGCGATCCGCAGGGATGTAGTATATATGAAACTTGACTGCTTTGTCGATGGCCGGATGAACTTCGCATTGACACATCTATGATTTTCACCAACTTTTGATATTCTCCAAGCACCCCTAATCATCTGGCGATACAATGTAAACGCCAATTCTGAGGGCCTTGTAGGACTATCGTCTTTGTACATATACAACTGTGTAGTTCTTCTGGTTAGAGGTAACTGTTCGGAATTGTACATTATTTACTATGGACCACCCGACAATAGCAAATTACAAACTCCGTTTACTTGCAAAACACATACATTCGGCAATGTCATTTGGAATTTCAATTTCATCATTTAGGGAAATTTCGTCAGATGGGCCGTCAAAGTAAACATCGTTGTCCCACTGCCTCGTAGTTTTACACATCTAGACATACTCGTTTGTGGACAACATTTGACTCTCACTGTCAACATTGCGAAATGAGTGATTTCAAGTATGATTGTCATATTCTCAATACGTGGCTTCTAACCCAACTGAGCGGTCATCATCTAATATCACCTTTCGTCACTACTTGAGCCACTACTCATAGTCGATACTCATCTCCCTGCAACACTCTCGGGGCACATGGTTCATCGAGCGGTGACGACATCATCAACGCCACATAACTTATAAGTTCGGCAACTAATTATCATATTAATTGTTACAAGTTTAATCGGATAAATTATGACAATAAACTACGGGAATAAACTCGCCAGTGCGTTGTATCCCCGGATGTTCTTGTGCGATGAAATCCTGTGTATGTGTTAGCGGTATATCTATTGACCTTACTACCGGATCAGCTGATGTGGATGCAATATTAACATCTTCCACTTCGACATACAACACCAACATCTGACGGGAAGCTTCGTCAAGTGTAACTTCGCAAACGTCATCGTCAGATATGACAGACGCTATAAATCCGCTACCTGGATACGCATTAGAGTGGCATGTGGCTCGGATCGATGTGCAAGCTTCTCATAATTCGTTGCTTTAATGCCAGTAAGGTGTTGTGACGCTGAACCTTAATTGGATGATTTCGACCTCCCACATAACTTGGACTGAATTGCTCATCGATACTCAGTTCGCCTCCATAGAAAAGTATCAGCGAAACAAATTCTCTATTCATCTTGCACTAATGTAGAATAAATTTTCTCAAGCGAAATGGAGAATGAAAAGCAGTTGACTTCACGGTAAATGAGAAAGGGAAAGTTCGTCAAAGCGAATGGAAAAAATAAAAGTTTCTATCGAATACACGGACAAGGCCAATCTGACGGTGATCTGCCGGCGTCGGTGAAGTTCAAGAGCGGAGGGAGTTGATCGGCGTTCCTGGCGGAGGCGGCGTTCGAGGAAGGAATCGAGAAAACCAGCGAATGGGCGATCGGACGATCGACCTAAAGATATTCGAGCCGGTCGCCCAACTAGTGGGCGGCTCCTAGCGGTCGATATTGGGCGGCGGCTTCATGAAGCGGTCGCCCAATTAGTGGGCGGCCTCTTCCGCGTGGCACAACCCGCCACATCGAGCGGCGTGGCGTGGCCGTAATCACTAATTGGGCGTATACCTATTCTTAAATTTTTTTTTTATTGATACTCAATTAGCTAATTTATTTTAACATAATTTAAAAAATTGCCAAAATATATATATATATATCGCTATCAAGAGTTGTACTACATTGCGTGCGGGTGATTCTTTCCAGTGTTTTTAATGAAACTTACATTCAACTCGAAGTTGTTGATAGTGGCTACTTTGATGCATCATATAGGCTTGAAGGAGAAACCTTTGGGAACACGAGACTAGGTGCATTTGAGCTTCCTATGGTGATGCCTTATGGATATACTTTCTTGACGCAGAAAGACAAAGAATATTCTTTTCAAAGGGTATTGTAAATATTGCCAAGCGAGAGAAATAAAGGGCCTTGCATTAATGAAAGAATTAGCTTCCTCTTGAGAATGTACATTGAGAGGTTTCCAAAAGTGGTTCTTGCATCCATATGAGAGGTCACTTATTGATTAACTTTGGAGATGGCTATGAGGAGGTATTGAAAAGGGCTAATGATCTCAAAGAAGCTCTTGTCAGTTGGAAAGGAGCATGCATCCCTTTGTGCCAAGTCCTTATCTGCGTGAAAGAAAAGATTAGCGAGATGAAGAAGCTTGAAGAAGTTTTCAAACTTGAAAAAAAAGGCTATTGACGATTTACTATATATAAAGATCTTTGCGTGCCATGCTTGTGGTGGACCTCTGATACCAACTCATTGCCCCTCTTGAAAGGAATAAGTCAAAATATATAAATACTTGAAATAAGTCAAAAAAAGAAAAAAAGAAAAGAAAAAGTGAATATATATATATATATATATATATATATATATATATATATATATATATATATATATATACAAACTTATATTATGATATGTAGGTGTTTGAAGATTTGTTATCACCAAAGGCAGTTAGAAGAACCAGATTGGTGTCTGAACCTTGTGATTATGCTCAATAGATGGCAAGGTCGAATAGCCATGCAACCCCTACGGAAGATCAGGGAATGCGAATCGATTGACAGATAACTTAATTAATTTAACGCAAAATGAACTATAAACTCAAGATTAAAATCTGAATTGAAATTGCAGGTGTTTGAAGACTTTGTTATGCTCAGTAGAGCTGGCAGGTTAGAAGACCATGACTAATTATTAAGTAAGACACTAGCAGATTATCTTTCGTAGAGTTGGCAGAATGTCAAATAGCCTCGCGACTATGTGGTGACGGCCGAGGCCACCAAAATTTGGGAATGGGAGGCTAGAATAAATAAAAGTGTTGGCGAGCTTAAATTAAACTTATTTGAAAATTGATAAATTAAAGAATAAATCAACATATATGCTCTTTTTATGCAAGTGTTTGAAGACCCTATTATGCTCATTAGAGTTAACGGGTAGAAAACCACGTCCGTGGCAAAGATATTGGCCATTATGCTTAGTGTAGCGGAAGGTCGAATAGCCCTTATGGGGACGGCCGGGAGCTTAGATTGATGGAGACTTAAACATGGTCAAATAAAAGTAATAAGCTCAAAGTAAGCTTAGATATAAAAAATAAATCAAAATTAAACTTTCATATGAAATTCTAAAGTCTTTAAATAAGAATGATCTTCAATCTCGACAACTTGTTGTGATAATAAATAAGACTTTTAATGAACTTGAGGTTTGTCTCTATAGAATAAAGTTCAAGTAAAGCTTCCTTGATCTTGATAGTTGCTCGAGCTTCTCAATGATCATGAGCTAAGCTCCATTAAAACTTAAAGAGCTCAATAAGCTATGAACTATATGCAAATAGATAAATATTTATCTAAATAATTTGATAAGAGTTGAAACTAACAGCATAAGCCACCGGATTCACAACACATCGGACAAGCGAATAAAAGGCATTAATTAAAGATTCAATTAAACTCTTTCACATATTATAAAGTATGATTAAAACTCAAATTTAATACCTCAAAAGTGTACAAGAATTCTTAAATACACCCGCATGGGCCCCGACACTATGCTAAATCCTCAAACTTAGTGTTTGCAGATACTGTGCTGGTTGATTCCCGGTTGGGTCCATTGATTGGGTCCGGGTTAACAAAACCTAATGATGTTGTTATAGCTTTCTCAGCCTGAGAAAATATCTGAGAAGCTAATTCTATCATTTGGTAGTATAACTATCTCTAACTCCCAATGATAAAAGTTTATTGAAGATATCAGCGGAGGATAATCATTATTGTTAAAAATATCTAAGATATTTATATTCAATATTCTCAAATCCAAAATTTTCAAAATAGAAATCTAGATCTGATCCACTATCATTAAATTAATAGAGTCAATAGGATATGAAATAATAAACTAAATGATCATGCAGACCTATATCCCCAATGATAGTTGAGTTGATTGAAGATATCAACTAGAGGGGTAATTATTATCAAAATATTTATGATATTATATTCAATAATCTCAAATTCAAATCCTCAAAATATAAATCTATAAGTCTATTATTAAATTACTTAAAGGATCAAAATAATAAATTAAATGATTTAAACACATGGGACCCGATCTTGCTTGAATATTTAGTGTTTAAAGATCTTTGCGGGTTGATTCCGGTTTAGTCTTCTGAGCGTTAAGAAAACCTAAAATCATTATAAAATTTCAACTTAGTAAAATATAGAAGCTAATTATCATGTGACGAGATCGATCCACCATTAGATAAGCGAGTTGACAAGATCTAAAGTTCTCAAATATATTTGATTCAATCAATTAACCACCCCGATGATGGCCGTGTTAAATAAAAATTTTAACTGGAGGGGATACTTCAATCAAAATATGATTATAATTTCAAAATAAATTAACTTAGATTGAATCTTAATATAAATGCAGAATTTGAAATATCATATTATAAATGTCTAAGAAATTCAATCAATATTAAAACTTAAAGCTAAAATTCATTCACCTTCCATAATAGTTTGTTAAGGTGACAAATTAAGAAAATCTAGCTCACAAAGAGCCAAAGTCAAATCAAGTACTACTATGTTTACTCTCAAATAATTTCATGCCCGCAGCGTGTCATCTCCTTTGATTGTGGTTTGTATGCTCCACATTATGCGATTCGACCGAGTCCTCTCGGGTGGTTCGCTAAATGAACCATTATATTACGATCGGCAGCGTATGCTCCCCAATGGCTCTGCCTTTCGAGTTGTGAACCATAGGGTATACTTGATTGGACGAAAAGCCCTCTGTTAGCTAAGATAGACTTAAACTTGTCTTTTCAGACAAACACCACCTAAGATTTACAAGGATTTCTTGGATGACGTAACCCATGTGTTGCTGATAAGGATCCTTCGATTAGGTTGGATCGACTACCTCCTCTGACTAAGTAGACTAGGGACCACGACAGCCCGGGATGATGAAATCATGGGATCTAGATCAGGTCATTGTTCCCCCAACCATCCGCTTTAAGTAAAATATAATGAATTTCATAAATTCTAAACTCCAAATTTCAAAACTCCACATGCTACTACTATACACTATGCACTAAGTGATTTAACGACTAGCCTTAATCGAAAGTTCTCTCTCAGCATTGAGAGGGGTAATTAACTATAGGTGTTTGCACCTATAGAAAACCTAGAACCAGATCTAAAGTCCTCACAAAATGAGGGTGAAATCTCTGGATAGCGTCTTATCTACTATTCCATCTGCCTTCTGAAAATTACACCGACACTTTTAATTATTATCTTCAACAAGAGATCGGTGGCAAATTTTTGGAACCCACAGATTTCTGGCGACTCTATTGGGGACATGTTTCTCTTTCCATCTTTGGCTAATTGAATATGAGCTATAGTAATAGTGGAGATAAACAAAAAAAATTGATTTTTCTAAAATAAAAAAGGAACCAATTATGAATAAAATTAAATTTAAATCAATCATATTATTATGACTAATTTTTCTGTTCTGTATATCAATGGATCTTTAGAATACCGTTCATCATGTAGCTAGGTCACAGAGCCAATATTCATATGATTAGCGTTGTAATCAATACTGAGGATGTTGGAGCTACTTTTCAATTTGGTAGTGTAGACTTCCCAGTCATTGCTGCTACAAATAATCCTCTACTTGAAGCACCTACATATTGTATATAGCAACTTGTGCAAGGGAGGGGGACAATTGGAATAGCCACTACTGCTACTAAGGTTCTTAGAAAGAGAGCAATTGTATTCGAAATATTGGGTTATTTTAAGGCGTCGGTCATGAAAAGAACCGTCAATAGGTAGAAAGTTTCAGTCATATCTATGAATGTGACTACTTTGTCAATTAAATCTTTCATACTAGGAAGGCATAATGTTAAAGTCTCTAATTATAGAGAAAAATTGAGTGGAAGTCAAAGAAGGAGAATA
Source organism: Cymbidium sinense (assembly GCA_021442155.1). NCBI lineage: Eukaryota > Viridiplantae > Streptophyta > Magnoliopsida > Asparagales > Orchidaceae > Cymbidium > Cymbidium sinense. The sequence goes on from CM038222.1 coordinate 57,301,632, forward strand.
AATGTTGAACTGTGAGCTCAGTAGTTGCTGAATGAATCACTAGCCATGCGATAAAACTTGATACCAGATACGAGTGTTCCCACTCACAACGAGTTTGAAATTCTAAAATTGGTGAAAGGAATAGCTCTACTGGTGATGTTAAGCAGTCTTTTTGGGCTCAACAACAATCAGCTCCAACTCTTTAGAAGAAACATCTTGAAACTTTATATACTCGAGTACATAGAGTCTTGAAGGTTGTCAAGGAAAAAGGCTTTATGAAGATGAGATATCAAAGACCAATTATCAGGGAAGCCAAGAATGCTCCACTACAGAAACTACCACCAGTGGTAGTAAGAACTCAAGATCTTTCTAAGGTTTTGCACGATAAGCATGAGTGACACTTGGACTGCGTCAGGGTCACAAGAAGGTCCAGAGAAAGAAAAATAAATCTTGAATAGCCTCGATAGGATGTCTGCATGGTGACATCAGTGACATGTATGTTGAATACTAAAAGGTCGTAAAAAAAATAAATAAATATGGAGGCCAAAGCTTCAAGAAGAAGTAGCGACGCAAAAACTTTCTCATTTGGAAGCAAGCTAACCCAGATGTAGCATAGAAAGAGAAATACTGAACTGCGTGCTCAACAAATACCATTAAAATAAAAAAAATTGTACAACCAATTGTGGAACCAGAAGTGAGTGTTCCAACCCATAACAAGTTGACAGCCTATGATGGGTAAAGCGGAATAACTCTACTGGCCAAATCAAATAGTTCTTCTGGACTTGATAATGTCAGGTTCCAGCTTCTCCAATGAGAAAATTCTAAACTGTATATGCAAGGGTGTCCTTAAAGTTCTTGGGAGAAAGGGCGATGAAAGAAAATATCAAAGTCCTATCATCAATGAGGCTAGAGTTGCTTCTCCAAGGAGACCTTCTCCTACAACCCCGCCAAAATATCAACCAATTCAAGTCCCGCACGGTGAGCATTGAGGGGTGACACTTGGACCACAGGTCCAAGAATCCGTCGTCGAAAGGTCCCGGTAAAAGGTAATCACTTTTATAAGCATGATAGGTGCATTTCACTTTTTTTTAAAAAAATTTAGAATAATATTATTTTTGATGTAATATTAATAATTATATATTATTTATATAAATATAAAAAAATAAATACTATATATGTAATTATTAAAACTTGAACGTTATATATTTAAATGTCACTAAAATAAATGATAATATTCAAATTGCATAATATATTATATCTAAATTCAAATATATTTGGACAATATTTAGAATCATTTGCATTTAAAAATAGTGATTTGATCTTATGATTTTTAAATTTATTTGAATCCTATTCCAAGCGCTGCCACGTGTGATATACAGATGGAGGTTTTGATTAATATAATTTAAATGTCTCATTGAGAGAATTAAAATATTTTGCTATATCTATATATATATATATATATATATATATATATATATATATATATATATATATATATATATATATATATATATATATATATATATATATTTAAAACTCATAATGAAGACTGACTCAGAAAAAATTCAAATCTACAACAAAACCTATCTATTCATTATAATAGTTTTAGTATCATTTTCGTGTCATCCTTCGTGTCATATTATTTGTTTGTGATGATCTGAATAAAATAAAATTTTTTTTAAATATATGTGAACTATATTTCAATACTAAATACTATTTACATGTCATATTAATACCTTTTAATTGAAGCAAAAAGATTGGTTGGTCAGGACGGACCTATGTTAGGCCAAATTAACTCAAGTCAGATTGATTTAACATTTATAATTTTTAATTTTTAAATAAATATTTTATTTTAACTAATTTTAATTTATTAATTATAAACAAGGGCTCGTAAATTTGATGGTGATATTATATAATTTTGATATATCATCAAAACAAAATTTTTAATAAAATTTGAATTATGATGTAAATTTTATTTGAAAGTTTTTAAAAATAAATTTATAGTCGACCTAAATATTTGAACGAGATATATGTAATCACACTAAAAATAACAGTATAATCAAAATTTAAATGAGCTCAAATTAAATATTTAAAGTATAATAAGAATACTGGAAACTTAAATTAAAAGATGAAACGATTTCCAAATCTTACATCTTATAATATAATCGAGAGAGATTATAAAAAGTATTTAGTAATATGAATTCTACATACCATAATGAGATTTAAAATTTACTTTTTTACATACTTTATAGAATGTAATGCGTATAATATTTATTGTACTTCAATAATTTAAAAATGTTTAATCTTTTCATAATTTTTTTTTCTTGGATAAGCAAAAACAAGCTTTTCTTTAAATAATTCATATGCTTGTATGTGATATGAATAAATTATACAAATCTTAGAAAATGACATAAATATAAATCAATTTTATTTCAATTTATAATTCTTATTGGCCATCAAAACCATAATATTGGATAAGATCGAAAGCTCATGCATTCAAATAAAGCCAGACACAAATTAAATTTAGCAAAATTAAATCGACCATTTTTTCTAATTAATTTGTCGTTATATATATATATATATATATATATATATATATATATATATATATATATATATATATATATATATATATATATATATATAAAATTAAGCATTATGAAAAATTGTTTATTTATTAATAATTAATTGTTTATTTTACAATTCAATAAGGAAAAAATTTTAATTTCAGGATGGCCAATTTCCCATTAGGATTTGTAATGATTGGAGAGGATTGATCTAAACAAAATCAGTTCTTTCAGCCAATTTGGCTTGAACTAACCCTTAAATAAATTTTTTTCTTTAAATAAATAATTATAACATATTTTATTTCAAACAAAATAAAATAAAATAAAATTGATTGGAAATGGGACCCTAATCTTTTGGTTACTAATGAAGAGTCTCTAACCTTAGTTAAGTCTTTGCAAGTGAAGAAACTTATTTTTGACCTAAATCTAATTATGTATAATTCCTTCTTGGCAGGGGATAAAGCTTAGCTTGTATCTTATGTATAATTCCTTCAAAGTTAAAGATTTCATCTCAAATACCTTAATCTAATTATGTTATTAATCTTACATGACTAGAAACAAGGTTAAGTTCTAATTGATAGATATATTGTAGATCAACCAATGAGTTTCTTAGGAGTCGTTTGGAATCTTTTTATTTTTATTTTTATTTACATATTATTTTGTTTATAATTTAATTTGGAATAAAATATATTTAATGATAATAGTTATTTAAAAAAAAATTAATATCCAAAATTTAGTTTGAGCATTTTTAAAAATCAAATGATTTTTTTAAACAAAACTTAAAACTACATAAAAAATATATCAAAAAATGGATTTATAGATGGCTATAATTACTAGTATGATGATAGTGAATATATTATATGTATATATCAATAAATAATTTGGGAAGAGATACATATTTGGTCATTTTCAACTTTAGTGATAAATGCAATGGGTCCAAAGTTATAAAATATAATAATGTGTTTTGAAGGGATAATTTTATATGCTTTTCGAAGATATATATGAATCATTTTAGACTTGTGTTATGCGATTAAAAGTTTCAACTACTTGTCTCAACCTTCAAATATTAAGGATAAGTTCAATGTTTTTAATATATATCAAGATGGTATATGTGAGCTTCAAAAATTCACCACCGACATCTTCGATGAAAAGAGTGATTTAAAGTGTTGGTGTAATTTTCAGAAAGCACATGGAATAGTAGATAAGACACTACCTAGAGATTTCACCCTCATTTTGTGAGGACTTTAGATTTGGTTCCAGGTTTCCTATAGACGCAAGCCCCTATAGTTAATTACCCCTCCCAGTAAGTGAGAGAGAACTTCCGATTAAGGCTAGTCATTATATCGTTTAATACATAGCGTATAATCGCACCATGTAGAGTTTCATAGTTTAAGATATGAAATTCATCATTTGAGCTTAAACCGGATGGTTGGGGGAATGATGACATGCTCGATCTAGATCTCATGGTTCCGTCATCCCGAGCAGAACACTTGATTTGACATTGGCTCCTTTGTGAGCTAGAATTTTCTTAATTTGTCACCTCCGATAAACAGTTGCGGAAAGTAAATAGATTGAGTTTGTTTTAAGTTTTTTAATGATAGAGTTTCATTTAAACAGTTTCAGATCTCTATTTAAAAATTGATTAATTAGAATATGTTTAAGAGTTTTAAATCATGTCAACTCTGCTTAGCTACTAATAGAGGATTAGATCTACTTGTCACAAAATCGGTTTCTCCGATATTTCACCGATTTGATACTTAGGTTTTAGGTTTTGTTAACTCTAAGACTAAACGAAACAGCAGCCCTCCTCGAACTTGAATTTAAGCATTCTAGATGAGTCCATGCGGGTGTATTTAAGAAATTAGGTAATTTTATATTTGAATTAAGAGCTTTAGATCCTGTTAACTCTGTTTAACTATTAGCAGAGGATTAGATCTACTATCACTTGATAGAATTAGCTTCTCAGATATTTCACTGATTTGAAACTCATATTACAGGTTTTTAGGTTTAGTTAACCCGGACCCAGTCCTAAGACTAAATCGGGAAGCAACCCGTGCAACATTCTCAGACACTTGAATTTAAGAATTCAACATAGTATCGGGGCCCATGCGGGTGTATTTAAGACTTTATGTAGTGTGTATTTCTTAATTATGAGATTGATTTTATATTTTTTTTTCATTTAATTCCAATTTAGCCTACGCAGCCTTTTTAGACATTAAAATTTGTACTTGAAATCTCTATGTCCGAGCACATGCAGGTGTTCATATCTTAGATAATTTCACCAATTTAGTGATTTCATTGATTTTGAAAATGATAATTAGGATGAAATTCCTTGATTTTGGTTGAAAGAAGCCCTACAATTTTTATAGATTTTTATTTAGTAATGCCTTCTGTCTGCTTGTATAAAGGATTGTAGATCTGGTGGCGAAGAAGATGGTTTGTTTTAAATTGTAGTTTAAAATAATACTGGCACTTAGTTTAGTTGTTGAGTTTATAATTATCTCAACTTGATTATGTTCAATTTACATCAATTTTGGTAAATTATACTGATTTCAGTGTTTGTTGCTTTAGCCGTACTCATGCTTATTGGCTAACATAGTAATCACCTTCACATTTGTATAAGAGCTATTAAATCCAATTTGGATTCATTCTTAGATTTTAAATTTATTGCAAGTTTATTAAGAGTTTAGCATTAGTCTCCCCAAAATTCCAATTAAAGCTTGCTTAATTTTGAAAAATTTATAAGAAAAGAGAACTCACTCATTACTTTCATTTAAATCATAGAAAATAGCTATTAGAGTTTGTGAGTTTAATATTAGTCTCTCCCAAATTTCACTTAGATTTTAAATAAATATTCTATTCTTCCCAAAATTTGCTTTAAAGGCTCCCCTTTTTCTTGTTTCCACTTTTAGTTTAAAATTATGCAGTTTTCTTAGCTCCTAAGTTAGATCATTTTACCCTCCCATTTTTTCTAAGTCCAAAGATTTGACATAATTTTTGACCTCCCAAAGATTATCCCTAGAGAGTCGTAGGTACAGTATGCCCTCTTGAGCGTAGTGAGTGGTGTCTTGTGATACCACGACTGATTTTTAATCTGTCGAGCCCTCTTGAGCACAACGAGGCATTCAGACCTGGAAGAAGACAAATGCAATATATATATTCATTCCCCCCTTTTTTTTCTAAGTCTGAAAATTAGATAAAATTTTGGCGGCATTTCATCTAGGGGGAGTGACATCTAACAAGTGTTTAGCTTACTCTGCATCTCTTGAGCGTGGCGGCGTATCTTCAACACCACCTATTTTTTTTCATCATCGTGCACTCTTGAGCTCGGTCTTCAAACCTACAAAGAAACACAAGCATACAATATATATCCATTTACATATCCCACATATTCTGACTTATTTTCGACGCGCTACAATGCTCGGCAAAAGAATGGGGTTAGGTATGTGGATGGGAAAGTGAGGTAAGGAGTGCGACGCTGAAAATCGAAAGAAAAATTTACCTCTTGACGATGTTCTTCCCCCTATTTTGCGGCAATGCGAAGGTAGGAAGGCTAAAGCAAGGAATGTGGTGTCATAATTCGAAAGAAGAATTCGCCTCTTGACGATATTCTTCCCCCGATTACGGTGAAGCGAAAAGTGGAAAGGAAAAAGGTGAGGAATGCAACGTCAAAAATCGAAAGAAGAATTCGTCTCTTGACGATGTTCTTTCTCCAATTTACGGTTAAGCGAATAGTGGAAGGGTTACGGGGAGTGCAATGCCAAAAATTGAAAGAAAAATTCACCTCTTGACGATGGTCTTCCTCCGATTCACGGTGTAGCAAAAGCTGGAAGGGCTACGGTGCATGCGACGCTGAAAATTGAGAGAAAAATTTGCCTCTTGATGACGTTCTTCCCCCGATTCACGATAAAGTGAAAATTGGGCTGCGGCGAAAGAATTTACCTCTTGGCGATGTTCTTCCCAGTTCAGAACACGCAAAATTGGATGTGTTGCGACTTTAAGGATCATAATGGGCAGGTTTGGGTTGGATTGCAAACGCTACAAGGAAGGAGGTTTCGGTGACGTTGTGGGCTGGAGGAAAAAAGGTGAGCCGTCGGAGGGAAGGAGGATACGAACAGTGGGCTAGAGGCGGAGGCCGGGTTGAATAATTGGCTGATTCTGAGCACGACCGCCAGCTGATGGATTAATGCGAAACGGTGGGTTGGCGGTGAGTTTCTACGGAATGATGGAGCGCGTGTGGCTTTGCGGCGAGCGCGGATCGGCACCGGAGGGATCACGTGGGTTCGGCGGCAAGGTAGAACAGTGGCAAAAGCAGGTGATAAGCAGAGTCAGATCAAAGTGAGTCATGTGGAGTCAGCAGTGGGACCAGGTTGTCTGTGGCGTGGAGCGGGTCAGCGGCGGGCAGCTGGTTCCCAGCTTGGCGTCAGGTTTAGGATGCGCTATGTTCCAGAATGAATGCGAAACACGACGGATGCAGTGAGTGGGCAGCCATAGAATTGTGGGTGCACCAACGGTGGGCAAAGCATCGGCAGCTTGGACGGAATTCGAGAGGAAATTTTAGCTGGTGGAGGAGATTTTTTTTTTTTACCTGAATTCTTTTTTCTTCTTTCCAACGAGAGAGAGGGCAGGAGAAAGAGAGTAGTGGAAGAGAATGAGGAGGGAGAAGTGGGAAGAATGAGGGGGAGTGGTTATCTTTTTAATTTTTTTTAATTTCCTTTTTCAGAAAATTGAAAATAGGAGGGAACGGTTGAGCATGAGTGTAATTTAAGTATTTTTTAATTAATTTTAAATTTATTAAATGGTCTTAATGTGGATTTCATGTCGATAAATGCACATAGTTAATATATATATATCAATTTAGGATAATTCCATTGTTCTGAATGCAATGACACTGTCCGTTTCGTGATCAGAGGCCGTTTGGTTCGAGTTGGCACCAAATTGAGTCAATTTCAGCATGAAATGTGCATCACCACTTTCGCTCGCTCTATTTTCGCGAAGACTCGTCTGAATTGAGTACAAACATATTTTTTGATAGATTTTAGCATTTCAAAGCTAATGGCATGATTAATTTCATGAATGAAGGTCATTTGATTCTCGTTGATGCCTCCTGATCTTGATATGTGTGCAGGCATGTTGATGACTCGAGCGCTTGATTGGTTGCTCATCAAGTCATCTAATATTTATATCCTGACCAATGTTGATGTTTTGAACGTGATGGTAAAGTCTGTTCATCGATCGGAGATCATTTGAGTTGATTTTGGCGACGTCTAGTGTATTTCAGCCTCGATTTGGGCGCTACCACTTCTGATTATTTGACATTTGCACATAGTTGGCCGAATTGGGCACGAGCAGTCTCATTTGATAGATTTCAATATTTTGGAGCTAACGACGCAATCAATTTTGTGAACGGGGGTCAATTGACTTGCATCAATGCCTCCTGACTTTAATATATGTGCAAACATATTGACGACTCGAGCGCTTGATCAGTTGATCATTAAGTTGTGTTATATTTATATCTTGACCAATTTTGATGTTCTAAATACGATGGTGAAGTCCGTTCATCGATCGGGGGTCATTTCGATTATTTTCATGGACGTCCAGTGCATTTTGAGCCTTAATTTGGGCACTGTTACCTCCGGAGTATGTCGAATTCGATTTATAAGCTTGATTTGATTTATGATACATATGTGGAGGTCAACAAATGCCCCCCAACAAATGTCATTTGCGCATGGAGCAAGTCACACTTGTTAAAAACTGATTGACCATTTGGGGCTTGAGATCATTTTGATTGCAATAGCTTTGAGCTCGATAGATTTGTCATTAGTATGTATTCGGACATACTAAATGATGACTTGACCGATTTGTCAGAATCGACTTGTCGGGTTGATAAGAGCTCTTACACTATCTACTATCTACTTCAATGGCTTTGTTGAAGATCTTTTTTTTTTTATGTTCTTGCAGATTTAAGTCTCTTTTGACCCTAGCTTCTTGCTTGGTTGGGTTTGATGAAGGAATTAGTCTGCTTGTTTTGATGAAGGACTCCGCTAGGGAATCAGTTTATTCGTGCTTGACCGGCTTTGAAATTTCTTTTGTCCTAGCTTTGACCTTGACGAACTTGATGAAGGATTGACTTGATGTGTCAACATTGACTTGTCAGGAAGTGTATGTATGCCATGAACCCTATGCTTGCTGCTTTGACGGATTCGTTGAAGGATACATACAAATGACCCAACCTTCCTGCTTATATATGGTCAATGTTGAGTTATTAGTTTTGCAATGTATGCTTTAAAAAACTGAATAATCATGAAATTCCTTTAGTCCAACCATCAGTTTTATTTGAACTATGGAATTGCTTCCTCGGTCCAGTGCTTTCTGCATTGACGGATTTGATGAGGAGATAGGCTTTGATATGTGCTTTGAGTTTGATCAGATCATTTGAGAATAGACTGAAATATCACCTTGTAGGTAATATGAAGATTGATTTGAGGCAGTCTTGAATTGAGCACTTCCTCAGCTTGCCTTGATCTATCGATCAAATAGAGAGATCTCTTGGATCCTGGTTGCTTGTAATCACTAAGATGGATCTGGTTTGATATTGAACAGTTATCGTCATTGGACTGATGAGCGGGGGCTCTTTCACTACGGCCTTTTCTTACGACTTGTTGAGTGAGGAGAGGGACATCAACTAGGCTATATTTGGGCTTGTTGAGTTCGACCTTTAGAACTTACTCGAGTCTTCGACTTAAGCTATAGTGGGTTGGTAGTTTTGTCATCAGACTAGTGAACGGGGGCTCTTTTACTACAGCCTTTTCTTACGGCTTGTTGAGTGAGGAAAGCGTCAACAACTCGGTCATTTATGAGCTTGTTGAGTCCGACCTTTAGAACTCATCCATGTCCTTGACTTCAAGATGTAGAGGTTGATGTTTCTCCAACTCAATTGATTGAAGCTTCCGAAATCAAGAGTTCTTCTGACTTGATCTCCAGAATTTGGTAAATCTATGAGATAAATTTCTTGACATTTAGGGTTGTCTTTTCATGCATAAAAATAGATTCTTCTTTTTTTTGTTTCTGCAAGAACATGCGACTTAATATTAATAATTTCAGATATGTCCAGGGATTTTGACGTAAAGCTCGATGTCAACCTGAATAAGAATATATTTGAGGATCTCAAATGTCATCAAATAAATTTAATATAAACTAAAAAAATACCCTCTTGCAGAATTCTAAAGTACATTTAGGAGAATTTTCAAAATAAAAATATACAAATATATCCATATTTGAATTGATGTACTCTAAAGAATATTTTAACATATAACATTGATTTCATCTGTGTATAGAATATCTAAAATGCCCCATGTGTAACATGAGAATTTTTACGGAAAAGTTTTTCCATCTAGAGTAGGTTTATTTAGGGATCTTAGCATGAAACATGATGCCAACCTAAATATATATACTAAAAAAATACCCCTTATCTTGCAGGAGGATTTATATTATACCTTGGGAATGTATTTGTCATGTATAATACTTTTTTAGGTAACGACCGTTGATTGGCAGCATTGGTCTTTCACCATTTAGGTTGATGAGTTGATATGCCCCTCCTTGATACACTTTTTCAATGACAAAAGGGTCTTCCCAGTTAGGCTCAAATTTGCCACTAAACTTTCGATTGAGAATAATTGGTCTTCTCATCACCATGACTAATTCTCTTTTTTGGAATGTTTGAGGCCTCACAGTATGGTCAAAAGCACTGGACATCTTCGATAGACTTCCAGATTTTGATGAGCTTATAATCTAACTTCATCAAGCGCATCGAGTTCCTCCATTCTCAGATAAGCATTTTGATATTTTGTTAGATTGTATTGGATAGCTACTTGAAGTGAAGGCAACTCAACTTCAAGTGGAAGAACTACTTTAGTTCCAAATACCAATGAATAGGGAGTGACTTTAGTCGGCGTCTTGTAAGTAGTTCGATATGCCCATAGAGCCTCTACTAGCTTGGTATGTCATTCTCTCTTATTTTTAGTAAGAATCTTCTTGAGAAGCTTGACTAATGTCTTATTGAAGGCCTCTGTCAAACTATTTTCTCTTGAATTATATATTGAAGAGTATCACCAATCAATTTGATGTCGATCAACGAATCTATAAATCTTTGTACTTTTGAAAGCTGTGCCATTATCAGAAATTATTCGACGTGGCACTCCAAATCTATAGATCACATTATGCGTGAAAAAGTTGATCACTCTGTTAGCAGTAACTTCTTTAAATGGAGTAGCTTTAGCCCACTTAGAGAAATAGTCAGTCGCTGCTAGCATGAAGCGATGTTCAGTTGACGATGATGGATCAATTGGTCCAATTACATCTGTACCCTAACATTCGAATGACCAGGATGATATTGTTGGGTGTAATGAATTTGGAGGTTGATGGATGAGATCCCCATGTACTTGACACTCATGACACTTCTTAGCATGATTAATACAGTCTCTCACCATAGATGGCCAATAATAACCCATCCTTTTGATCTTTGCCATCTTGGGACTGATTGTGCGCCACAAAGTCCTTCATGAACTTCAACCATCACTTTGCTAGCTTCATCTACACTAGGCATCGTAGCCACATTTGTTCAAAGGATCTGATATAAAGTGTTGACATGGCGTAACATTCTCTTTTCGATTTGAGCTGCCAGTGATTTATTACTTAGTAATTTTCCTTCTTTAAAGTAGCCGATGAAGCGTTTCCTCCAATCATGTAGCTCTTTTACAATAAAGGCTTCACACTGCTTTTCTGAGGCAATGTAATTTTTAGCTCTTTTTGGTATAACTTCTTGTTGATTTTGGGGAGTATGAGGAGCAACTTGAGTCACATTCTGCTGCGTAGGATTTGATAACTACTCTACCTGCGAGGATTGATACTTTATCAGCTCTAGAACTCGATAAGTAAATATGCCGATCATGACATAATCACTATTCATACTTGCCATTTTTTAGCTAGTTTTGCTAAACAATCGACTTTGTTATTCTCGGATCGAGGGACTCGAGTTAGTGTGATAGTTGGTATCTATTTCATAAGCTCGAGAACTCGCTTGTGATAGAAAGCTAACTCAATCTTGTTGATTCTATAGATGCCAAGTACTTAATTTATAATAAGCTGAGAATCACCGAAAATATGCAAGTTCTAAATGCCTATGAAAATAGCTTCTTTGAGACCTGCCACTAATGCTTCATATTCAGCTTCATTATTAGTTCTTGGCTCGATCAATCCATATGATCATCTCATTATCCCTCCTTCTAGTGTTATGAAGATGATGTCGATTCCTGCTCTTGCTCTTGGAAAATTTAGATGTTGGATTTATTTGATCGATGAGGCTCCATCAAAGTATATTTTCCAAATTTGTGATTTTTCTCTTTCAAGAATGAGCATAATTTGCTCATCGAGAAAATCGTCATTAAGAGACGAGTCCGCTGGGATGGGATGTGCAGCAAAAAAATCTGCCAAGACTTGTCCCTTCAATGCTTTTTGCAGAACATATGTGATATCAAATTGTAAAAGCAATACTGCCCATCTTGCTAAGAGATCTATCAATGCTGGTCTTGTCATCAAGTACTTAAGCGGATCGATCCTCGAGATAAGGGTAATCTTGTGAGATAACATATAATGACAAATCTTTTGGACATCTTTGCTCAGTAGACTTCTGGATTTTATTGAGCTTGGTGTCTGACCTCATCAAGTCCATCAAATTCTCACATTCGTAGACATACATTCTCATCTTGAGTGAGATTGTGTTGAATGGCTACTCAGAGTGAAGGTAGTTCAACTTCAAGTAGCAAGACTGCTTCAACTCCAAATACTTTAGCATGAGGACTGGATTTTATGGGAGTACAGTCTAGATGTCACGTTATTATCTATTTATAAGAGAATTGCACTTCGAGATTTTGGCCTCCAAATTTGCTCACCTATTTGTCGGGACCTTTCGATGGTGGATTCTTGGACATGTGGTTCAAGTGTCACGCCTTGATGCTCACCATGCGGGACTTGAATTAATAGACATCTTGTCAGGGTTGTTGGAGGAGGTCTTCTTGAAGGAGAAACTCTAGCCTTCATAATGACAAGACTTTAATATTTTCCTTTTATTAGTCCTTTCTCCTTAGCAACTTTGAGAACCTGATGCACTCTTGTATATACAGGTTTCGAGTTTGCTCACTGGAGAAGTTGGAACTGTTATCAGTCTAGCGAGGCTATTTTGATTTGACCAGATAGAAATTTATTCAGCTCGTCAAAACCTGTTATGGGTTGGAACACTCCTCGGTTCGAACTAGTTGTACATTTTCTACTTGAATAATGGTCACTGGTTACGGAGATCGGCATCGGGTTCACACGCGGTTCTAATGCGGATCTTGAATGGAGGTAGTTACTGTGTAGGCTGAGACGACATTTTACACCGGCCGTGGGATTTTGCACCGGTGAGTGTTTCACGGGAATAATTGCGCTGCGAAATAGTGGCAGTTTCACATGGATACGGGCCGAAAAATTTAGAAAAAAGGGAGGAGCTTTTTACCTTTTCTGGGATGTGAGAGGGGAATGCAGGAGAGAGAAACCAAAAACTAAAATGAGGGGCGCATGGGAGAGAATTGGAGGGAGTTGGTTTTTCTTTTTAGTTTTTTTTTAAAATTTTAAATTAGGGTAGTTTTTTAGAGAACTGAAAGTAGGGGGAATGGGGGTAATTTGAGAATTTTTTAATAAATTTTGAATTTATTAAATATTTTTATGTGAGTTTTGCACCAACAAATGTATCAATTTAGGGTAATTCCATCCTCAATGCAACCTTTATGATCGAGGCCATTTGAGACTAAGTTGAGTTAATAAATGCGGCCACCACTTTGCTAGCTGATGATTAACAATGAATGAATCATTGATAAATTTTTATGTTTCAAAGCTGATGGCATGATCAATTTCATGAACGGAGGTTGTTTGATCGGCCTCCCGACCTCGATATACGTGGCTTGATGACTCGAGCTTGCTCCTTTTCATCAAGTCATACAATATTTATATGCTCACCAATTTTGATATTTTGAATTTGATAGCAAAGTCTTCTCATCGATTGAAGGTCATCTGAGTTAATGTCGGCGACGTCTAATACATTTCAACCTCGATTTGTGCGCTATCACTTCAAATCACTCAACATTTGTACAGGCTCATCTGAATTGAGTACGCATAATCTCATTTGATAGATTTTGACATTTTAAAGATAACGACGTGATCAATTTCATGAACGGATGTAATTTGGATATCGTCCCAGCTTCTCGACTTTGGTATACGCGATGACACATCAATAGCTCGAACGCTTAAATAATTGCTCATTAGATTTTGCAATATTTATATTTTGATCAATTTCTACATTCTGAATGCGACGGTAAAGTCCGTTTATTGATTGGAGGTCATTTTGATCATTTTCAGTGATGTCTAGTGCATTTTGACCCCGATTTGTGCACTGTCATCTTCGAAGTCCGTCGAATTTGATTTATGGGCTTATCTTGATTTATGACACATATGTGGATGTCAACATACATAGCATAGTCGCACCATGTAGAGTTTCATAATTTAAGATATAAAATTTATCATTTGAGCTTAAACTGGATGGTTAGGGGAATGATGACTTGCCCGATCTTGATCCCATGGTTTTCACATCCCAAATGCTTCCTATGTAGAGGAGGTAGTCGACCCAACCTAACAGAAGGATCCTCATCAGCAACATATGGGTTACATCGTCCAAGAAATCCTTGTAGACCTAGGGTGGTGTTTGTCTAAGGAGACAAGCTTAAGTTTACCTTAGTTGACAGAGGGTTGTTTGCTCTATCAAGTATACCCTATGATTAATAATTCAAAGGGCAGAGTCAATGGGAAGCATACGGGCTACAGCCGTGATCGTAATATAATGGAGTTGGACTAGCCAAACCACCCGATCAAAGGACTCTAAGAATCGCTTCATCTGTGGAGCTATTAGCCACACACGGGGTCACATCCATACTAGCAAAAGATTGATTGAGAGTGAATATAGTAGAACACTTGATTTTACATTAGCTCCTTTGTGAGATAGAGTTTTCTTAATTTGTCACCCCCGACAAACAGTTACGGAAGGTGGATAAATTGAGTTTGATTTAAGTTTTTTAATGATAGAGTTTCATTTAAGCAGTTTTAGATTGCTATTTGAAAATTGATTAATTAAAATATGTTTAAAGAGTTTTAGATCATGTCAACTATATTTAGAGATCTACTTTCACCGATGTAATCAATTTCGAGATATTTCACCGATTTGAAACTCTTTATGTTTTAGTTTTGTTAACTAACTCACCAAAGACTAAATCGAGAGCAATCCTGGACACTTGAATTTAAGCATTCAAAGACAAAGGTCCCCATGCATGATATTTAAGAATTTATGTAATTTTATGTTTGAATTAAGAGCTTTAGATCCTGTCAACTCTGTGTAATTGTTAACAGAGGATCCAATCTACTATCACCTGACAGAATTAACTT
The DNA here is from genome assembly GCA_021442155.1 of Cymbidium sinense. Lineage (NCBI taxonomy): Eukaryota > Viridiplantae > Streptophyta > Magnoliopsida > Asparagales > Orchidaceae > Cymbidium > Cymbidium sinense. The sequence goes on from CM038222.1 coordinate 57,316,706, forward strand.
CTTAAATATTTCACTGATTTGAAACTCTTATTATAGGTTTTATGTTTTAACTGACCCGCCCCGACTAAACTGAAGCAAAGATTCTCACTTGAATTTAAGAATTCAAAGATAGTGTCTGCGCGTATTTAAGACTTTATGTAGTGTTTTTTAATTATGAGATTAATTTTATATTATTTTAATACACTTTACTTTCATTAAAATTTGCACTTGAAATCTTTATATCCAAAGCACATGCAGTGTTTAGATAATTTCACCTAATTAGTGATTTCATTGATTTTGAAAATCATAATTAAGATGAAATTTCTTGATTTTTAGTTGAAGGAAGCCTTATAATTTTTATAGATTTTTATTTAGTATCGTCTTCTATCTGCTTGTAGAAAGGGTTGTAGATCCGATGGCGAAGAAAGTGTTTTGATTTAAATTATAGTTTAAAAAATACTAACACTTAATTTAGTTGTTAAGTTTTTACAATTATCTCAACTTGATTATGTTCAATTTACATCAATTTTGGTAAATTATTCTGATTTCAGTATTTGTTGCTTTAGCCCTACTCATGTTTATTAGCTAGCATAATAATCATCTTCATATTTGTATAAGAGCTATTAAACCCAATTTGAATTCATTCTTAGATTTTTGAGTTTATTGCAAATTTGTTATGAGTTTAACATTAGTCTCTCCTAAATTCCAATTAAAGTTTGCTTAATTTTGAGAAATTTATATGAAAAGAGAACTCACTCATTACTTCCATTTAAGCCATAGAAAATAGTTATTAGAGTTTGTGAGTTTAATATTAGTCTCCCCCAAATTTTACTTAAATTTTAAATAAATATTATATTCTTCCCAAAATTTACTTTAAAGGCTCCCCCCCTTTTTTTTTCTTGTTTCCCGGTTTTAGTTTAAAATTAGTTGCAGGTTTTCTTACTTAGCGCTCCTAAGTAAGCTCATTTTACCCTCCCATTCTTTTTGTAAGTCCAAAGATTTAGATTTTTCACTCTCTCAGAGTACATCGATTTGTACACCTCTCGAGTGGTAGTAGTCTCTTGCAACACCGAATTTTTCATCTCAGCCCCTCTGAAATACAACCAGACCTTCGACGAAGAGACATAAAATGTAATATATATACTCCTCTTTCTAAGTCCGAATTTAGACAAAATTTCAGCCTCCACATCATCCTCTTGTACGGTCGATCGGGTATTTTGCATACTCAAGACGCCTCGAGTGTGTGGTGTCTATGATACCCCAAGTTTTCATCTCGTCGTGCCCTCTTGATCACAACGAGACCTTCAAACCTCAAAGAAGATAAATGCAGTATATATTCATTCCCACTTTTTTAAGTCCTGAAATTAATTTACTCACAAAGATTTCGCCTAGACATCTAACAAGTGTTTGGCTTTACTCATGCCCTCGAAGAGAAGCGAGGTTCACACCACAACCTATTATTTTTCATCCCGTCATGCCCTCTTGAGCACAACGAGGTCTTCAAACCTACAAAGAAACACAAGCATACAATGTATATCCATTTACAGATCTCATATGTTCTGACTTATTTTCTGCATCAATGCCTGGAAAGGAACTGTGTATGGTCGGGAATGTAAGTAAAATGAAAATCGAAGAAGAATTTGTCTCTCGATGTTCTCCTATTTGGCTGTAAAAGGCTAAAAAGGAATGCGATCGAGAATCAAAAGAAGAATTCGTCTCTTGACGATGTTCTTCCCTTGATTGTGGCGAAGAAAAAAGTGGAAATGAAAGAGGAATGTGATGTCGGAAATCAAAAGCAGAATTCGCCTCTTGACGATGTTCTTTCCCCGATTTGTGGCGAAGAGAAAAGTGGAAGAGTTACTGAGGCTAAAAAAAAATCAAAGAAGAATCACTCTCGACGACGTTCTCTTCCGACCGAGAGAGAAAACCGGAAGGCTGGTGGCTGCAACGCTTAAAAGTCGAAGAAGAATTCCTCTGGCAATGTTCTTCCGATCCACCTGGTTAAAATTAGGTGACTGATGCGCGCGCATAAACCGAAGAAGAATCTTTCTTGATGACGTTCCCTACCATGGCTTAAGCAAAACGATAAAATTTGAACGTGTCACCATGGAAGGATTAGCGAAACAGCCAGGTCAGGAACTGGATCATGAGAATGCTACCAAGGAATAGAGGTCTATTAGCTGATGAGGGTCGTAGAGAGAGACGAAGGCCATGGCTTATGGGCCAAGAGGGAAGGAGGTTGGCGGCAACAAAACAGTAATGTGGGCTGGACGAGCGAACGGCGGGCGCGCGGTGGAGACGCGAACCGCGCAGCCGCAGAAGATGGACGGGCGGCGGTGTGGATCCACCGTGAACGGCGGCCGACGACGAGCTCACGGAATGGCGGATTCGCCCGCGGCTTTTACGGTTTGGCGCGGATCGGCACCGACGAGATCGCACGGGTTCGACGGAAATGCTGAGCGGAACGATGGCACAATATGCTTGGTTAGCGGCGGAGCGGGTCGGGCGCGAGGAGGGTCGCACAGTACGGCCGGCGGGTCGCGGGCTACGGGGACGCGGGTCGTGTGGCGGGCGCGGATGCGGGTCGAGCGGTGGGACGAGCCGCGGGTTCGAGTGCGGGATGTGGGTTTTCGGGACGCGGGCTGAGGTTCTAGGCCGAAAAGAACGCACGTAACACGGGCGGGATGCGCGGGCTGGCAGAAGTGGAATTCGGGTTGTGCCAACGACGGGCAAAGCGCCGGCGGCCTGGACGGAAATTAGGAGGAAATTTCAATGAGGGGCTGAGATTTTTTTTACCTGTTTTCTTCTTTCTTCTTTCCGATGGGAGAGAGGGCAGGAGAGAGAGAGAGAGTAGTGGGAGAGAATGAGGAAGGAGAAGTGAGAAGAATGAGGGAGAGTGGTTATCTTTTTATTTTAGTTTTTAATTTCCTTTTTCAAAAAATTGAAAATAGGGGAGAACGGTTGAGCATGAGAGTAATTTAGGAATTTTTTTAATTAATTTTAAATTTATTAAATGATTTTAATGTGTATTTCATGCTGGTAAATGCACATAGCCAATATACATATCAAATTAAAAAAAAATGCAAGCACTTGATCTTGATTACTAAGTAATACATAAATATAAAAATGATTGGATTCTATTCAACAAAAAGAATTATAATTGATTGGAATATTTGATACATAGTCGACCATAATTTATGTCAATGAATGATATTGAAAATTTTCAAACCATTGACTTTTACTCATCAACAAAAGTTTCTTAATGAAATTATCAAAGTAATAACTGTGGGCTTCGAAAATTCACCATCAACCTCTCGACAATTGAATGAAGAGAGTTTGATTTAAAATGTCGATATAATTTTCAGAAGGCAGATGGAATAGTAGATAAGACACTACTCAGAGATTTCACCCTCATTTGGTGAGGACTTTAGATCTGGTTCCGGGATTTTTATAGGCGCAAGCTCCTATAGTTAATTACCCCTCCCAATTCTAAGAGAGAACTTTCGATTAAGGCTAGTCGTTAAATGGCTAAATGAGTAGCATATAGTAGCAACATATAGAGTTTAAAATTTGAGTTTTTGAATTAATGAAATTCATCATTTTAACTTAAAGCGGATGGTTGGGGGAATGATGATGTGCCCGATCTAGATCTCATGGTTCCATTATCCCGGGCTGTCGTGGTCTCTAGTTTACTTAGTGAGAGGAGATAGTCGACCCAACTTGACTGAAGGATCCTTATCGGCAATACATGGGTTACGTCATTTAAGTAATCCTTGTGGACCTAGGGTGATGTTTGTCTAAGGAGACAATCCTAAGTCTACCTTAGCTAACAGAGAGATTTTTGCCCTATCAAGTGTATCATATGATTCACTAAAAGGTAAGAAACCATTGGGGCATCTGATACGGTGTGATAATATAATGGAGCCTTACCCAAATCACGATCGAGGACTCGGTCATAACTACATCAAGCTCTTGGTCAAAACCACGCTTAGAGGACACGGACGCGTCTTTCTTGACATGATTGATTAAGTGAACATAGTAGAACACTTGATTTGATATTGGCTCCTTTGTCAGCTAGAGTTTTCTTAATTTGTCACCTCCAACAAACAGTTGTGAAAGGTGAATAGATTGAGTTTTTCTTTAAGCTTTTAATGATTGAATTTCCTTTAAGCAGTTTTTTAGATTGATACTTAATTTAAGTTAATTTGATTTGAAATTATAATCACATGTTGATGGAAGTATTCTCTCCGGTTGAAATCACCATTCAACACAGTCATCATTGGGGTAGTTAATTGATTGAATCAAATATATTTGAGAACTTTAGATCCTGTAAACTCTGTTTAGCTCTTAACAGAGGATCAAATCTACTGTCATATGATAGAATTAGCTACTCAGATATTTTAATAACTTGAATTCTTATAATAATTGAATTTTAAAATTTTGTTAACCCGGACCCGATCCTAAGACCAAACTGGATAACAACCCTCGCAGCATCCTCAGACACTAAGTTTAAGCCTTCAGCATAGTATTGGGGCCTATGTGAGTATTTATAGCTTAGATAATTTCATCTAATTAATGAAATCATTGATTTTAAAAATCATAATTAGAACGAAATTTCTAATCTTTGGATTGAAAGAAGCTCCATAATTCATGGAAAATTTAATTTAGTATCTCATTTTGTCTGTTTGTACAAAGAATTGCAGATCCAGTGGTGATTATTTAACAGAATTAGATTTATATTTGCACTCAAAATATTGTGTCTTTACTTGACTTGTTAACAAATATTTAACTCTCCATTAGTCATCACATTCAATTTCTGTTTTCCCTAAGCAAGCTTATCCAAATTGAAGCTCTTTTCAAATATGTGTCAATTATTGGCTACAAAATCTTGACCATACTTTCTAATAAGTTATTTAATTTCAGTGAGAATATTTTATGAAGCTCATCTGGATCCTATTAGTTTTGTTGTGTTTCAAATTCAATTCTAAATGAAAGACTCAAATGGTTCTTTTAAAGGCTATATTCATGAATGATCATGAGTTACCTAACTGAATTTGTGCTTATAAGAAAGCTCACAAATTACTTACATACTTTATTCTCAATTTGAAATTGGACATTTAAATTTTTCACCAATCATTTATCCTTTAATTTTCAATTGAAATCCTTACTTTACTTGATGTTGAATGTGATTATTTAAACATTCAATTGATTTTATTCATATTGATTACTTGTTAATGAATTTAACATTTCAAATGTTCAAAGAGAAGTTTTACTTATATGAAAAGACTCCTCAACTTCACATCAAATTTCATGCTTGTTAAGAATCAAACTTCAAACTTATTATGAGTCTTTTGTGAGTTTAGTATTAGCCTCCTCAAATTTTACTTGTAATCTGACTTTCTCATCATCACTTCCTTCCTTCTTCATATCTATAATCATCACCTTATACTCTATTAAGATCTCTTCGATGAAATGACTATTTATGTTCTTTTGATCTACAGGTACTGACCTAGGGTGGCAATCCTCAACCATATGATCCTCCAGGGTGCTGTCGATGAAGTACTAAGCATGATAGGTTCTATTGCATAGAACCTCCCATCTATCCTCTTTCTTCTCTTCTCCACCTTGTTATATTTATGAAGCGATGTCAACACTCTTAGATCGCTACCCCTTATTCTCCACTATTGGTATAAGAGGCCAAATTGGGGAGCTCGACCTCACATCATCAGCATGATAAGATGAAGTGTGGCACTTGGGTTGCAAGCAGATCACCAAAAATGGAGATTTCTCCCTAGATGTGTTCTTATGATACTTGGTGGGGATGTCAAAGGGTGATACATGAACTCGTGATGGTGGATAGTATGTTGAACAAATTTAAATAAGTATTCTATTCTTTCAAAAAATTTCTTTAAGTGCTCTCACTCTATTCGTCTTTGATTAACATTTATCTTTATATTTATCATATATCATTTTGTTTAACTTAAGTTTAGGTGATTTCCATTTGAATTTGTTTAAATCTTGAATCGACTAAATTTGGTTGCATTTGACAAGATTCAAAGATCATCCTGAGCTACATCGATTTTGGCTTACTCGACAGCCTATTAAAGATTGTGTCATGACACCACAACCCTCTTCACACCCACTAAGCTCTATTGGGCATTAGTGGGGTCTTGAAACTTGCATTGGTGTCCAAATATAGAGATTAGGGTAAAACAAAGTCTGATAAAACTTCGGCAACATTTCAACATACGGGAGTAACATCTAAGCTTTTTTTATTGCAAGACTCTATTTGAAGGTAGAGTGGTGTTTTGACACCACAATCGCCTTCACACTATTACATTGGATATTAGTATTAAAACTTACACAAAAAGACACAAGCACACACAAATATATATATATATATATATATATATATATATATATATATATATATATATATATATATATATATATATATATATATATATATATATATATTTCACACATTCACGTTTCTACAAGTCCACAATTAGCCACAATAATGAACTTGCACATCCCTATAGGAAGTTCGGCCTATTACTAATACAAGAGGAATTCAAGTTTCAAATCTTGCATTTACTGAAATTTGATTTCAGATTTCTGGTTTGCTGAAATTAATTGGGTTTTGTGGCTCGATATCGAAAAACGAAGAAGATAGGGAGAAGGAAATATAGCAGCAACTCGGCTTTGACTTAATCGGAAACAAAGAAGAGAGGGAGAGTGAAGAGAAAAGGGGCTGTCAACTAGGGAAGAGGGTAGTACGGAGGGCATGGAGAGGGAAAACGGAAGAAGAGAAATGGAATTGTCTTACCCTTGCTTGTAATTGGAGAGAAGAGGAACAAGGGGGAAGAGTCTTGTCGTTGAGTGTGGATGGACCAAGAGGAAAGGAGGAAGAGGGGATCCAGAGAGTTCGGGTAAGAATGAGGGAAAGAAGAAGGAGAGGGAAAAATGAGTTACCTTCGGTTGAAGAAAAACCAGGAAAAAAAAGTTAAGCGGGTGCTTGCAGTTTGCCTGCAATTTGAAGGAGGCGGGCGGAATCGAGAGGGAGCGGCTGAAAAAGGATCGAATGAAGCTTGGAGAGAACAGTTGAGAGGAGATCGTGCGGTTGAGGAGGAGGAAGCCGAGGTCTTGCGTGGAGCGTGCGCGTGAAGGTGAGAAACCGAGCGTGGCTTGGGTCGTGCAAAAGGGGAGAGCCAAATTAAGGTCGGATGGGATAGAAGGGAGCTCGAGTCGTGCGTGAAGAGGGAAATTATGGGTCGATTTTTGGGATTTAGCTTATTAGGCCTTTTAATAGTATTTTTTATTGTTTAATCAATTTTAATATGAACTTTATGCCGACCTCAATAGAAGGTTGATACATATATCAATTCAAGATTATTCCGATGTTTCGAACACAACGACGCAGTCCGTTTCGCGATCGGAGGTTGTTTGGTTCAAATCGACATCAAATTGGATCAATTTTGATTCAAAATGTGCATTATCGCTTTCAACCACTCAATAATCGAATAAACTTGTCTGAATCGATTGTAGATAGTTTCATTTGATATATTTTGATGTTTCGAAGCTAACGACGTAATTAATTTTGCGAACGGCGTCGCTTTAGTTTCGACGCCTCATTATCGACACGCGTTCGCGACGCTGATAGCGACGCTGATAGGTTGATCGTTATATTTTGCAATATTTATATTATGATCAATTTCGACATTCTGAATGCAATGACGAAGTTCGTTTGTCAATCGGAGATCGTTTGGACTAATTTTAGCAACATCCAATGTACTTTAGCTTTGATTTGCGCATTGTCACTTTCACTCATTCGACATTCGCACAGATTCATTCGAATTGAGTGTGGACTGTCTCATTTGGTAGGTTTTTATGTTTCAAAGTTAACGGTGCAATCAATTTTATGAACGGGTTCGGACCTCGTGGCGCCTTCGACCGATATGCGTATTGCGATATCGAATGATCGCCGACGAATCATTGACAGGCATATTTATATTCTGATCAATTTTGACGTTCTAAACACGATGACGAAGTCCGTTTGTCGATCGGAGATCATTTGGGCTAATTTCGGTGATGTTTGGTGCCTCTCAGCTCTGATTTGTGCTCTGAAGCATCCAAAGTCGATCGAATTCATCTCATAAGCTCGATTCGATTCATGTGGTATATATGAAGGTCAACAATAACTAAGTGGCTTAAAGGCTCATCTGATTGCTCGAAGTAAGAGATCATGTTTTGAAAATGATGAATTGTTTAGATTTGTTGACTCGACACTTTTAAATATTTAAATAAATTAGAGTCAAAGTTCATTCAAATCCTATTAATTATCTAATAAGCTAGAAATTTTTATCTTTATTGTCATCATCATACACTTAATCATGAATGCAAAGGCTTTTTTATTACCCTTTAATGATAATCCTTTTTTTTACTAATTAAAGATTGCATTTTGGCTACATCTTATATTTTTCATGAACTCTACTTGTTCTTTGCTTGCAAAACCCTAAAGCAAATGAGACATTGGAGGATGCCCTAATCTCAAAGAGCACTCAGTTGCCTCCCATTCAAAGGATAAACAAGCGGCGAAGCTCCGTCGATGACATCGGCGATGAGGATCGCGGCGGCAACTGTAGGGTGATATAAATCCCAAAAGAGCTGGTTCTTTCTGTTGGAACAAAGAGAAGAGATAGGCGTACAGGCCACCTGAGCTTTCAAGTTTCCCAGCCCACAACATGCAGCCTTTATCTCAGTAAATCCTGCATCAATAAGTTATATATTACTTGCAAAATCCCAGCTTAAGTTTGTAATTATACTAATGATTGACGTTCCTTCAACTCATAAATTTGAAAGTTAGTTTAAAAGATAGAAAAGGATGAAGATAGGTGATTAATCACACCGTAATTTGCACTGTCATGAATGATTTCTAACAAAGCAAGGGAGGTGTTGAAGAAGGAATAGTTCAAGTCATTGAACTGCGATTTCATATCTTGAAGAAGAGAAGCTGCTGCCTGGTTATAGACATCAGAAACAGAATTAGCTGAAGCTCTACAGTCCCCCGACTTATTCTGATTCCTCTGAGCTGGGCAGCAACCAACCGGACCAGGGCCGATGAAGACGAACTTCCGAGCGCCGAAATTGTACATTTTCTGCAAAGAATAATCGATTTTCAGAAGTTTTTTTATATAATCTGCATTGAAACTGGGTGTATTTACGTGGTTGTATATACCTTTAGTTGTAATTGCAGAGTAGAAATGAGAGAGCCAACAAACTGAAAAGTGGTAGTTTTGTTGCTCTTGAGATAGGAAAATATGTCATTGCTTCCTATGACAATGGCGAAGATGGATTTGGAGAGATGAGACTGAGTTTGGAAGGCTCCAATTTGCTCCACCATTGATGCATATGCAATGGAAAAGTAGTCTATCTGCTTGTTTAGTGAGAGACATCCACCCTGTATGATTGTTTGATAACTTCATTAATCATAGTCGCATTTCATCTAATGAAAATATTTTAAAAAATATATATTTTGACTTTGAGTTCATGGTTTAGTTGGTTGGTTGTAGTGTGAAAACATTTTTGCGTAGAAGAGAAATACTCTGCTAGTGCTGTCTAAGATTCCAGCGCCGCCTGAGGCAAAATTGACTCCGTTGAGGAATACTACTGAGTTGTTGGGGCTTGCGGTGATGGCTAAGTAAGGTGGTGGGGCTGCCAAGCCAAGTTTCTCGGCTGTCAAGTTTGAGAGAGAGAGAGAGAGAGAGGGAAATAAAGACTGAGTTATAACGATATTTATTTCTATAATTAGAACTTTTGAAAGAGTAAAACATTAATGAGTAGCATTAATACAAGGTTGATTGGACCCTAATATACTTCATGTGGGGCTCATCTACCCTATTATACATATACATATATATATATATATATATATATATATATATATATATATATATGATATGACATTCAAAAATTCCTCCAATGAAGCATGAATCTTGGGCAAAAGGTTTTAATCCCAAATCGAAATCAATCAAGATCAAGCACCAAACATCGTCGAAACTTTGGAACATGAATTAAACCTCGAATGATCATCAAATATGAGTATTTATATAAATTGAAGCCTCGACGGTAATCTAACAAGCTAAGATCTCTTACCTCATTTGAGCATCCAAATGTTAGAAATACATCAAATGATCAAAAGGAATTGGAGCGTCATGGGGAGGAGTGGTTTGGGTTTTCCATATATTTACAAGAGCTCACTCTCCACCTATAAATACCCCTCATTCTCCATATGAGGGACACTTTGGAGGCCAAGTGAAGGAGAAGGGAGGCCCAGCAAGAGAGAGAGTTCTAAAGATCCTCCAAGACAATCGCCACCACTGACGCTTGTCAACCACCGGCCACGGCCACGCATCACCGCCATCCTGCCGTCGTTGCCGACTATCATGTTTGCCATCATCACCGACCACTATCGTTGACATCATCATAAACATCCAACATTATCCAACATCGCCACATCATTCGTATAAGAATCGTGTCCTTTCATATACAATTGAATCCCAGATCGAGAAAATCTTGTACTCAAACGGATACATAGGAAGCTTTTATCGTGGTTTTCTCTTTCGAGGTTTTTCACGAAAAAATTCTAGCTTTTATTGTTCACTTTAAATACCTGTGTGTCTTTGGATTTCAATGAAGCTAAAACTTTTACTCTACCGCGAATCGGTTTTCTAAAGACGCAACAATCACAATTTTCTTAAAGTCTATTAAGCTAATTAAAATCGAGTTTATCATACACCACTTATTCATTTTAGAATGAGAAGATATAGGTAAAATATATAGTATTTGAAGATTGATAAAGATTTTATTTTTATGTAAAGTAATATATATATTTTTTTGGTTGAAGCATATGTAAAGTAGATTGTAATACTTGTATATTTAGAAATTAGTGAAATTTTTTTCATTAATTGAAATATTAAATTAATAAATTAATTATATATTAAAATATAAATATTTTATAAATAAAAATTTATTACTTAGTTAAAAAGATTATAATATATTTATTTTAAAAGTAGAAAACCCAACAATATGATGACTCTATATAACTTGAATCGATAAATAAATTTATTTTAATGATATCTTTATTTTAAAATATTTTTTTTATTTTGCTTTCATATATATATATATATATATATATATATATATTAAAAATTACATAATCTTTTAGGTCAAATAATGACCTAAAAAATTCAAATTCTATAAGAAGATGAGAGCAAAACAAGAGTACATGTATATCTCAAGAACAAAGTATGACAAAAAATCAATGCAAAAATATGAATAATGAACTCTATATTTGAAAAATCGCCAACGAACTCCAAATTCACAAAATTAATAAAACGTTATTAAAAATTCTTAAAGATAACAATTTCAGAGCTCTAAACTTGGTTCATTCGATGCTCCGGAGCTGCAGTGTATGAAGAGCTCTGTTGGGTGCTTGTCAGTTGTCTAGTAATCTAGAAATTGCAAGATTTGTTGCACAAAAGTAGAATGAGTTGGAACCTCTGAACAGTGGAAACTACATGCTCTTATTGAATATCTATGCTGCAGCTCGGAGGTAGGAAGACGTAAGAGCATTGAAAAAAGAAATCAACAAGAGGGGATTGCAAAAGACTACTGGAACTAGCTGGATGGCTATCAGAAATCAAATCCATTCCTTTACTGCAGGAAATAAATTACTTACTAAAAATGATGTTATTTATGAAAACGAAAGGATTATTCGATGATTTGATAAGAAACCTGGATGATTTTCGATTCGTGACATGTCTTGCATAATTAAGAGGATGATTAACCATAGCAGAAAACAAAAATATTTCAGGAAAAATGGTTGCACCATTTATATGTCTTTCAAGTCATCCTTCACGCCTCATAAATAAGTTAATTTGGCATCAAAGATCTGTTCATACCTGGAAATCAATCACAATGTCGAGCTAGATTTCAAAGCAACTGCATCTCCACATGAGGGCACAGAAAAGAAATGAAGTAATACCACATTTTGCGCACAAAAAAAAAATAAACAATGCAATCAATTTAACAACACCGATACCAGAAGTGGATTAAGGAGAAAATTACCATTAATTGAAGATATCACAAGAGAATAAGATGTAAAGCTGAGCACCAAAATCCATTGTCATTACAAGGTACATTGGAGTGATCAAGAGAAATTTTCTAACCTCAGATCATATACATGCTTCAATATTTCCATGGGAAACATAGAGATATTCCATGAAAGGCATCTCGACCAAGAGATTACAGCTCACAACTAAATCCTAAAGCTTCACAGTATCCACAGATCCACAGATGCTAGATATTTCGTTTAAGTGATCAGTAGAAAGTTTTCCTGCATTTGCCATACACATAGGCATGATTTCAACTTAAGTTGACGTAAATGCACAAAGGCTAACCTTTACACCTTTATCATTGCCCTCTCGATTGTAATAGAAGAGGCAAACAATAGCACATTGATCCATCGAGTAGGGCATTAGCTTTGATGCAAATCGCATGATTTGCCAACACCAACCGCAGATTTCATGTTCAAGAGAAGGCTTTGATAGGAGATTTTTCCGCAGTTAACTCATCAAGTTATTCCCCATTAATGTAAGAAAAATCAAAAGCTTGGTCATTAACATTAGAAAAGTTGAATCTCAATAGTCTTATGTGATAGGAGGATATTATGAAGAACATAAAAGAGCTTTTATAACTCAAAATTATGACAATAATGTTGTATGTAACCAAGTGTTGGGCTATAACAAAGACATGAATATCCAAGTTGAGTATGGTAAAATTGAGAATGCTAAGATCGATATGCAGCTAAATTAGTAAGGAGGGAGAGATTAGAACAGTTAAGGTAACACAGACAAAAAGATAAATGAAAATAATATAACTCTCAGCTCGGTCACAAGTTGGATGCAAATATGAGCATCCAAACTTGAAGGGTTACATCACATGAGCTACTACCAAACCAAAAGTAAATGAGATCATCGTCATAGCCAACAAACAAACAGGAGGTAACACCCAGTTGTTGATAGTCTTGTGAGCTTTATTATCAAACCTAAACAAAATCATATCTAAAATAGAGAGGAAATTGTAAAGAGGAATGATAAGGAGTCCCATTCAAGAAAAGTATCATCTATATAGTCACCCTGACATGAGAATACATAAACATAAGAGAATGAGCCATCTTAGCCAGGACCTCATGAAAAGGCATATCAAGAAAGAAAGCAAACCAAAGATATAATCTCCACAAGAAAACACCGGAGGAGACAACTTGAAATTCGCTAATCAAGTCAATGAGCCTATAATTAACACCATCCTAAACATATGATATATAAATGAAACTTTCAGGGCAGGAAACAACCCCCTTTTTAATATCCATATCAGTAATTTGAAATAAAAAACAATTGTAAAGGAAGGCAGCATAGCTCATCACAGGGAATGGACTGCAACAAACCAAAAATAGCACCAAGTAGAGACAGTTAGAGCTACTGCTCCAATGGCAGTATTCAGGACCAAAATTCGGATAATCCAGCTCAAAAAACAACCAAGAGAACAAGACAAAGAAAAGGCAATCGTCCATAATACCACTCTTTCGTATGACAGAAAACCTCCAAACCTAACTGAGCCAAGATGGGAATAGAGACAACAGTAGGTAATGCAAATCACAACAATCAGGAGATGAACAGCAGCCCAGACATAAACAACACGGGCGTTCAAAAAACCAACCCAACAAACTAATGCAACATTGGAACCCACCAGAAAAAAATTCAACAAGTGAATTGAGATGAGTATCAACATTAGAGTCCAGAAAAAATAAGACAGCGGATAACCAAGGCAAAAACCAGCCTAGACAGCAACAGTTAAGACTGCAACATCCAAGACAGGAAGGGACAGCAAAATGGCCATAAAACCTCTCCACAAATTTCACTAAACTCACTCCACAAATTATTTCAAATTCCACTGACATGATAAAATAGCTTAGATCAAGATCATAATAAAGTTCCGTATCAAATATAGAAATAAAACTTGACATAAATGAGGGAGGACACCCTGTGGCATTGTGAAAAGAAGCTGAACAGCAAAGACAAATTTTGTAGAAATTTGAAATAGCTACTCAATGGATCTAACAATAACCGAACAACAAGCTTAATCCTCAGAACTGAAGGACAATGGACAAAGACTGATTCAACAGGGGAAAAAACTTAGAACCAATGGACAGATTAAACCAAACAAACACCGGAATCAAATCCAACCAAATCAAAGAAAAAAAGATTAAAAAGCTAGAGAATACAGCACATTCTCTTAAGAAGATTATAAGTATGATTGTAATAAGTCAAAATGAAGAAAAATAGGATAAATAATACCCAAATATAGTAATAAGTCAACTAAATTATATAAGAGATTATACATCAATTAATAAATAATAATACTTAATAAACAACACTAATATTAAAATTATAAGTATAATGACTAGTGCGATCAAAATAATATTGATTTATAATAGTTAATCTTTGCTCTACTCAATCCACACCCACTAAAATTGGGTATCACATTAAACGTATATCATTTGCAATGCCAATAGAAATTTATCTCTTGGCTTATTAACTCAAACAACACTATAAATACTTGAAAACTTCACATTTAAGTACAAACATCACATTCTCTCAACAAATCACTTTGCATTGGGATGATAGCAAAGTAGTGTTAACCATTATTTACCCTTCAATCTAAAACTAACTCGATGATTTTTCATCGGTGTCAAAAAATCAATGTTTTTAACAAAACTATGAGATGTGAAGCACTATATGGTGCACTTTAGAAAAAATCTGTAAGAATGAAAGAAATCCCTTTATCGACTTCCACGCCGCTTTCCTCACGAGCTCCAGAACCTAAAGTTCCGAAGCCAATAGATAGTTAATGGAATTCGAAATAGTACAAGAATCAGAGGATAAGCAGTACCGACGGCTCACACATAACAAACTTCGGATTTCAAACCTATATTCTTTCTTATCTGGCTTGGAATCTAGATCGAATACAATTGCAATATAATCAAAGAGTTCAAAAACAAAGAAGCATATTCTCTTAAAACACAAATCGCCAGAATAAGATCTGAAGAAAATGGGTAATCAAACGAGGTGGAGAAAAAATCGAGAAAACAGCGAGGTTGTGAGAGTCGAGCAACCGAGCAAAGCGAGAAGGAAAGTTCGTGAACTTGAAAGTATCAATGCAATCCAGAGAAAGGGAGGAAAAGGGATGTACCTAATCTCAGATATGGAAGAGTTCTGCGATAGTAGGTTCTGCGATCGGCCGATCACAGGGTTTTCGAATGAAAAGAAGCGAGCAATGTCGATCGATCTCACCTCCCGTCACGGGATTTTGTCTCTCTCTCTCAAGCGGTATGCGAAGATTATAGCGGAGACGAGGAGTTCTATGTGGTTGTTAGCAGTGACTTACATTCGCCGATTTGGGGTATTTAGTTTATATATGTAAAAAATAGTGAAAGGAAAACGAAATACCGTAAAATTTTATATGATAATTATATTACCGCGTACTAAATATGGAAAAGGAAGAATTATACGTATTTGAATTACATTATACGATAATTATACGGAACCAAACAGTCCCTAAAAGTTTCTATTTAACGCAAGAAGGAATAATTTGAAAGCCTTCCAGCCCAATCCCAGTGTGAACAGAATGGAAGCCCAATAAAAGAGAAAGACGCGACTGACTACTGATTCTCTTGAGTGGCCCACCACCTTTTTTGGCGTGCAGGGCCCGCTACACTCTTCCTCACTTTTTAAGCGGCCAATGTCGTCCTAGCGATTCCTCTCTCTCTCTTATGGCTGGTCGTCTTCTTCTTCCTCTGCTCTTCTTCTCTTTGCTGTCGGCTGAGGGATTCGGACAGAATGTGGTGCCGAAATCGTTGTATGTGTTCGGAGACTCATTGGCCGACGTGGGGAATAACAACCACCTCGTGACGCTTCTTAAAGCCGACTTTCCACACAATGGCGTTGACTTCGCCGGCGGCAAGGCCACCGGCCGCTCTAGCAACGGCATGAACGCCGTCGACTTTCTTGGTTCGTCTCTTCTCGATCAATTCTATATCAGTGAAATCACTTGCTTGATTTGTTTTACTTATCACTTGATTTAGCGGATTGAGTATTTGTATATATAGTTAATGCTTTTATGATCTAATAATTATAACATTTTATATGATTTTTAAATTTTTTTTAAAAGGATATTTTTATGATTTAGGCTTCTTTGATTAGAAAAAAATGTTATTTGTTTATTTTTTAAGTTAATATAATTTAGCTAATTAATGTCATTTCTCCGAAATAATAAATTCATAATTTAAGAAACGTTCCATAAATCTTCTAAGTATTGAATAAATTACATGATGTTAGTTCAAATATGAAAAAATTATTAGGTGTGAAATTCAAATATAGATTTATATCCTGATTCTAATAATATAATTTTATATGATGCTCAACTAATACATGATTATAAAGTATTATACATATAAATATTATATATTAGAAAATATTTAATATTATATAAATACACAGCAATACACAATAGCTATGTATTAACGGAGCATCATATAATACTATATTATTAAAGTCTGAATATAAAGCTTAATAATCTCTCTAAATATCTATTAATTTTGTGAGAGTTGAAAATAATATTTAAATTAAGAAATATTTTTAAAAATTTTAAGCTCTTGTGCCTTCACACTTTATTTGAATCATTTTAATTATTAATTTGCATTCTTTCTAAATAAAAAAATATATTAAATTTGCGAATGAAATGAGCATAATTGTAAACTAATAATCTTAAAAATCATAGAAAATATATTTGATCAAGATGCTATTGAAGATCATGTCATGTGCCTTATAATTTTAAATTAGTTTGTAATTTTCTTTAAGTTTGGTGACACTTAAAAAGAATGCTAAATTAATCAAAAACTAGCATTTTATGATAACTCATTCCTTAAAATATCAAGATTTTATTCGACTTTATAATTGATAGGAGTATAATTGAGTTATCTCGACTCCATAAGATTTGACTGGTCAACTTGTGAATTAACTCATTTAAAAATTATTAATTAAAATATAATTAAATATAATATAATTTAAATGTTTAAGTATAAAATTATAAGAAGAGTTTAGAAATTCTCTCTTTCTTATTCAACTTATTATTATTTTTTTCTATTTTAATTTTCTTATAAAGTTGACTATAATGATTGCTTGTAAGAGAATATATTTTTCTTCTGAGATCAACAAGTTAATTTATGAGCCACTCAAACTCCATAAATTAAACTTAAGCTCAAATTAATTTAATTAATAGAATTTGACTTCAAATTAGAGGTCACTTAAGATCTGCTTGATTTATTTACACACTAATTAATGCGGGCAGTATTATATTGCTAAGAAATTGAAATTTGCGTCAAAACAAATGTGAGGAGAGCATCGTTCAGACTTTTTAATCCTTGGGGGCTGTACCTACTTTAAGAGTGTAAAATAAATTGAATACAATATAAAAATAATACAATATATTTAGATTATTTTAACTTATTTGATTAAAAATTCTACAAATACATTAATTTCTTTTTTCTTATTTGATAAAATAAATATAATATAAAGTATTTTTGAGATAATCGGCAAGAACGTCCGAATGACAACCGATGGAGGAGGTTACCGACCCCGGCTAGCGTGGTGGTTGGGGGGTGGATAGCGGCCGATGCGGTGGCGGCGATGGTTGGCGGCGAGTCGGCGGCGTGACAAGCGCAAACACTTTATATTGAATGACGATTCCAAATACACGAAATGATTATAATTTTCAAATACTAAAAGCATTGAAATTTTACTTTGCACTATATCAAACACTCAAAAAATTAAATTTTTTATAATTGATTTACTTTATACTGTAAATGTAGACAATCAAAAAACCTCTTAGTTTTAAAAATATGACTTTTTAGTTTGTCATTTTCTATAATTTAGCATTTCTCCGTTGGGAAATAAAATGCTAGATTGTTTCTTTTATAACACACAGATATACCTTTATTGCAACTCAAATAATATTCCTCAAAGTTATATATATATATATATATATATATATATATATATATATATATATATATATATAGAAAACCATATATATATAGTATTTTTAGCTTGGTTGAAATCACAACACGATATTTAAAGAAATGAAACAATAAAGCTGCAATTTTTGTAAAACCTCGAAAAGAGGAAAAACCACTCAGATAAAAACTTTATGTATTTGTTTCAAAGTACAAGATTTTCTCGATCTGGGATTAATTGTATATGAAAAGACCGGCTTATAACGATGATGTTGGCACGATGTTGACGATAATGTTGGACGATGATGTTTATGATGATGTCGATAGTGGTGATGATGGCCGCACGATGGTCGACGGCGAGGATCGGCGGTGGCGGTGATGGCGGCGTGGTTGACAACCGTCAGTGGTGGACGATTATGGAGGATCTCTTTCTCTCTCTGCTTGGCTCTTCTCACTTGGCCTCCCCTTATGAGGAATGAGCTTTTATAGATTGGATGAGTGGCGTCTCAGAAATACACTAACTCTCCACCTGACGGCTCAAAATGATCCCCTTGATCATGATGTATTTCGCATTTGAATGCTCAAATGATGTCAATTATGATATCTTGGGCTTGTTAGATTCGTCACGCTCGATTTATATAAACACTCATGTTTAAAGTCGATTGATAACACTTGATCTTGGTTGTCTTGATTTTTGATTAAAACTTCTGGCGTCAGATTCGTCTTTAGAAGAATTTTTAGGGTCATATCAGTGATGTATTTTGTTCATATAGAGTTAATTTAGTACTTTATCTGTGGAGGAATAAATAAAGAATACAGATATGAGCGAATCAAATTAATATATCACATTGTAATTTGTTAGCTTAAGAGCTAATTTATTTTTTTTTAATATTAGAAATTAATAATTTAGGTATAAAATCATTTAAATTATTTAAAATTTACTTTTAATTTTTCTATAAAATAATTTATTATTATTTTTTATTCTTTTTATTATATTATTATAATAATTAATTAAATTAGAATTATTTTATCTCTTATATATCACTCAAATTGATAAAATAAAATATGAGCTTAACTCGACTTATTTACACTCTTAATATATAGTTTTCTCTCTAATAAAATGACTCAAGTTTAAAACAAATGCTAACTAATAATTAATTTCTAATTTAGGTGTCACTAAAACATAACTTTAAAAAAAATGGATTGTGAAAAATAAAATAAAATAAATAAAGACACTGTTCTAAGTTGAAAATTCAAATCAATATTTAATTGTAATCAATTATAACATGCAAAGGTAAAATGTAGTGGCATTATTGGAATTTTACTATGGATATTAGGTGCCGTTGTGCTGAACAGCCAAAAGCGTGTGCTCTTGTCTGACGGATCTGAATCCTTTTGGGCTTAAAAAAGGACAAAAAAAAAAAAAAAAAATCCAGTTAATGGGATCGATACATTTGGTATTTATGTAAAAATAATAATTTAAATTAAAAACAAATTAATTAAATTTTAAAAAATAGAAAGATTTCACACTGAAAGCTCAAAATTAATGCACTTTAAATAATTCGAAAGAAAAATGCGTTTCTTATTTAGAAAAATATAAGAAGGATGCTAACAAAAATAGTTTGATATTTTTAATATAATTCATTTTACTTATTCATTAATACAGTTTATAATAAGAATTTTAAGAAATAGTGCATGTATAAAAATATGTTTTAAATGATTTCAATTTGAAAATATAGGTTAATGGTATTGATAATTAAATAAATTTTATGTCATACATAAAAAAAAAAAATTTAAAAATATTTTTTTAAGCTGGCATAAATTATTGCTTGGATTGTAAAAAACTTAAATTTTGAGAGAACACATGCACCAATCTAGAAGTAATAAAAATTGAGCTAATACTCACATAAATATCCCGACTACAAGATCTGACACTATAGATCCACCAACACTATAATTACCTAAACACAACGGTCTTAAATGATTAAATCGAAGGTTTAGTGTAAAAGGCTTGGACCGGCCTGCTCCTATAATTAAGCAATTTTCTTTTCTAAAGTCGCTAATATAATTTAATATTCAACGAGCTAAATAAATACTTAATCACGATTCAAAGATTAATTCAAGGTTTAATGAGAGAAGATTGATTAAAGTGATTTGACTTGGGATGGATGTCCTATCTAATATGAGATTATGAATGACATAATGATATGATCTATCTTGACCACCATGTTAATTATTATAGTTTGCAATCATCTTTATAATATGATTTATAATGATTGTGAAATAACTTATATAATTTGTCTAATTAATAGTACTTTGAAGGGTAAAGATCATAGGCTAAAGTTTTAAATTAGGTTTAATTATAATTTTAGATAGGTAATCAAGTAGGAAAAAAGTAAAAATTTAAAAATAGCCAGTCTATTGAGCGGCGTCGGGCACATAAATTTTAAAAAAATAAACCACGATTTTGCAGTATGGGACTCATTGTATGAATAAGCGAGCTTAGTATCATTGGAAATGTAATGAAATTTCCATGACTTCGTGTTGACAAAATCCAAATTAGTCAGTTGCGGTTTGCAACGCTCTAAAAAATTGCTATGCGGATTTGAAAATATTACTACAACCTCAGAATTTTACCTGTATCGGACTCATCTAGGGTTAGAATCGAGCGAGTTTGGTATCGTTGGAAACATAACAAAATTTTCTACAACTTTTATGTTGACAAAAATCTACGATTCTAGCTTGGCATGCCGCAGTTTTTAAGTTTTTTTAAATCGTAAAAACTACAGTGCGGAAGAACCAGAGCTCAGTCAATTATTGTGTTGAGTGTTTTTTAATAACCTCTATAATGAAACTCACTCCTTCACTACTTTGGCGTAATTTCTTATGAAGAAAGGAGAAAGCGTGATGATTATGACTAACAATGGCTCTACTTGTCCGACGCTTCTTCAATCTCTGGTTATTAGTCATCAAGGGTGGGCCGAAACTTCTTTAGAAATTAATGTCATTGCATTTGATTTTGAAGTTTGGGTATTGAGAGTTTGTTGATAACTATGTCATGTTACTTTTACTGTTCAAAGAGAGATTGATGAGAGGGCTTCTTTTCATTCTCACTTGATGGATTTCAACATGTGGTAATAACTATGTTATGTGTAACTTCTGTTCAAGGAGGTGATAATATCTCTGAATTGCTCAGTTGTGTCGCCCTGTATTGATTTTCCAGTTCAAAGAGTTTGTCTTATGCTACACTTATGCCTATACATGTATGCAGTTACATATGAGTCTCAAAGAGGTTGTCAATTATTTGATTTATTGTTTCTATTTTAACTCTTTTATGTGGTGGTGGGTAATATGGACTTATGAGCTGACTAATACTCTTTTTCTCATGTGATTTTATGCCTACAGATAAAATCTTATTTATTAACAGTTAAATTTTGCAGGAGAGTTTCCAATGATATCATGCTTTCTTATTTCCAACACTAGATGAGTTCGACACAAAATTGCACAGCAAAACTTTCGACGCAATAGTTTTTGAGCGTTAGTAAAAATTGTGGCGTACCGGGCTAGAATCATACATTTTTTTTCAATATAAAAGTCGTGAGGAATTTCATTATGTTTCCAACGATATTAACCTCGCTAAATTCTGATACCGAATGAGTCCAATACATGTAAAATTTTGTAGCTGTGCCAAAATTTTCAACTCCGCACTGTAATTTTTGTGAGCGTTTGTAAAAACTGCAGCTTACCGGGCCAAAATTGCAGATACCAAGCTTGCTTGATTCTGACACTGGATGAGTCCGATACGGGCAAAATACTACGACTATGTTAAATTATTATTATTTTTAAATTAGATCAGACATAGTTGCCCGTTAAACGGGCAACTGGCGCTGACGTGGAATCCATGTCAGGGCAAGTTGCCGATTCAACGGATGATTAGGCCTATTTTTATTTTTTTAGTTTTTAGTGCTTAATTACCTATTTAAAGTTTTAATTAAGTTTAATTTAAAAATTTAGCCAAGTTCATAAGTGTATACTAGAAAAAGCAAAAAATTTGATACTTTGTGTCAAATTAATAACCATTATTTTGATTATTGTGTGCGAAAAGTTAAATCAATAGGGAACATTGTTTTATCACGTAAGTTACTAACTATATCCACATATACACTCAAAGAATTAAAAAAGGGATAAAGGAGCCAATAAATGATGTAACCTAACAATTTGATTGGAATTCGACTAAAAAAATTTGAGTTTGGGCTGACTGTTTACTATTCGAGTCAATTTCAAGTCAAAAGGATTGACCTAATTACTATTCATAAAGAATTTAATTTATTAGAGCAACTAAATCAATTCAAATATGATTTTATTATTATTTTAGTTATAGTTTAGTGATTTGGGTTGAGTTAATTAGGTTAAATAAGTCATATTTAGCTTTGATTCAAAAAATTGTATGATCCATATAATAAATACATTAAACGGATCTAGTTTGGGATAGGGATTTAGGTTGAGCATAGTTTGAGCCACATTTTGGCTTGATAATAAACGTGTTAGGTTCACGAGTCCTCTAAATTTTCTTTAAAAAAATTAAATATGTAGTGCCCAAGAAAATTAGCTTATATTAATAATATAAATAAGATGCAATACATAGAAGATATCAATACCATGCAATTATAATTAAGATATGTTTAACATCCCTAGATTTAATGACATTGTAAGGTTTGATACCATATCAACACTCCATCATGAGTCCAAGTTGAAAGACCATAAATGTCATAAGAGCTACTCATGCTTTATGGATGTATTGATTCCGCACCTTAAAGGTGCACATTGTATAATTTAATAGCTATAATAGAGTTATCCAGCCACTAGAGATGGTGGGATTAATTCTCTCTTAAAAGAAAATATAATAAGAATTAAAGATAACAACTTAGAGCTAGTGAGTAACTTAAGTTCGATGGGGAACTAGAGGTAGTGGGAAGGTAGAGGTGGTCAAAACCTTCATTCTTCGGAGATTTTGAAAGACTGGGTTATTAAGAATTAATGCAATATATCAAGTTAATGAACAAGTCAAGGCATTCAATATAATTGTTTTCTTTGAAATAAAGGAGACAATGTGACAAAAACTCTATGTGTGAATTCAAGCAAATAGGCAACTTGAAATCAGTCAATGACCTAGAATAAGTAGGTGTCATGTAGTTTAAAAGTGACTTGAGTGAACATGTGATCTTGAGTAAATGACATATCATTGTATGTGCTGAACAATACCGCTTAAGATTGGAGAGAGATAAATTAAACAATTGTGCGACAATGAATAGCATAAGGGGATATCAAATCTAAAGTTATACTAATAGTTGGAAAATATGAACACTTTGCATTGGCGAGTATCGATTGATAATGAGCAATGGGTCACAATGGGTGTGAAGAGATAATGACAAACATTTAGTTGTGGGACTCATTCAATGATAGATGTTAAGTGGTGATTGATGTTGAATGACGATAGATGTTAAATGATATTTTACACAAATGTCCTCATATATAAAAGAGATAATGCATGCCATCAAATGATTAAAGAATTCATAGCGGTCCCCTCCTTTCAATTATAGACTCGAGTGAAAAAAAAAATCAAATACGAAACTAGAGATAATTAGCTAGCACTTCTACCCTAATTTCTTCTCCTAAAATGGGAAAGGTGGAGTCAACAAAGAAAACGGAGATAAGCGATAAAAGATTGGCTTTCTAGATAATAGTCAAAGCTTTAAAATCATAGATAAAAGATTGACTTTCTAGATAATAGTCAAGCCTTATTGTGTATTATAATTTTTACCTAAAATCAGAGTGAAATATTTCACATTCTTACCAATAACAACTATATTGATGATCTAAACCCTAATTTAATCAGAGTGTGATTGAATTTCCTGCTCGTTCAGAATATTGATACCCCTTGATCCATCAATGTTGCAACAATAATTATAATATTCATATATAAAATTATTATTTAGAAAACCAGAGCAGAGTGAAAGTTTATTGAAATTCCATCACACATACAGATTTTAAAGATAACAAGAAAAACCTGCACTTTTACGCGAAAACATCAAAGAGGAAAATCGACTACAAAAAGCTCATATATTTATTTTGGAGCAAGTTTTTCCGATAATCCAGATTACATAATCAGATATGATGCCGATCGAATCCCAAAATCGACAAACAATTTATATATACCGCTCGTCAGAATAATTGCTAAGTAAATGATGATGGGTGATCACGAACATCCACCGATGAACGTCATGATGATAATCGACGGCACGCCGAGATGGCCACCGACGCAGAGTCGATGGCGGTGACCGGCGGCCGCGGTCGGGCCGATGATGACCGGATCGATGGTTGACGACGATGATCGGCGAGTCGGGCGCAGGTATGGGTGACGCATCGACTGGAGATTGACGACGGCGGATCACGGTGCCGACGACGGCAGAGACGGTGAATTAACGGGCCGCGACCGTAGGTGGTGGCACTATTATTTGCTTGAGGATTTTCGTTTTGTCTCTCTCTCTCTCTTCTATTAATCGCGGTTACCATCACTGACGGCTGCCGACCAATTCTATCGGTTACCAACCACCGCTCGCCTTGCCGCCACTTAATCCTGCCGCCGCCACATCCGCCGCCGCACCACCGTTAATGGCCGCCGGCCATCGTTGCCAACCATCATCGCTGATCATGCCACACCACTACGCTGGCCACCGCCGGCTACCATTTGCCGGCTACCCCGATCTCTCGACGCCCATCTTTGTTTGCCTCCATCATCACGACCTTCATCGCGGATGTTCCTCGCCGCTCACCATCATTCGCTACTCACTAAGAATCTGAGCATAAACTCAACGTGGACTATATGATCGTTTGCTGATTCGGATTCCCCACTCTTCTCATATACAATTATGTATCCCGTTATCGGAAAACTTCATCTAAAAAAAAATATATGAAAGCTTTTTGGCCCCGCGGATTTTTCTCTTTCGTACGTAAAATTCTAGCTTTTCGTTCACTCTTAAATAATTGTATGTGTGAATTTCACAACAAGCGCTAAGTAACTTTACTCTCATGGACGGCTTTTCAAGACGCATCGCTTGGCCGCTTTGCGGGAACTGATTCCCATTATTTCATCTTGTATGGCGACCAAGTTTCCCAACAAGATCAAAACCACTATCGAGGTGGAGCATTTCAAGCCTTTAAGGAGCCCAAGCAAAAGAAAGGAGAGAGCCCTTAAGCTTGAAGATCCTCCAGTCGTCACCACTGACGGTCATCAACCATCACCGCCGGTCGCCGCCGTTAGTCGCCGTCGCTGATCCTCGCCGTCGTCAACCTCTGCCGGTCTCCATCATGACGACCTTCATTGTCGTCATTGTTCTCATTGTTATCATCCTCATACCACTAGCGATTGTAAACGCGTACGTTGTTCCTTTCTCATATTCAGTAATCCGGTTATCGGGAAGATTTGTACTCAAATAGATATAGTGGAAGATTTTCTTGGGCTAGCCTGGTTTTCCCTCTTTTTGAGATTTTTCACGTAAAATGCAGGTTTTTCTTGTTCACTCTTTAAATGCTGTGTGTGTCTTTGGATTTCACAGCTAAGCGTAAACTTTCACTCATGGTTTTCTAGCACGCAACAAAAATCAAGGGGAGGATTAATAATTTTAGGATAAGGTTATAAGAGGAGAGTCATTTCATTTAAGATTCTGTAAATAGAATTTCAGCAAAATTAATTAAATATATAACAAATGATTTTCTTCCACCAAACACACACACACACACACATATATATATATATATATATATATATATATATATATATATATATATAAAGACAGACACAGAGAAAGAGAGAGAGAGAGAGAGAGAGAGAGAGAGATTTTTTTAGTGATTATATTATTTTAATTCCTCATAATTATGAAGGTTCTACATAGAGTCTAAATGCAATCAAAATATTAAACCAATGAACTTTCACGAGTGATACACTTTTCAATAAATGGATTCTATGAATAAAACAACATTTAACTTCATTTTTATAATCTAAATAATTCGAGCATATGATGTATATTAATTTATCCAATTACGATTAAGTCCAAATAACAAGTGAGATGACAATATCACCTATCAAGAATCCAAACTTAAAAACATGGCAGCAGGATAAGATTTGAGGCATTTTGATCATAAATTGTAGCAATAATTTTAACTAAATTAAGTTGGGTGATTTGAGTGATCCCTGACCATAATCTTAACTCATGACAATGGAAGCCAAACAAAAACTTAATATACTACAAACTTTGAATCAAGCCATTCTTATAGACTCCATATGCTCCTCACTTTCATCTTTGAAATAAATGAAATATTTGAGGATGCTCTCATCTCAAAGAGCATTCAGCTGCCTCACATTCAAAGGATAAACAAGTGGTGGCATACCGTCGATGGCATCTGTGGCGATGATCTCGTCGGCGGCCTCTGTTGGATGGTATAAATCCCAGAATATATGATCCTTCCTATTAGGACAGACATAAGAGATAGGTGAGCATGGCAAGTTTGCATTCAAGCTTCCAAGCCCACAGCATGCATCCTTCACATCAGTAAACCCTAAACAAATTAAAGATTGATACTATTTGTAAATACAAGTGTATTTAGTTTTGATTTGAAAATATATTTTTCATATCAGGAATAACTGATCCTTGATCCCTAAAAATGAGATAGAAAAGAAAAATACTGAAAATTTAATCATACCAGAATCATATTGATTCTGAATGAGTTCTAGCAATGCAAGGCAGGTATCTAAGAAGGAATAATTCAAGTCACCAAGCTGTGACTTCATCCCCTGCAGAAGAGAAGAAGCTGCATCATTATAGAGATCAGAGACATAATTGGCCACATCATCACAATCTCCAGCCTCATTCTGACTTCTCAGTGCTGGGCAGCAGCCTAAAGGCCCTGTGCCAACAAAGACAAATTTGCGAGCGCCGAGGTTGTACATCTTCTGCAATAAAAAGAACTTGATATATAGAAATGAGAATATTAAAGATAGGTGCGCGACAAAGTAAGAATAAATCAAGAAACGATTATGATGACGATGACACAGTTATATTTATACCTGTAGCTGTAGCTGGAGAGTGGAGATGAGAGAGCCAACGAATTGCTGTGGAGTGGCGTTTTTGTTACTGAGATAGAGAAGGATGTCATTGCTTCCTATGACGATGATAAATATGGAGTTGGATAGATGAGAATTTGTTTGGGCAGCTCCAACTTTCTCCACTATCGATGCATATATTACTGACAAGTAATCTATTTGCTCGTTGAATGAGAGGCATTCACCCTAACAATAATTCTATCAGAATTGAACTTCTTCTTTTCAGCAAATATATATATATATATATATATATATATATATATATATATATATATATATATATATATATATATATATAAGAGAGAGAGAGAGATTTACTTGGTGGGTGCTGTCTAAGATTCCAGCACCACCTGAGGCGAAGTTAACACCATTGAGGAATGCTTCAGAATTGTTAGAGCTGGAGGCGATGGCCAGGTAAGGAGGAGGAGATGGCAAGCCAATTTTTTCAGCTACCGAGATATAAATAAACAAATAAATATAGATATAAGGATTGTGAATCTTATATACATCAAATTACATCCTTGCCTCCATAATAATTACATAAAATTGCAATCATAACCATATATTCATGTTGAGTCAACTAATTTAACTCAAATAATTTGGAATTTCTTAGAGTAAGCGATTTAACATTTCTCATTGAATTAAGAATGATAAATGCGTGTAAATTAGTTGAAAAAAATTATATAAGTGAAAAAGCTTGAAACACGTGGCCTTGTTTCACCGGTGGGCAAAAATGACTTTTCAGTAGTGTTGACCTTCATATATATGTCATAAGTGAGTAAAGCTCATAAGTCGAATTCGACGGACTTCGGAAGTGACAGTGCATAAATCGGAGCTAATGTACCAGACGTCACTGAAAATGGTCGAAACGACTTTCGATTGACGAAAGGACTTCGCCACCGCGTTCAGAATGTGAAATTGATCGAAATATAAATATTACAAAATCTAACGATCAATCGATTAAGTCTTTCAACTTATGTGTACGCATATGTCGTCGGAAGGCCGCGGCGATGTTGACAACCTCCGTTCACGAATTGATCGGCTTCTTAACGCTCGAAACATATCAAATGAGACTATTCGCGCTCAATTCAGACAAAGTCTAAGTGAATGTCGAGCGGTCGAAAACGCATTTTAAAGCGAAAGTGACCCATCGCCGACTGACGAAAAAAGCCTCCGTTGCGAACGACTACCGTTGCATCCGACATCAAAATTACTTAGAGTAAATATCTAATTTGACTAAAGTTGTCACACTTAAAATTTCATCGAAATTAGCACGTATTTCGAGATAAATTATTATTTCTTAATCACAACTAGTCAATGCCTCATAAATGACAGCCGCCCATTCCCATACTACACCTCCCATTCGACCAATAATATACTGCCACATCATTCTTCTTCATATCACCTCATTTAATTAAATCTTATCCTGCGGCCGGCAAAAACGAAAAAGAAGAAAAGGGAGGGGCGATATCCTTGCACGCGGGCTGGTCTTCAACAGGGAAGACTTCCTCTCTCTCTCTCTCTCTCTCGCTCTCTCTCTTCGCCAGGGAAACCATCTCTGATGAAGCCTCTCTTCCCTACGACGATCAGAAGCGTTCCACCATCATAATCTCTAACCCCATCCTCTCAGAAGCTAAGGACGCCTAGGTTCCCGAAGGAGAACGTTGATCCCAATGCCATGTCGTTGGAATCTGCCCATTTCAAGTCACTGCCGACTTCCGGGAAGTCTCCTGAAGTTCGGAGTAAGAGTCTGTTTCCTCCCACCATCTCCAAAACTTCGCACAACCAGCAGGTCAAGCCTGCCCTCTCTCTCTCCTCTTTCGCACCGCGCCAGCTCCTCTCGCCGAGCATTCGTCTTTGGTCGCCCGTTTCGTCGAAGCTAGAATTCGTGTTTGCATTTTCAGATATGATATATGGCAGCAGAATCGCAAGCCTCATCCAACAGTGGTGGATTCCATCATCCGGCAAACTGTTCCTGTTTCGGTCTAGAAAAAAAAAAAATAAATAAATAAATAAATAAATAAATAAATAAATAAATATATATATATATATATATATATATATATATATATATATATATATATATATATATATATATATATATATATATATATATATATATATATATATATATATATATATATATATATATATATATAGGGTTTTTGAAACTTACATTCAACTACTGAGGAAGTTGTTGATAGTGGCTCTACTTTGGTGCATCATATAGGCTTGAAGGAGAAAACTTTGGGAACACTAGAGACAGTAGGTGCATTTCAGAAGCTTCCTATGGTGATGCCTTCAGCGGATATAAACTTTGGGAACACTAGAGACAGTAGGTGCATTTCAGAAGCTTCCTATGGTGATGCCTTCAGCGGATATACTTTCTTCAGCACTTAGAAAGACAAAGAATGTTACTGCTACAAAGGGTATTGCAAATATTGCCAAGCGAGAGAGAAATAAAGGGGCAAAACTACTTGACGCATTAATGAAAGAATTAGCTGTTCCTCTAAGAATGTACATTGAGAGGTTTCCTAAAAAGTGGTTCTTTCATCCATATGAGAGGTCACTTATTCAGTTAACTTTTGGAGATGGCAGCTATGAGGAGGTATTGAAAAGGGTTAATGATCTCCGAAAGAAGCTCTTGTCCGTTGGAAAGGAGCATGCATCCCTTTGTGCCAAGTCCTTATCTAAGCGTGAAGCTGGAAAAAGATTAATTGAGGGCGTGAAGAAGCTTGAAGAAGTTTTCAAACTTGAAAAAATGCTATTGACGATTTACTATATGTCGCAAAGATACTGCGTGCCATGCCTGTGGTGGACCTACAGATACCAACTCTTTGCCCCTCTTCAAAAAGGAATAAGTCAAATATATATATATACTTGAAATAAGTCAAAAAAAAAGAAAAAAAAGAAAAAGAAAAGATGAATATATATATATATATATATATATATATATATATATATATATATATATATATATATATATATATATATCTATATTGTGTTATGCATGTGTTTGAAGACCAGTATCTGTAGAGTTAAGCGATCGTGTGTCGTAAACTCAGATTATCTTCGATGGGGGAAGGTCGAATAGCTCGATACAACCCCATGCGGGGAAGATCTGAGGAAATTTCTTGAAATCGATTGACAGAGGACTTAACTAATTTAATGCAAAATGAACTATAAACTCAAAATTAAAATCTGAATTGAAATTCCAGGTGTTTGAATACCTTGTTATGCGATAAATGCGTTAGAAGAGATCGTAGTGTCGTAAGACACTAAGCAGATTATCTTCAAGAGAGATGGGAAGGTCAATAATACGTGCACTATCGATGGCGATCTTTGGGAGGCTACCGAAATTTGGACTAACGGGAGACCTAAACAAGAACAAATAAAAGTGTTGACGAGCTTAAATTAAACTTATTTGAAAATGGTAAATTAAAGAATAAATCAACATATATGCTCTTTTTATGCAGGTGTTTGAAGACCCTGTTATGCTCAGTAGAGCTAACGGGTAGAAGACCACGCGTCAATAGCCACAAGACCGACTATCTCGATGCCGGAAGTCGAATAGCCCCAATGTACTTATCGAGGACGATTAATGTCGAAATTGATTGAGACTTAAACATGGTCAAATAAAAGTATTAATAAGCTCAAAGTAAGCTTAGATAGAAAAATAAATCAAAATTAAACTTTCATATGAAATTCTAAAAGTCTTTAAATAAGACTGATCTTACAGGGGATCTCGACAACTTGTTGACGATCATAAATAAAACTTTTAATGAACTTGAGGGTTTGTCTCCTAACAAGAACAAAGTTCAAGTAAAGCTTCCAGTGATCTTGATAGTTGCCTACGAGCTTCTCAATGATCACGAGCTACGCTCTATTAAAGCTTAAAGAGCTCAATAAGTTATGAACTATATGCAAATAAATAAATATTAATCTAAATAATTAGATAAGAGTTGAAACTAACAACATACGCCACCGGATTCGCAACGCATCGTACAAGCGAACATAATGCGTTAATTAAAGATTCAATCAAACTCTTTCACATATTATAAAGTATAATTAAAACTCAAATTTAATACCTCAAAAGTGTGCAAGCATTCTTAAATACACATGGGCTCATTAACTGCTCAAACTTAGTGTCGATATCTGGGTTGATTCGTTGGGTCCACTTGGGTGGTTAACACAATGTTATTATAGCTTTTTCCGCCTGAGAAAATCTTTGAGAAGCAAATTCTGCATTTGATAGTATAACGACTATCTCCTAACTCCTCAATGATAGCTAAGTTTATTAAAGATATCAACTGGAGGGGTAATCATTATTGTTAAAAATATCTAAGATATTTATATTCAATATTCTCAAATCCAAAATTTTCAAAATATAAATCTAGATCGAATCCACTATCATTAAATTAATAGTGATAGGATCTAAAATAATAAAACTAAATGATCATGCACTATATCCCATGATAGGAGTTGATTGAAGATATCAGAGGAATTATTATTATCAAAATATTTATGATATTATATTGATAATCTCAAATTCAAAATCCTCAAAATATAAATCTAGGTCTGATCCTTTATTATTAAATTAATAGAGTCGAAAGGATCTAAAATAATAAATTAAATGATTTAAACACCCGCATGGGCCCCGACACTATGTTGAATGCTTAAATTTAGTGTTTAAGGATGTTGTGCGGGTTGATTCGTTAGTCTTGGGGAGGTCGGGTTAAAACCTAAAATCTATTATAAACTTAGTAAAATATCTAAGAAGTTCTATCATGTGACGTAGATGGATCCTCTATTAGAATAACGAGTTGATAAGATCTAAAGTTCTCAAATATATTTGATTCAATCAATTAACCACCCCGATAATGGCCGTGTTAAATAAAAATTTTAACCGGAGGGGATACTTCAATCAAAATATGATTATAATTTCAAAACAAATTAACTTAGATTGAATCTTAATATAAATGTAAAATTTGAAATATCATCAAGCTATAAATGTCTAAGTGAAATTCAATATTAAAAACTTAAAAGCTAAAAATTCAATTGACCTTCCGCAATAGTTTGTTGGAGATGACAAATTAAGAAAATCCTAGCTCACAAAGGAGCCAAAGTCAAAACAAGTGTTCTACTATATTTACTCTCAAACAATCTCATGTCAGCAAGGACGTGACCCATGTCCTCTGATTGCGTGGCTTAACCAGTAGGCTCCACATGATGCAGTTACGACCAGAGTCCTCTGATTAGGTGGTTGCCATCAAATAGAACCATTATATTACGATCACGACTGTAGCCCGTATGCTCTCCAATGGCTCTACCTTTCGAGTTGTGAACCGTAGGGTATACTTGATTGGGAAAAAAAGCCTTCTGTTAGCTAAGGTAGACTTAAACTTGTCTCCTTAGACAAACACCACCCCAGGTTTATAAGGATTTCTTGGATGATGTAACCCATGTATTGCTGATAAGAATCCTTCGATAATGTTTGATTGACTACCTCCTCTGACTAAGTAGACTAAGGACCACGACAACCCGGGAAGACGGAACCATGGGATCTAGATCAGGTGCGTCATCGTTCCCCCAACCATCCGCTTTAAGTTAAATATAATAAATTTCATAAATTCTAAACTCCAAATTTCAAAACTCCACATGCTACTACTATACGCTATGCACTAAGTGATTTAACGACTAGCCTTAATCGAAAGTTCTCTCTCAGCATTGAGAGGTGTAATTAACTATAGGTGCTTGCGCTTATAGGAAACCTAGAACCAGATCTAAAGTCCCTCACAAAATGAGGTGAAATCTCCAGGTAGTGTCTTATCTATTCAATCGCTTACGAAAATTACACCACACTTTTAATCACTCTCTTCGAGAGTGGGTGTATTTTTTGGAACCCACAGTTTTCTGGCGACTCCACTGGGGCGTTTCTCTTTCCATCTTTAATAATGAGCTATAGTAATAGTGGAGATAAATAAAAAAAATTAATTTTTCTAAAATAAAAAAGGAACCAATTATAAATAAAATTAAATTTAAATCAATCATATTCTTAGGACTAATTTGTCTATTTTGTATATCAATGGATCTTCAGAACACCGTTCATCATGTAGCTAGGGCACAAAGCCAATATTCGTATGATTAACACTGTAATCAATACTGAGGATGTTGGAGCTACTTTTCAATTTGGTAGTGTAGACTTCCCAGTCATTGCTGCTGCAAATAATCCTCTACTTGAAGCACCTACATATTATACACACCAACCTGTGCAAAGGAGGATGACAACTGGAATGTCCACTACTACTACTAAGGTTCATCGAAAGAGAGCCATTGTATTCGAATTATTAGGTTATTTTAAGGCGTCGATCATGAAAAGAACCGTCAATAGGTAAAAAGTTTCAGTCATATATATGAATGTGACTACTTTGTCAATTGAATCTTTCACACTAGGAAGGCATAATGTTGAAGTCTCTTATTCTAGAGAAAAATTGAGTGGAAGGCAAAGAAGGAGAAGAAATGTTGAACTATGAGCTCAGTAATTGCTGTATAAATCACTAGCCATGCGATCAGACTTGATACCAAAAACGAGTGTTCCCACTCGCAACAAGTTTGAAAATCTAAAATTGGTGAAATGAATAGCTCTACTGGTGATGTTAAGCAGTCTTTTTGGGCTCAACAACAATCAACTCCAACTCTTCAGAAGAAACATCTTGAAACTTTATATGCTCGAGTACATAGAGTCTTAAAGGTTGTCAAGGAAAAAGGCTTTATGAAGATGAGATATCAAAGGCCAATTATCAGAGAAGCCAAGAATGCTCCATTACAGAAACTACCACCAGTGGTAATCAGAACTCAAGATCATTCTAAGCGTTTTACGGTGAGCATGGGCGTGCTGGCAATGCCGAAATCCATCTTGAAGGTCCCGGTGAAAGAAAAAATAAATCTTGGAGGCGAAGCCTCGAGAGAGGTCGGTGAACATCGAGTGACACTCGCATGTTCGAGAATCTGCTACTAAAAGGTCCCGGTAAAAAAAAATAAATAAATATGGAGGTCGAAGCTTCAAGAAGAAGTGGCGACGCAAAAGCTTCCTCATTTGGAACCAAGCTAACCCAGAGGCAGCAGAGAAAGAGAAATACTGAACTGCATGCTCAACAAATATTATTAAAATAAAAAAATTGTACAACCAATTGTGGAACCAGAAGTGAGTGTTCCAACCCATAACAAGTTGACAGCCTATGATGGGTAAAGCGGAACAACTCTACTGGTCAAATCAAATAGTCCTTCTGGACTCGATAATGTCAGGTTCCAGTTCTCCAGTGAGAAAATTCTAAACTGTATATGCAAGAGTGTATTGGGTCCTTAAAGTTGCTAAGGAGAAAGAAATGATGAAAAAAATATCAAAATCCTATCATCAAGGAGGCTAGAGTTGCTTCTCCAAGGAGACCTTCTCCTACAACCTCGCCAAAATATCAACCAATTCAAGTCCCGCACAGTGAGCATCGAGGCGTGACACTTGGACCACAGGTCCAAGAATCCGCCGTCGAAAGGTCCCGGTAAAAGGTAAGCAAATTTGGAGGCCAAAGCTTCAGAGTGAAACTATCTTAAAGAAGGACAGCGACGTGACATCCGGACTGTACTCCCACAAAATTCACTCCTTATGCAATGATATTTGGAACTAAAGTAGTCTTGCCACTTGAAGTTAAACTACTTTCACTCCGAGTAGCCATTCAACACAATCTCACTCAAGATTAGAATGTTCGTCTACAGATATAAGAGCTTGATGCGCTTGATAAAACTAAGCTCCAAGCTCAAGAAAATTTAGAAGTCTACCGAGCGAGGACGTCCAAAGCATTCAATCATACATTACGTTTTCAAGCTTTTCAAGAAGGGGAATTAGTCCTGGTGTTGAGAAGACTAATTATTCCTCATTATCATTATATGTGTAAGTTTTGCTTGAAAATTTTCTTGTAATACAAGAATGCATTTCCAAAATGAAGCAAAAATCCTCCTATCAGACATGGGGCATTTTTAAAATTCTATAGCAAAATGTCAGACTCTCCCTGTGAAATAGGGGGTCTTTCTATTATATTTGGGTTGATATCACGCCTAAGGCTGAGATCCCTATATACATAAATTTCATAAGTCTCAAAGTCTTACCAGTCAAAAAGAGAAAATTTCAAGTCTATAAACTACAACAAATCAAGTTGGAAGCACATCTTCCATTCATACATCAAATCTAGGGATCAGTGGGTGCATAAGGTCAGACTCAATAAGCCTAAATATGGCCGAGTAGTTGACATATCTACTTACTCAACACGCCACAGAGGCCACCGTAATTGATCATCTATCTCATTAGCCTGATGATAAAATCCTCCATCAATTGCTCAAGTTCAATATTCAAGTAGGTGCATAAGGTCGGACTCAATAAGCCCCGGCCCGAAGTCACAGTCTGCTTAGTCACACAAGGCATATAAGAGATCCTACTTTGTTAGTTCAAAGATAAGAGCATCTAAATCTCTCAAAATTGGTGAGTTCAAGTGGCCCAGACTGGGAGATCATCCCTAATGGTCATAAGATCAATTTTCAAAGTCTTAAAAAAATATCCTTACTCAAGAAGGCAAGGCACTAAGCCGAGTTTGATATTAAAACTATAAATGTAAAATATCAACTCCTTCAAATAAGTTTGTTAAAGCAAAAAAAAAAAAAGACCGAAGGAAATTCTTCTTTAGCAAGTCCAAACAAGCAGAAAGCAAAGGACTGAAGAAGTCATCCCAATGTTCATACAAAGCCAAAGACTAAACTGAGGGAGTTATGTCATCAACATGTCCGTTACGCATAAAGCATAGAACTGATGACTCTTCGCCATTAACCCAACACATGCTCTGAGGGCTAGGTCGTCGGCAGATATCCTTCTATAAACTCACAAAAGCAGAAAGCTGGGGCAGAAGGTAATTTCATATCACCTGAGAAGTCTTCAAGACAATTTAGGATTTTTCTCTATCAAATTCGTCAAGTCATGAAGCCAGGATAGAAGGAAATACAAGATACGAATCCCCGAGATGAAGTCTTCAATAAGTCCTTCAAAGAACCATGCATAGGACCGAAGATGTTTTCATCTCACCAACAAGCCATCAACTCCATCAAGTCCACTGAGGCACGAAACCAGGATAGGAGAAAAATATAAATTTCAAATTTCGATATTGAATCTTCAATAAGTTCGGCACAAAGCATAGGATCAAAGATGTTCTCATCTTAACAAAAAACCATCAACTCCATTAAATCCATCAAGGCACAAAGCCAGGATAGGAGAAAAATACAAATTCCAAACTCTCAAGAGGAAGTCTTCAACAAGTCTAAAAGTATAAAGCACAGGATAAAGACATTCCAAATTCTCTCAACAGTTA
This sequence comes from Cymbidium sinense, assembly GCA_021442155.1. Taxonomy (NCBI): domain Eukaryota; kingdom Viridiplantae; phylum Streptophyta; class Magnoliopsida; order Asparagales; family Orchidaceae; genus Cymbidium; species Cymbidium sinense. The sequence goes on from CM038222.1 coordinate 57,353,385, forward strand.
CTTCGAAAGCTCCTCTATTAGATAAGAAGTATTTTTATATATTTATCTAAGTTGATATCTTGCTTTAAGCTAAGGTCCTTAGATAGATACATATTATGATTGAAAATATATCACTTCTATTCTGCATTAAAGGGAATCAAGCTTTGTAATATATTTCTGAACTAATCTGCAATCCCCCTGTTAGACAGGAGCTCATTTTTTATGATCAAAGCTGTCCAATCATTCCCTGTGAAACAGGAGAGCTTCTTGCATATGCATTCAGGTTGACATCGAGTTTTATGCCGAGATCCCTAAATATATCTATAACTATTATTGTTAAAGTTATAGGTCTTACAAGAATAAAAAGAATCTACTTCAATGCATGAAAAGATAATCCTAAATATCAAAAGCTTCCCTCCGAGATTCATCAAATGTCGAAGATCAAGTTAGAAGAACTCCCAATTTTGGAAGCTTTAGTCAACTAAGTTGGAATAACATCAACCCCTACGTCTTCAAGTCTAGGACACGAATGGGTTCTAAAGGTCGAACTCAACAAGCCCATAAATGGTCGAGTTGCTGACGCTCTCCTCACTCAACAAGCTGCAAGAAAAGGCCGCAGTGAAAGAGCCCTCGTTCATCAGTCTAATGACAAGACCACCAAGCCATGATAGCTTAAGTCAAGAACTTGAGTAGGTTCTAAAGATCGGACTCAACAAGCCCACAAATGACTGAGTTGCTGACGCTCTCCTCACTCAACAAGCCACAAGAAAAGGCTGCAATTAAAGAGCCCGTGCTCGTCAGCCTAATGATGATAGCTGTTCAATCTCAAACTAGATCCAACTTAGTGACTACAAGCAACCAAAATCCAAGAGATCTTTCTACTCAATCGACAGACCAAGACAATCTGAGAAAACTCTCAATTCGGAGCTATCTTAAATGAATCCCTATATTTCTTGCAAGGTAATATTTCAATCTCTTTTCAAGCAGTCTGATGAAGCACAAAGCACAGATCAAAGTCAATTTCTTCATCAAGTCTGCCAAAGTAGAAAGCATAGGACCAAAGAAGCGATTCTATAGTTTGCACAAAGGCAATGACCGAACTAAAAGAATTTTATGGTTATTTAGTTTGTTAGAGCACACATTACTAGACTGATAACTCAACATTATAGACCTAATATGAGCCAGAAGGTTGGATCATCTATATGCACTCTTTAACGAGTCCGTCAAAGAAACAAGCATAGGACTAAAGATATACATATACTTCCTCACAAGTTAATATAAACAAATCAGATCAATCCTTCATCAAAGTCTGTCAAGCTTAAAGTTAGGACAGAAGAAATTTTAAATCTCAAAGCAAGCAAACTGATTCCTCCATCCAACCTGATTAAGCAAAAAGCTAGGGTTGGAGGAAATCCAAAGCTATGAAAATAAAAATGAAAGAAACTTTCAGTGAACCCATCGAAACAAAGAGTAAATGGTGGAAGAAGCTCTTCAGTGAATCCAGGGAAGTTGTAAGCTAAAGTGATCCAAGACCCATAGCCAGCCCAAAGGGTCAACCAGTTTTCAACAAATGTGACTCGCTCTATGCGTGAATCACATTTGTTGGGGGGGGGGGGTCATTTGTTGACCTCCATATATGTGTCATAAGTCGAGTAAAGCTTACAAGTCAAATTCGATGGACTTCGGAAGTGATAGTGCGCAAATCGGAACTCAAAATGCACCAGACGTCACTAAAAATGGTCGAAACGACCTCTGATTGACGAATGAACTTCACCGCATACCAGAGTCGGGAAGCTGCGATGATATCCGAACGATCTTATTTCATGAAATGGATCACACTGTTAGCTTTGAAATGTCGAAACCTATCAAATGAGATATTCATGCTCCATTCGGACAAGTCTACATGAATGTCGAGCGGTCAAAAATGACGACACACATTTTGAGCTGAAAGTTATCTAATTCGACGATGACTTGAACGAAATGGCCTCCGATTACGAAACAGACTACATCGTTGCATCTGGAACATCAAAATTACTTAGAGTAGACATCCAATTTGACTAAAGTTATCGCACTTAAAATTTCATCAAAATTAGCACGCATTTTGAGATAAATCCACATAATTATCTTTTAATCACAACCGGTCAATGCCTAGGAAATGACAGCTGCCCATTCTCATGCTCCACCTCCCATTCGACCAGTAATATGCTACCACATCATTCTTCTCCATATCACTTCATTTAATTAAATCTTATCATGCTGCCGGCAAAAATGAAAAAGAAGAAAAGGGAGGGGGCGATATCCTTTCACGCGGGCTGCTGTTCAACAGGGAAGACTTCCTCTCTCTCTCTCTCTCTCGCTCTCTCTCTCTTCGCTAGGGAAACCATCTCTGATGAAGCCTCTCTTCCCTACGAGGATTGGAAGCGTTCCACCATCCCATCTCCCCCATCCTCTCGAAGCTAAGGATGCTTGGGTTCCCAAAGAGAACGTTAATCCCTTGCCATGGAATGGAATCACCCATTTCAAGTCACCGACTTAGTCTCCGTAGTTTGGAGTAAAGTTTGTTTCCTCCCCTGTCTCCAAAACTTGCACAACACGGTCTCAGCCTCTCTCTCCTCTTTCACACCACGCCAGCTCCTCTCGCCGAGCATTCATCTTTGGTCACTCATTTCGTCGAAGCTAGAATTTATGTTTGCATTTTCAGATATAATATATGGCAGCAGAATCGCAAACCTCATCCAACAATGGTGGATTCTAGGTGTTACGCTTAGTAGAGCTGGCAGGTTAGAAGATCACTGCGTAATATGTAAGATACTGCCGTTATGCTCGGAGAGTTGATGGGAAGGTGAATAGCCCCGCATTATGCGGAGAAGATGACGAGAGGCTGCCGAAATGTGGATTGACAGATGAATTAATTAATTTAACGCAAAATGAACTATAAACTCAAAATTAAAATCTGAATTAAAATTGCAAGTATTTGAATACCCTGTTATGCTCAATAGATCAGCGGGTTAAGACCAGTAGTGGTAATGTAAGATACTAGTTATGCTTTAGGTAGAGGCGGGAAGGTCAAATAATATGATCGACCTATGCGGTGATGATGTCGGGAGGCTATTGAAATTTGGACTAATGGGAGATCTAAACAAGAACAAATAAAAGTGTTGGCGAGCTTAAATTAAACTTATTTGAAAATGATAAATTAAAGAATAAACTAACATATATGCTCTTTTTATGCAGGTGTTTGAAGACTATGCTCGGTAGAGCTAGAATAGAAGAATGGTAATGTCACGACATTTGTTATGCTCGGTAGAGGCGTGGAAAGGTCCGATAGCACGTCTGACCCACTCTTGGGGATGACGTCGGGAGGTTGTCAAAATTTAGATTGACAGAAGACTTAAACATGGTCAAATAAAAGTATTAATAAGCTCAAAGTAAACTTAGATAGAAAAATAAATCAAAATTAAACTTTCATATGAAATTCTAAAAGTCTTTAAATAAGAATGATCTTATAGGGGATCTCGACAACTTGTTGACGATCATAAATAAGACTTTTAATGACATCTCTAACAAAAAGTTCATCAATGATCTTGATCTTGATAATGATAAGCTCCATCAAAACTTAAAGAGCTCAATAAAATGAACTATATGCTTAAATAAATATTAATCTAAATAATTGACAAGAGAAAGCGTTAAAAAATTAATTAAAACTTCACATTTATTATAACTCAAATTTACTCAAAAATTTCTTAAAAATCAGCATGACTCATATCTGAACTCATTTTCAGGCTTTATTTTTTGAGTATTCCCATTAACAAAAATATTATTATATTTCAGAAAATCTAGAAGTTAATATGTGTTTGGCGTATAATGTACTATCTCTAACTCACGATGATAGTTGAGTTTATTGAAGATAACAATTGGAGGGGTAATCATTACTGTTAAAAATATCTAAGATATTTATATTCAATATCCTCAAATCCAAAATTCTAAAAAAATATAAATCTAGATCTGATCCACTATTATTAAATTAATAGAGTTGACAGAATCTGAAATAATAAATTAAATGATCATTCAGACCTATATTCCTAATGATAGCTGAGTTGATTGAAGATTTTAACTAGAGGGGTAACTATTATCAAAATATTTATGATATTTTATTCAATATTCTCAAATTCAAAATCCTCAAAATATAAATCTAGGTTTGATCCTCTATTATTAAATTAATAGAGTCGACAGGATCTACAATAATAAATTAAATGATGTAAACACATGCATGGGCCTCGACACATCTTTGAATCTTAAATTGTCGAGGATCTTGTGGTTGATTCGGTTTAGGCTTAGGATTGGGTCCGGGTTAACAAAACCTAAAAATCTATTATAAGAATTTCAACTTAATAAAATATATGAAAATCTAATTTTATCATATGATAGTAGATCTGATCCTGTGTTAGGAGCTAAACAGAGTTGACAAGATCTAAAGTTCTCAAATATATTTGATTCAATCAATTAACCACCCCGATGATAGCCGTGTTAAATAAAAATTTTAACCGGAGGGGATACTTCAATCAAAATATGATTATAATTTCAAAACAAATTAACTTAGATTGAATATTAATCTAAATGCAAAATTTGAAATATCATCGAGCTATAAATGTCTAAGTGATATTCAATATTAAAAACTTAAAAGCTAAAATTTCAATTCACCTTCTACAATAGTTTATGGGAAATGATAAATTAAAAAATCCTAGCTCACAAAAGAGCCAAAGTCAAATTAAGTGTTATACTATGTTTACTCTCAAACAATCTCATCTTTAAGGGCGTGGCGTGTCCTTCGGCGCTTGGCGATGGGCTCCATGATCGATTCAACCCGAGTCTTCTCGGTGGTTGCCAAATGGAATTATATTACGGTGCGGCTCGTATGCACCCCAATGACTTTGCCTTTTGAGTTGTGAACCATAGGTATACTTGATTGGGCAAAAGCTCTCATAGGTAGACTTAAACTTGTCTCCTTAGACAAACACCACCCCAGGTCTACAAAGATTTCTTGGATGAAGTAACCCATGTGTTGCTGATAAGGATCCTTTGGTCAGGTTGGGTCTACTACCTCCTCTGACTAACTAGACTAGGGACCGCGATAGCCCGGGATGACGGAACCATGAGATCTAGATCGGGCGCGTCATCGTCCCCCAACCATCCGCTTTAAGTTAAATATAATGAATTTTATAAATTCTAAACTCCAAATTTCAAAACTCCACATGTTGCTACTATACGCTACGCACTAAGTGATTTAACGGTTAGCCTTAATCGAAAGTTCTCTCTCAGCATTTAGAGGGGTAATTAACTATAGATGGTTGTGCTTATAGGAAACCTGGAACCATATCTAAAGTTCTCATAAAATGAGGGTGAAATATCTGGGTAGTGTCTTATCTACTATTCCATCTGCCTTCTGAAAATTACACCAATACTTTTAATCACTCTCTTCAACGAGAGGTCGGTGGTGAATTTTTGGAGCCCACAAGTAGTGGTCTACTTCTTTTGTTTAAGCACTGCTTTCGTTACATGTTTTTCAATGATTATACATATCATTAATGAGGGCCACAAAACATCATAAACTATAAAAAATATTGAGCATATGGCTGTCTAATTGAAGGGTAAAGTAGTCTTTTCAAGAATATCCTTGTGTTCCAACAGTATTTGCTTTGCTTCCCATAATAAAATCTAAAATATGAGAGAGAGAGAGAGAGAGAGAGAGAGAGAGAGAGAGAGAGAGAGAGCCTTATATACAACAAAGTGTGAGTTGATATTTTTTTTATGGGGATTTACCTGCATGTCACATAATTTTAATATGTAAAATATATCTTTAAATGCAAATATTAAATTTTAGGCGTTAGATATATAAATTTTTATAATTTGTATGAAAATGTTTCCTTTTTAATATATAAATTTAAATTTGTTAAAAATAAGCAATCTCTTACTTATCAAATATACAATCATCTTTCTTAGAAACTTTAACATTCTTAATCAAATATTAGAACATGTTTGAGATGCTATTTTATAATTTGATATTTATATTGCTATCATTTTTTTTTACTGAATTTTTTTTTAAAAAAAATTTTTAATGATAAAAGTGATTTCATACTTTATAATGCTATTTTTAATGACACTTTTTTTTTTTTGAGAGAGAAAAATTCATGAACATACAATAACTTTTTCGGGTTGAAAAGTTAAGTGTGAAAATATGAACTTAATGTAGGATAAATAATAATTTTAATTTTTTTAACTAAATTAATTAACAGTCACTCTATGCTAATTTCTTAAAATTTTATATTTTTATCATAACTAATTTTATGCATAGCTACAACTGTCCAAAACTGAGCTCTCATTGAGCAGCCTAAGCTGTTCACAATTATTAAATGTTACGTTAAATTTCTTCGAAGAAAAACCAATATCGTAAGGTTTCACTCTATGCCATAGCTTATTAGGCTCTCATTGAGCATGACCTCTAGCCCATATAATATACCAGTTTGAATCTGTGCTATAGCTTGAGAATCAAAAAGCTCTATTGGTGAGCTTATTAGGCAGTTGACTTCAAGCCAGTTTGGCTCAGTATCACTCCTCTATGTTATATTTCTGAAAAATTTCTTAGTAAAATGAAATACAATTTTTTTATATAAAAAACTTACGATTATTGTTTTCGAAATTAACAATGGAAGAGATCGAGAGGGAGAAAGAGACAGAGAGAAAATCGAACCGAGGAAGTCAACGGCATTCTTGCCGTTGCAGAAGCGTCCGGTGGGCTTTCCGCCAGCGAAGTCGACCCCATTGTACGGGAAGTCAGCCCTAATTAACGTGATTAGACGATTGTTGTTCCCCACATCGGCCAGCGAGTCGCCGAACACATACACCGACTTCAGCACCATCTGCTGACCGTCAAGTCCCTCTGTCGGAGCCAAACAGAAGAAGAAGAGGAAGAAGAAGAGAGGAGAAAAGTACTCGGCCATATGTTCTGCAGAGAGACTAAGTGAGGAATAACAACCTATAATGCATGTGCGTGCTAATTAAAGATATGGGACCCTGAGAGAGAATAGAGTGTCGGTGCTATTTCTTTCCTCTCTCATTTCGTAGCTGCTTAAATCTTGTGAAATAAGATTTTAGTAATTTTAAATATTATACTATTTTCACAAATCTCGTTTCATAATTTATTAAACTCAAGATACGTTAATTCACATCATTTACACCATCTAACAGATTTAAAAATGAAAAAAATAAAATAAAATAAAATTATCAAAATATTCTTATACATTTTTTATCTTGATAGGACTCAAAATTATTGAATTTAATTAAGATGATTACACTACACAATTTTTATACATATTATTAGTCTAAATAATTTAATTATTTTAAGATTTACATTATTTTTTTTAATTCTAATATAAATAACCAAACAATTTTTAAGATCATGTACTCTTTAACGTTTATTATACAGATTTTTTTTTGACATTTATTAATCTCAATATTTACTAAATCTGGATTTAGAATTTGTTAAATGGTACTTGAGTTTAGAAAGACTTTAAGTTATAACATTAATTATAAATATAATATTTGGGATTTTAAATTGAACTATTAAATTTAAAATTTAACAACTCTTTTTATTCATAATTTGTTTTCTATCATAAATGTTAAATCTTAAAAAAAGTTGTCAAACATTGCACTATAATTTAACTAAATTTAATATTTTTATGGTACACACACACACACACACACACATATATATATTTTATATATATATTAATTTTAATCCACTCAAATTTTGTTAACTTCAAAATATAAAACTTAATAAATCTTACTTATATCAAAATATGATTAATTATATTGATTATTACTAATAGCTGTAGTTCATTAATTAATTTAAATAATTCAATTCAGCATCGGTTATCCAATCCATTTTTTTGAGTGGCTGAAATTATAGCAAATTTATATTTTAAATAATTATTTTAATTCTAATAAAAAGTTCTGATGAGGACTTCAATCCAAATATCATTTTCAGGCAAATGCAATTGGCCGGTCATCTTATCGTGACAGTGATGATTTGGTAGCCACACCATCGGATACTCTTTGGATTTTTATTTTATTTTAAATTTTTTATTATTTTTATTTTTATTTTTATTTTTTAAATATTTGAGTAGATTTAATCATAAACTTACACACACAAAAATATGTATAAAGATTTAAATCTAAGATCTTGTTGAAAGTAAAAAATTCTCTAGACTAAAAGTGTTTTGTACGTACTCTTTGGATCATGAATTTAACAAGAGCGTGAGCGTCTCGGGGGCAATCATCTTGACATCTTCATCAGCCTTCATGATCTTCTTGATCCCAGCTAGGGGGAGGTTGTGGCTCCTGAAGTTATTGGAGGCTTTCATCTCCTGCATCTGGTTGGTCCAGAATATCTGAAATTGTCTGTCTTGTTGCGTTAACTGTTGTTGGTGCTGAACGTGCTGAGCGATTTGAAATGGTGGAGGAAAATGACAAGGAAAATGGCTGGTTAACCCATTTGCCAATAGTGGTGAATTGTTGTCCATTAGTTGGTTTGATAGGAATGTGCTGGAGACTAGTGGATGGTGCAATGCATCCATGGCTGTCTGTTGGGGCTGATCAACCTCATCTTTGATGCTATCCTGCATGATCATTGAAAGAGATTTGGTTTAGCATTTGCTCTAATCAATCAATATGAAGCTACAACTTGCTGTCTATGTTTGTTTACGATACAGGTGAGGACAAACGATCATAATTAAGTGCTCTAATTTACGCTATTTTTTACTAATCGGAGCTCATATATTTGGCTATTGTAGCTATTTACAAATATCAATTTTGAAACAAATTATGACCCGATCTAAACAAGAAGATGGACTAATCAAAGAAAACAATTAACTTCAACGAAAATACTTTGTTGACCTCCATATGTGTTCCACAAAGTCAAAGTCAGGCCTACATGTCTAACTCGATGGAATTGAGCGGCGATTGCAAAATGAACGCATCGCTGAGCGTGAAAATGGTGAAATGACTTGATTGGCGAATAGATTTCCGTTACATTGAGCATTCGAGTGATCAAAATATAAATATTCAAAATCAATGATCGGTTGATTAACGCCGGTATCATATAGATAGAGTCGGTAGGCTCAGATGCACCAAATGACCTCTGTTCATGAAATAGATCATGTCGTTAGCTTCAAAATGTTGAAATTTATTAAATGAGACTGTTCGCGCTCAATTCGGATGAGTCTGTGCAAACATCGAATAATCAAAAGTGGTAGCGCCTGTCGGGAAATGTATTGAGCGTCCGAAATCAACTTCGGATGACCTCGATCAATGACGACTTTGTCATGGCGTTGAGCGTTGGTCGATATAAATATTCTTTATGACGGCCGTCAAGCCGAGTGGTTAGCGTCACGCATTGATGTCGGAGTGCGGCGCCGTCAAACGACTCTATTCATGAAATTGATCACGCGTTGGCTTTGAAATGCGTAATCTATCAAATAAGCTGATACTCAATTGGACGAGTGTATCGGCGATTGAAGGCGGCCCGCATTTTTTTGAAGCGCTTTGCAACTTGCCAAACGGCGAATCAGCGGACTATGTTAGGTTGAATCTTTGGAATTATCCTAAATTGATATATATATTGACTATATGTATTTATTAATGTGAAATCCACTTTAAAATTATTTAAAAATCTCCAAATTATCCTCCATTTCTCCCCATTTTCAGTTTTCTGGAAAAAAAAAAAATTGAATAACCACTCCATTTTTTTCCTGATTCTCTCCCCACTTTCTCATTCTACAACTTCCCCTTCTCATTACACCCACTCTTTTCTCTCTCCCATCCGAAGCAAGAAAATAAAAGCGTAAATCCTCCCTCCGGCTGGATTTTCAGTGATTCCCTCCTCCGCACGTGGCCAATTCCGCCGTCACGCCCGTTTCGCCGCGTTTTCGGCCGCCGCACATTTGCTCCCGCCGGCCAAAACCCACTCCCGCCGGTGCAAATCGCGCGACAGGCCGAACCCGCGGCCCGCTCTGCGCCGCAGCTCGCTCCGCCGTCCAGCGCCCGTTCCAAGACCCGCTGACCCGCTTCGGCCCGCTCCGCTGTACCCGTTCCACGCGCAGCCAGCCGGCCGAACCCGCGGCCCGTTTCCCCGCTCCGCGTCTCGGTCCGCTTCCGGCCGAACCGGCGGCCCGCTCCGCCCGTTCCGCCGCTCCCCGTCGTGACCCGCCGTTCGACCCGCGTAAACCCGTGCTCCGACCAGCGGCCGCTACCCGCTGCCGCTGACCCGCTGCCACCGGCCCGCCTCCGCCGCTCGTTCCGCGACCCGTCGCGACCAGCCATCGACCCGCGCAAACCCGCGCTCCGCCCCGCGGCCGCGACCCGCAGCTGCCGACCCGTGCACACCCGCGCTCCCACAGCCCGTTCGACCGCGTCTGCGTCTGGCCGCGTTGGGCCTTGGCCCGTTCTATTCAGGCCCAAAACCGCTGCTGCAGCCCACTGGCCCGCCAGCCTCCTTCCCTTAACCCCATAGCCTGCTGCAATTAAGTCTACAGCCCACTGGCCCGCCGACCCTTCAAACCCCTGGCCCTGCCAACTGCAATTAAGCTTACAGCCACTATTTTGACCCGTTGTGCATAATCCAGCCCACAAATTTAGCCTTCTGCGCAATCCTTCCTGCAAGCTCGCAACACATCCAAATTTTTCCGTTTTCACTTCGCCGCGAATCGGGGAAGAACATCGTCAGTAGGCGAATTCTTTCTTCGATTTCCGGCATCGCACCCCATCGCTTTAGCCATCCTGTTCCACTGCATCGCAAATCGGGAAAAAATATCGTTAGTAGGCGAATTCTTCCTTCAATTTTCGGTGTCGCATCCCTTACCTTATATTCTCAATCACATACCCAATCTAGTTCCTTCTTAGAGCCTAGCATTGAAAATCGTTAGAACGTATTTGTAGATGTGAATATATATAGATATTTGCTTGTGTTTCTTTGTAGGTTTGAAGGATATTGTTGCTTAATAGGTAGCGGCGAGATAACAGTGTGGTGTGTGAGACATCATCGTGTCTTTCAGTGCAAGTAAGCCCCAGGTTGTTAAATCTCCCCAGGCAATCTCTTAAAATTTTGTCTAATTCTTAGACTTAAAAAAAAAAAGGATAATTATTATTGCGTGCTAGAGAATTTTATTCCTAGATCGAGATCTTTTATCAAAATTATCAACACAAGCGGGGATATGAACATTATCGTGGAAAACCGTTAAGGAAAAAACCAGGCCTTGCCCGTCAGAACTTTCACTACGTGTTCAAAGATCTGGTCCTTGCTTCGTTAGTTGAGAAGAAGGTGTTTCTGAGGCAAACAATATTCGAGTGTAGAAAAATACAATATCGGTCAACTCCAACCCAAGGGAGAAGTTTCCCAAAAGCGGAGGCGATCTTAGGAGCAACCTTTTGATCTTGGAGAAAAGGCGGCAGCGGTCTTTTCTAGTCCTCAGGCGATCTCAGGCGACTCACGATCTTGAATTCTTGGTGGTAGCGGTGATAGATCGTCGGCGTCAGGTCGGCCAGTGGTTCTCGGTCTTCAAATCGATTAGGTCCCCTAAGGTGAGAATGAGGCTATTTATAGATTTTGGGAGTGGTAGGCCTTGTAAATTCGTGGAAAACTCCAACCACTCCCATCGGACGGCCAATCGATCCCCTTGATCGGTGATTGTATTTTGATGATAATGATGTCGAATTGGGTGATCTTGGATTCGTTGGATTAAAGCCTTGACGGTTTGGTGACCATTTGGCGGATCGAATCCATTTTCATGCTCGATAAACTTGATCGAGTCGATTCGAGCTCGGATCGGTATGCTTCGATGTTCTTATGTTAGATCTCGGAGGCTTGGTTGTAAGTTTCTGAAATCGGTGATTAGATCGAAGCATTTCTGAAAATGCCTTGAGATTCGTGCTTGATCAGATTAATTTTCTGAGGATGTATCAATTATATATTGCATTGCATGTATTCTTGCAAGTTTGAATACCTCGTTGCGCTCAGTAGGGCGTGACGAGATGAAAAAAATAGGCTGTGGTGTCATAAGACACCACTCGCTATCTGCTTGAGCGTCGCAAAACAAAGCAGTTTGATGTAGCTCCTTATGGGGATGATGATCATCTTTAAATGTTGCCAAAATTTGGAATATTTGCATATATATTTGCTTTTATGCAAGTGATTGAAAGCCTCGTTATGCTCATCGTGACGGTAAGCAAATACTTGATCATCCCACGAATGGCAGGAGGCAAAAAATGCGTCAAATTTTTTGACTTAAAAAATGGGAGAATAAAATGAATCGACTTAAGAATGTTAAGCGAAGAAACCTAAAGCTAAAATTCAAATTAAAAATTCCAAACAACAAAAGGGGGAGGGAAAATAGCATACAACAAATAAAAAAGTAAAACAAAAAAGGAGGGGAAAATGAAAGCTACTCTTAGTATAAATCTTTTTTTAAAATAACAAATTAAACTATATTTGGGAATCTAAATTGAAACGCCTTCTATGCCATTGGATCTTCAACCCTTTGTATAAACAGACAGAAGGCGATACTAAATCCAGTTCTATAAAAATCATAAGGCTATCTTCAATTAAAAAATCAAGGAATTTCATCATAATTATGATTTTCAAGATCAATGATTTCATTAATTAAATGTAATTAGCTAGGCTATAAACATCCACATGGGCCTCGACACTAAATGGAAAAACTTGCAGCTAATTTTAAACTAAAAAGAAAATGCCAAATAAGAAAAAGGGGGAAAATTAAAATGATATACGACATGTATAGAAACAAAACAAAATAAAAAAAAGAATGGTAAAAAGCACTTACAAAATTTATCAAAGCAAGATTGAAAGCACACTAAAGTTCCTTACCGCTCCCGTTAAAATATCCTAGCTCTAATCTTTCAAGAAAATGGAATGAAATAAGCAACTCCCCTTAGCCTTATTTATAGAAATTGGAAGAAGAATAAAGAGAGGAAAAATCAAATTTAAACAAAAGAGGGGAAAATCAAATTTAAACAAAAGAGGGGGAAAATCATACTTAAACAAAAGAGAGGGAAAATTAAATTTGAACAAAAGAGGGGGAAAATCAAATTTGAACAAAAGAGGGGAAATCAAATTTGAATAAAAGAGGAAAAATCAAACTTAAACAAAAGAGGAGGAAATTAAATTTGAATACAATAGGAGAAAAATCAAATTTAAACAAAAGAGGGGGAAAATGAGAATTACTTTGAGGAGTAAATCTTCTTCTTAAAATGATAAATTAAGTTATCCTTTGAACCTATAGTTTCAAAATGTCTTCTTCGCCACCAGATCTGCAACTCTTCGTACAAGCAGATAGAAGGCAATACTAAATCCAGTTATATAAAAATCATAAGGCTTTTTTCAATCAAAAAATTAAAGAATTTCATCCTAATTATGATTTTCAAGATCAATAATTTCATTAATTAGATGAAATTAGCTAAGCTATAAATTCTTGCATGTGCTCGGACATAGCGATTTCAAGTGCAAATTTTAATGTCTAAAAAGGCTGCGCACGCTAAAATTGCAATCAAATGAAAAATCTTAAATCAATCTCATAAATCAAACACAAAATTACCTAAAATTATTATACATCCGCATGTGCCCTGACACTATACTGAATGCTTAAATTCAAGTGTCTAAGGATCTTTGCGGTTTCGGTTTAGTCTTAGGCGGGTCGTTAATAAAACCTAAAAACCTATAATAAGAGTTTCAAATCAGTGAGATATCTGAGAAACTAATTTTGTCAAGTGATAGTAGATCTAATCCTCTATTAGCAGCTAAACAGAGTTGACAGGATCTGAAGCTCTTAAGCATATTCAAATTAATCAGTTTTTCAAATCAAATTAAGTAGTAATCTGAAATCAATCTCCTAACTTAGAAATGAAAACTGCCTAAATTCTTAAATACACCCGCATGTGCCCCGACACTACGTTGAATGCTTAAATTCAAGTGTCTGAGGATGTTACGTGGGTTGCTTCTCGGTTTAGTCTTAGGACTAGATCCGGGTTAACAAAACCTAAAAACCTATAACGAGAATTTCAAATCAGTGCACTATCTAAGAAACTGATTATGTCAAGTGATAGTAGATCTAATCCTCTATTAGCAGCTAAACAGAGTTGATAGGATATAAAACTCTTAAACATATTCAAATTAATCAATTTTTTTAATCAAATTAACTCAGATCAAATATCAATATGAAACTATTTAAATAAAATTTTATCATTAAAAGCTTAAAGCAAAATTCAATCTATCCATCTTCCGCAGCTGTTTGTCGGGGGTGACAAACTAAGAAAATTCTAGGTCACAAAGGAGCCAATGTCAAATCAAGTGTTCTACTATATTCATTCTCAATTAATATCTTGCCAGTAAGGACGTGGCACATGTCCTCTGACTACGTGGCTTGGCTAGTGGGCTCCACAGATGAAGCACTAAAATTCATTGGGTGGTTTGGCGGTCAGACTCCATTATATTATGATTACGATAGTGGCATTATGCTCCTAATGCTCTTTGAGTTATGAATCATAAGGTATACTTGATAGGACAAACAACCCGCTGTCAGCTAAGGTAGACTTAAGACTGTCTCCTTAAACAAACACTACCCCAGGTCTATAAGGATTTCTTGGACGATGTAATCCATGTGTTGCTAATGAAGATCCTTCTATCAGGTTGGGTCTACTACCTCCTCTGACTAAGTAGACTAGGGATCATGATTGCCCGGGATGATGGAACCATGGGATCTAGATCAGGCACGTCATCATTTCCCCAACCATTCGATTTAAGCTAAAATGATGAATTCATATTCTAAATTCTGAAAATCCATATGCTGCTACTATATGCTATGCATTAAGCGATATAATGACTAGCCTTAATCGAAAGTTTTCTCTCACTTATTGAGAGGAGTAATTAATTAAAGGGGCTTGCGCCTATAGGAAACCTAGAACCAGATCTAAAGCCCTCACCAAATGAGGATGAAATCTCTAGGTAGTGTCTTATCTACTATCTCATATGCCTTCTGAAAATTACACCGACACTTTAAACTACTCTTTTCATTGAAGAGGTCGGTGGCATTTTAGAGCCCGATTCTGTCACGGGCCGTGACCAACCCTCAAACTCACGGCTCCCGGCTGTTCGACCCATGCTTCGCTACCAACCGCCTGATTTGGCGCTGTTATTCTGCCCGAATCGATCGCTGCCCACGGCCCTCCAACCTCCTTCCCTTACGACCCTCCACCGATTAAGCTTCTGCGGCTGCCTCAAACCGCTGCCCTGCAATTAAACTTACAACCTTGTTTTGGCCGTTCGCATATTCCATTACAAATTTGGTGGTTCTGCGCAATCCTTCCCGCAAGCTCGCAACACATCCAAATTTCATCATTTTTGTTTCACCGCGATCGGGGAAGAACATCATTAGTAGGCAAATTCTTCCATCGATTTTTGGCATCGCTTCCCTCGCTTTAACCGCCCTGTTTCCACTCTGTCATAAATTGGGGAAGAATATCGTCAGTGGACGAATTCTTCTTTTGATTTTCGGCGTCGCACCCTCGTGTCTGTTTCTCTTGCATAAATCGTCGGGAAGAATCATCATGTAGCAAATTCTTCCTTCGATTTTCGATGTCGCACCTCCTACCTTGCATTCCCAATCGCATACCCAACCCCATTCCTCTACCTAGCACTGCAGCACATCGCAAAACATGTCAGAACATGTGAGGATTTATGAATATGAATATATACATATGCTTGTGTTTTTTTTGCAGGTTTGAAGATCTCGTTGTGCTTTCGAGTGATGAGAAGAAAAATAGGGTGGTATCATAGACGCCGCTATGCTCGAT
Source organism: Cymbidium sinense (assembly GCA_021442155.1). Lineage (NCBI taxonomy): Eukaryota > Viridiplantae > Streptophyta > Magnoliopsida > Asparagales > Orchidaceae > Cymbidium > Cymbidium sinense. The sequence continues at coordinate 57,369,282 of CM038222.1, forward strand.
GAGGCGTCTGGAGTAAATGTTAGATTGCTCGCTCTCCCTAGACAAAATGCTGCCAAAATTTTGTCTAATTGCCAAACTTAAAAAAAAAAAGATGGGATAATTATATATTATTTTGTATGTATTCTTGCAAGTTTGAGGACCTAATTGTGCTTAGTAGGGCGTGACGAGATGAAAAAAATATGTTATCGTGTTGCAAGACACCACTCGCTATCTTCAGAAGCAAGCCAAAAGCAGTTCGATGTAGCCCCTACGGGGATGATCAGGAGGAAGCGAAATCTTTGCCAAAATTTGGAGTATTTGCATATATATTTGCTTTTATGCAAGTGATTGAAGATCTCGTTATGCTCATCAGGGCGTGATGGGTAAGCTAAAATACTCTTGATGTAGCCCCCTACATGGGGATGATGCTAGGAGGCTGCCAAAATTGTGTCAAATTTTTTGACTTAAAAAAATGGGAGAATAAAATGAATCGACTTAAGGATGTTAAGCAAAGAAACCTAAAGCTAAAATTCAAATTAAAAATTCCAAACAACAAAAGGGGGAGAGAAAATAGTATACAACAAACAAAAAAGTAAAACAAAAAAAAAGAGGGAAAATGAAAGCTACTCTCAGGGATAAATCCTTTTTTAAAACAACAAATTAAACTGTCTTTGGGAACCTAAATCGAAACACATTCTATGTCACCGGATCTGCAACCCTTTGTACAAGCAGATAGAAGGCGATACTAAATCCAGTTCTATAAAAACCATAAGACTATCTTTAATTAAAAAATCAAGGAATTTCATCATAATTATGATTTTCAAGATCAATGATTTCATTAATTAGATGAAATTAGCTAGGTTATAAACACCTACATGGGCCCGGATACTGAGCTGAATGCTTAAATTCAAGTGTCTGAGGATGCTGCGCGGGTTATTTCTTCCCTTAGCCTTATTTATAGAAATTAAAAGAAGAATAGGGAGGGGGAAAATCAAATTTAAACAAAAGAGAGAGAAAATCAAACTTAAATAAAAGAGGGGGAAAATCAAATTTGAATAAAAGAGGAGGAAAATCAGATTTGAACAAAAGAGGGGGAAATCAAATTTGAATAAAAGAGGAAAAATCAAACTTAAATAAAAGAGGGAGAAATCAAATTTGAATACAAGAGGAGAAAAATAAAATTTAAACAAAAGAGGGGGAAAAATGAGAATTACTTTGAGGAGTAAATCTTATTCTTAAAATGACAAATTAAGTTATCCTTTGAACCTATAGCTTCAAAATTCCTTCTGCGCCACCGCATCTACAACTCTTTGTATAAGCGGACAGAAGGCGATACTAAATCTAGTTCTATAAAAATCATAAGGCTTTCTTCAATCAAAAAATCAAAGAATTTCATCCTAATTATGATTTTTAAGATCAATAATTTCATTAATTAGATGAAATTAGCTAAGCTATAAATTCACATAATATGATTTCAATTTCAAGTGCAAATTTTATTGTGCGAAAGCATGTGCTAAAATCAAATGAAAATCAAAATCAATCTCATAATTCAAACACAAAATTACCTAAAATTACTATACACATATGTGCCCGACATCTTTGAATGCTTAAATTCAAGTGCGAGAATCATGCGGGTTGCTTCCCGGTTTAGTCTTAGGACTGAGTCAAGGTTAAAAAAAATCTAAAAACCTATAATAAGAATTTCAAATCAGTGAAATATCTGAAAAATTGATTTTGTCGGTGGAGATCTAATCCTCTCGTTAGCGGCTAAGCGAGTTGGGATCTAAAGCTCTTAAACATATTCAAATTAATCAATTTTTAAAATCAAATTAAGTAACAATCTGAAATCAATCTCATAACTCAGAAATGAAAACTGCCTAAATTCTTAAATACACCCGCATGTGCATCGACATTATGCTGAATGCTTAAATTCAAGTGTGTGAGGATCTTTGCGAGTTGTTTAGTCTTAGGGGGAGTTCGTTAACAAAACCTAAAACATATAATAAGAGTTTCAAATCGGAATATCGGCGATTACTCGGTAGAAGCTAATCCTGTTAGCTAAACAAAGTTGACGGGATCTAAAACTCTTAAACACATTTAAATTAATCAATTTTTCTAATCAAATTAACTGAGATTAAATATCAATCTAAAATTATTTAAATGAAATTTTATCATTAAAAGCTTAAAGCAAAATTCAATCTATCAATCTTCCGCAACTGTTTGTCGGGGGTGATAAACTAAGAAAACTCTAGCTCACAAAGGAGCCAATGCCAAATCAAGTATTATACTATGTTCACTCTCAATTAATCTCTTGCCAGTAAGGACGTGACCCGTGTCCTCTGACTATGTGGCTTGGCCAGTAGGATCCACAGATGAAATAGTTACAACTAGAGTCCTCTAATCGAGTGATTTGGTCAGTCTGACTCCATGATATTATGATCATGACCGTAACCCGTATGCTCCCCAATGGCTCTGCCCTTTGAGTTGTGAATCATATGATATACTTGATAAGGCAAACAACCCTCTGTCATCTAAGGTAGACTTAAGACTGTCTCTTTAGACAAAAACCACCCCAAGTCTACAAGGATTTCTTGGATGACGTAACTCATGTGTTGCTGATGAAGATCCTTTTGTTAGGTTGGGTCGACTACCTCCTCTAATTAAGTAGACTAGGGATCGCGACTTCCTAGGATGACGGAACCATGAGATCTAGATCGAGCACATCATCATTTCCCCAACCATCTGGATTAAGTTAAAATGATGAATTCATTTTCTAAATTCTAAAACTCTATATGTTACTACTATATGCTACGCATTAAGTGATCTAATGACTAACCTTAATCGAAAGTTCTCTCTCACTTATTGAGAGGAGTAATTAACTATAGGGGCTTGCACCTATATGAAACCTGGAACCATATCTAAAGTCCTCACCAAATGAGAACGAAATCTCTGGGTAATATCTTATCTATTATCTCATCTGCCTTCTAAAAATTACACCGACACTTTAAACTACTCTTTTCATCGAAGAGGTCGGTGACAAATTTTCGGAGCCCACAATTTCTACCGCTGACCCGCGATCTCAGGCCGTCAAACCAGCTCACCCGTTCGACTGCATGTTTGGCTAACGCGGTTTGGCCTGGAACATTCTATTCACTGGCCTCGGCTGCACCGACCTCCTTCCCTTCCTCCGACTGTTTGTAATTAAGCTGACATTACTAGGCAACCCTTCAAACCCTTGGCCCATCCACTACAATTGCTTACAATGTTGTTTTGGCCGTTCATAATCCACCAAATAGTCCGTTCTGCCTGTCAATCAGCGTGCATACACATCCAAATTTTACCATTTTGGTTTCACCGCGAATCGGGGAAGAACATCGTCAGTAGGAGAATTCTTTCTCCAATTTTCGGCATCGCTTCTCTCGCTTTAACCACCCCGTTTTAGTTGTGTCCTAAATTGGGGAAGAATATCATCAATAGGAGAATTCTTCTTTCGATTTTCGATGTCGCACCCCCTCGCTTTAGCCGTCTTGTTTTCGTTGTGCCATAAATCAGGGAAGAACATCGTTAATAGGCAAATTCTTCCTTCGATTTTCAGTGTCGCACCCCTTACCTTGCATTTCCAATCGCATACCCAACCCGGTTTCTTTGCATAGTACTACAGTGCGCTGCAAAACATGTCATAACATGTGGGGATTTGTGAATGTGAATATATACATATGCTTGTGTTTCTTTGCAGGTTTGAAGATCTCGTTGTGCTCGAGGGCATAGCGGGATGAAAAATATGGTGTCAAAGACACCGCTTACATAAGTAGGCGTGCAAGTAAGCCCCAGTTGTTAGATATCACTCCCCCTAGATGAAATATTGCCAAAATTTTGTCTAATTCCCAGACTTAAAAAAAGAGAGGATAATTATATATTGCATTGTATGTATTCTTGCAAGTTTGAAGACCTCGTTCTGCTCAGTAGGGCATGACAAGATGAAAAAAATAGGCAGTGGTGTCACAAGACACCACTCGCTATACTCAGCACGACGTACCGAACAAGCCCAAAACAGTTCTGATGTAGCCCCCTACGCGAGGATGACGCCGGGAGGCAGCCAAAATATTGTCAAAATTTGGAGTATTTGCATATATATTTGCTTTTATGCAAGTGATTGAAGGCCTCATTATGCTCATCAGGGTGTGACGGGTAAGCCAAAATACTCGATGCAGCCCCCTACACGGGGACGACGCCGGGAGGCTGCCAAAATTGCGTCAAATTTTTTTACTTAAAAAAATGGGAGAATAAAATGAATCGACTTAAGGATGTTAAGCAAAGAAACCTAAAGCTAAAATTCAAATTAAAAATTCCAAATAATAAAAGGGGGAGGAAAAATAGCATACAATAAACAAAAAAGTAAAACAAAAAAAGAGAGGGAAAATGAAAGCTACTCTCAGGGATAAATTTTTTTTTAAATAATAAATTAAATTGTCTTTAGGAATCTAAATCGAAATACCTTTTACGCCACCGGATCTGCAACCCTTTGTACAAGCAAACAGAAGGTGATACTAAATCCAGTACTATAAAAATCATAAGGCTATCTTCAATTAAAAAATCAATGAATTTCATCCTAATTATGATTTTTAAGATCAATGATTTCATTAATTAGATGAAATTAGCTAGTCTGTAAACACCTGCATGGGCCCCGACACTATGCTGAATGCTTAAATTCAAGTGTCTGATGATGCTGTGCGGGTTGTTTCTCCCCTTAACCTTATTTATAGAAATTGGAAGAAGAATAAAGAGGGGGAAAATCAAATTTAAACAAAAGAGGGGAAAATCAAATTTAAACAAAAGAGGGGGAAAATCAAATTTGAACAAAAGAGGGGGAAAATTAAATTTGAACAAAAGAGGGGGAAATCAAATTTGAATAAAAGAGGAAAAATCAAACTTAAATAAAAGAAGGGGAAATCAAATTTGAATACAAGAGGATAAAAATTAAATTTAAACAAAAGAGGGGGAAAATGAGAATTACTTTGAGGAGTAAATCCTCTTCTTAAAATGACAAATTAAGTTATCCTTTGAACCTATAGCTTCAAAACGCCTTCTTCACCACCGGATCTATAACTCTTTGTACAAGTAGACAGAAGGCGATACTAAATCCAGTTCTATAAAAATCATAAGGCTTTCTTCAATAAAAAAATCAAAGAATTTCATCATAATTATGATTTTTAAGATCAATAATTTCATTAATTAGATGAAATTAACTAAGCTATAAATTTCTGTATGTGCTCAGATATAGCGATTTTAAGTGCAAATTTTAATGTCTGAAAAGGCTGCGCAGGCTAAAATTGTAATCAAATGAAAAATCTGAAATCAATCTCATAATTTAAACACAAAATTACCTAAATTATTATACACCCGCATGTGCCCCCGATAATATGCTGAATGCTTAAATTCAAGTGTCACGAGGATGTAATGGGTTGCTTAGTCTTAGTAGGTTTGGGTTAACAAAATCTAAAACACGTAATAAGAGTTTCAAATTGAAATATCGGCGATTTTGTCGGTGGACGATAATCCCTCTATTAATAGCGATTGATAGGATCTAAAGGTCTTAAACATATTCAAATTAATCAATTTTTCAAATCAAATTAAGTAGCAATCTGAAATCAATCTGATAACTCAGAAATAAAAATTGTCTAAATTCTTAAATACACCCGCATGTGCCCCGATACTATGCTAAATGCTTAAATTCAAGTGTGTGAGGATGCCGTGCGGGTTGCTTCCCTGTTTAGTCTTAGGACTAGGTCCGAGTTAACAAAACCTAAAAACATATAATAAGAGTTTCAAATTAGTGCAATATCTAAGAAACTGATTCTCTCAAGTGATAATAGATCTAATTCTCTGTTAGCAGCTAAATAGAGTTGATAGGATCTAAAACTCTTAAACATATTCAAATTAATCAATTTTTCTAATCAAATTAACTGAGATCAAATATCAATTTGAAACTATTTAAATGAAATTCTATCATTAAAATCTTAAAGCAAAATTCAATCTATCCATCTTCCATAACTATTTATCGGGGGTGACAAACTAAGAAAACTCTAGCTCACAAAGGAGCCAATGTCAAATCAAGTGTTCTACTATGTTCACTCCCAATTAATCTCTTGCCAGTAAGGACGTGGCCCGTGTCCTATGTGTGGCTTGGTCAGTAGGATCAACGGATGAAACAGTTACGACCAGAGTCCTCTGATCGGGTGATTTGGCCAGTCTAGTTCCATTATATTATGATCACAACTGTAGCCCGTATGCTCCTCAATGGCTCTGCCATTTGAGTTGTGAATCATAGGGTATACTTGATAAGACAAACAACCCTCTGTCAGCTAAGGTAGACTTAAGACTCTCCAGATAAATACCACCCAGGATTTCTTGACGGCGTAACCCGTATATGTTCATGAGGATCCTTCTGTCAGGTTGGGTCGACTACCTCATCTGACTAAGTAGACTAGAGACCGTGACTGCCTGAGATGACAGAACCATGGGATCTAGATCGGGCATGTCATCATTTTCCCAACCATCCGGTTTAAGCTTAAATGGTGAATTCATATTCTAAATTCTAAAACTCCATATGCTCCTACTATATGCTACACATTAAGTGATCTAATGACTAGCTTTAATCGAAAGTTCTCTTTCACTTATTGAGAGGAGTAATTAACTATAGGAACTTGCGCCTATAGGAAACCTGGAACCATATCTAAAGTCCTCACCAAATGAGGATGAAATCTCTGGGCAGTATCTTATCTATTATCTCATCTGTCTTCTGAAAATTACACTGACACTTTAAACTACTCTTTTCATCGAAGAGGTCGGCGGTGAATTTTCAGAGCCCACAATACTATGTAGTGGAGCATGTTTGATTTAGGTCAACTATCAAAATATGCCTATAAATTTTATTATAAGAATTTTGTGGGTGCATATTGTGAAGGATCAGACACATGAAATTTTATCTTAGAATTTAATTGCTTCAAATCCTATCTTACTTTCTTGGCTAAAAAGGATACAACTCTGCCAAGCTCATGCTTAATTATCAAGCACAATTGAAACTTAAGTAATATGTAATAAAATATAATGAAAAGTAACCCTGAAGCTCGAACAAATAACTTATCCTTCAAGTAATGATTAAATTCAAGTGACTTATCCTTCAAGCCATAAACATCTAAAAAAAATAGTCCCCCTTGAAAAATTAAAGTGGTTTGAGATCCAATCATAATGATCATGGTTTTAAAAATCGGATGAAATCATGCCAATTCACCCATGAACCTCATATATGCATGTCTGATTAGCCAAAAATTATTATCACAGTAAGTAAGCAAAATTGGTATGAACCATCAATTTGATTGGTGAACAAGAAAATCAGTCTCGATTATATAAAATTGGCCAATCCAAATCTAATATCAGCCACAGAGAAGGCTGTTACAGCCATAGGGATCATAGTAAGTTTTAATTTGTGTAAACCTACAAATAAACCTGTAGGGAGAAATTACAATGCTAAACGGACATTAATATAAATTAAATTAGGCGATCACGAAAGATGATTACACAAATCCTAATGATGCAATCAATACTAAATCTGACAAAATTGAAAGGAAATGCAAATATCATAATAATTGTTGTGAGCTAGAAAACCAGTTGCTGTAGAGTAAAAATTTTTGCCTTAGCTTCGTTGTGAAATCCAGCACACACATAGGTATTTAAAGAGTGAATAATAAAACTCCAAAATTTTTACGTGGAAAACTTCGAAAAGAGGGAAAAACCACGGGGCCTAGCCCAGTAAAAAGCTTCCACTATGTATCTATTTCAGAGTGCAAGATCTTCCCGATACTAGGATTACAGAATTGTATATGAGAAAGGAACAACAGCTATGTGACAACGATCATGTTGTAACAGTTGCTAGTAGTAGCAGATGATGGTGAACTATGCAGAGCAATCACCTATGAAAATGCGGGGAATAATTCGCGCAATGCAGGAACAATCACCGGAAAAATGCGGGAACAATCAGGTAGAAATGCGAGAACAATCACGGTAGAAGTCATCATGATGGAGACCAGAGATTGGCGATGAGGATCAAGCGGCGGTGACATCGGCGGGTGGCGGTGGTTGGCGATCGTCGTGGCGGCTGCGATTGTGCTTGGAGGATCTTTAGAGCTCGCCTCTCTCTTGCACAGGCCCCCCTCATATGAGAAATGAGGGATTTATTGATTGGAGGTAGCGTCTCAGAAATACATGCAAAATTCGAACCACTCCTCTCCATCGGACGGCTCACGATGAATCCCTTGATCATATGATGTATTTTGTGTATTTGAATGCTCAAATGATTGTCAGAATTATGAGATCTTAGGCTTGTTAGATTTGGCTCGTCAAGATGCTCGATTTGACTATAAACACTCCATGTTTAAGTGTTGATTGATAATAAATGCTTGATCTCGGTTAGTCTTCATTCAGAATGAGATTGCTTTCGACATCAAGATTCGTGCTTCGACTAGTGAAATTTTCAGGATCATATCAGTTGCCTCCCTTTTTTTGGATGACATTATCTCAATCATCCAAAAATATATATGCCAAATGCTTGAAAATAACAAATTATTCAATAAAATTTGCATGTCTATTATCTGTATATTTGAAGGGGACAAATCTTCATGGGAGCATAAGATTATGATTAAGGAAGCTGGTACAGCGCCACAGATGTGTGAGGGTATGCGTGGGCACAAGATTTTAGAGTTATGGACTCATCCGGGTACGAAGCAGGCTTCATGGTGCTAGGTATATGGCGCCAAGCGCATGTGGCCTAATGAGCGCCATGAGAAGCCAGCAGTGAGAGCGCTGCCATGGCATGGCCTTCAGCAGCGCTGACCGCAAGCGATGAACCTGATTGGTGGCGGCCTGGCGACGCCAGCGTCAGATCCGCAGGGGGCCGCCGACAGAGGCGGTATCACGAATGTCACGGGTCGCATGGTCGGCGTGGCGGGGTTGGATCTGGCCGGCCAGGTCCGGCGGTCATGCCTGGCAGCGTGCAGGCGAGGGCGGATGGTGGGGTTCAAGTCGTCGCGAGCAGCTGTGATGAGCGAGCAAAGCAGCGCGGTCCGCTGCGCTGGTCCGCTTACAGGGCCAAAACGTTCGTTTCTACCCGTTTTGACCCATTTTGAACGATTTTGAGCGATTTTGGGCGGTTTTGGGCAATTTTTTTGAATTTTACTTTTGCCTATAGAGTCTATAAAACCCGGGTGGAGAAGGCACCTTCTCTTCTTCTTGAAGAAGGTCGTTGAGTTGATCAAGCCAGACTTACGTCATTGTTCGATTTTTCTCGAAGAGCGTCAACTCGTCGTCCATGAGGCAATCGTCATGCATCGTCGTTGTTCCGTTCCCTCGAAAAAGCGTGTCAATCCTCGTCGGATCGTTCATTTGGAAGGCGATTGCGGCGATAATCGGAGAGCGAGGTTGGCGATGCTGGCGATGGTGGCTAACGGTGTTGTGCGTGACTACGATGGTGGTGGCCGCGAGATTCTTGCGATGGTCAGTGGCACCGATGAATTGGCGTAGCCGACCATGATGGCGGCAAAGTGGTCAGCAATAGCAACAGCAGCAATGACGTGGAATCCAGCCGAATAGCCGTGAATGCGATACGGTACCAGCGAAAAGTTAGCGTGGCAGTAAGCGGTATGGCAGTGACCACCAGCGTAATCAGCAGCGGTCAGCACAGTGGTTGTGGCCGGCGGTGGCCAGCAGCCAGAAGCAGTAGTTAGCGACCGAATGGTCGGTGGCGACCGCGATATGATATCAGCAGTACGGCCCAGCATCATGCATGAGATAACCGGCGATGGTGGTGATCGATGATTGCCGGCGATGGTGTAAGCGGTGGTGGCGGCGGCAATAGCGGCAGTGGTTGGCGGCGATGGGGATCTTTGACTATTCAAGGTTGTTTGTCGATGTGTGACTCGATGGCGTTAACTATGGAAGAATTAATTGAATCCGCCGAGGATTTTGACATATCCAGGTTGTTTGTAAAAGTGTTTGCTCGATGGCGTTAACTTGGGTAGTACAAAGTTTTGACTATCCGGTTATTTATCATAGTGTTTGCTCGATGGCGTGAACCTATGGAAGAGGTTGAATTGAATCGGGAGGATCTTTGACCCATCCGGAGGTTATTTGTCAAAGTGTTACGATGGCGTTAACGCATGTGGAAGAGGTTGAATTGAATCCGAGGATTTTGACCCATCCGAGGTTGTTTGTCGAGTGTTGCGATGACTTTAACCGATGGCGTTAACTGGAAGAGTGGGAAGTCCATGGACCTTTTGACCTATCATGGGTTGTTTATCGAGTCTTTGCTCGATGATGTTAACCGTATGGAAGAGGTTGAAGTCCACCGACCTTTTGACCTATCTAGGTTATTTGTCGAAGTCTTTGCTCGATGGCGTTAACTGTATGGAAGAGGTCGTAGGAATTCCACCCTTTTGACTATCCTAGGTTGTTTGTCGAGTGTCTACGATGGCGTTAACATAGGTACAAAGTTTTGACCTATTCGAGGTTGTTTATCATAGTGTTTGCTGATGGCGTGAACTATATGGAAGAGGTTGAATTGAATCTCGAGAATCTTTGACCCATCCGGGTTGTTTGGAGTGTTACCCGATGACGTTAACCTGTGTGGAAGAGGTTGAATTGAATCTGCTGAGGATTTTTGACCCATCCAAGGTTGTTTGTCAAAGTGTTGCCCGATGACGTTAACCTGATGACGTTAACCTGTGTGGAAGAGGCCGTGGGAAGTCCACTAAGGACCTTTTGACATATCATAGGTTATTTGTCAGAGTCTTTGCTCGATGACGTTAACTTGTATGGAAGAAGTCGTAAGAAGTCCACCAAAGACCTTTTGACCTATCCTAGGTTATTTGTTAGAGTCTTTGCTCGATGACGTTAACCTGTATGGAAGAGGTCGTAGGAATTCTACCAAGGACTTTTTGACCTATCCTAGGTTGTTTGTCAGAGTGTCTACTCGATGACGTTAACCTGTGTGGAAGAGGCCGTGGGAAGTCCACCAAGGAAATTTTGACCTATCCTAGATTGTTATCAGAGTATTTTCTCGATGACGTTAACCTGTGTGGAAGAGGTTGATTAAAACATCCGTTTGTGGTTGTAGCCAAAGTTACTCTTTAACCTTGGCCTTTTTCATTAGTATTATTGACTTGCTTCTCGAACTGATAATCAGTTAGATATCCAGAATATCGATTTGGATAATCTTTTGAGATTAAGATTTGCCCCCCAATTTCTGACAAAATCTGAAGGAATGAAGTTTGATGAATCTTCATTCATCGTTTGCGCTCCTTAAAAGCTTGAAATGCTACATCTCGATGGTAGTTTTGATCTTGTTGGGGAACTTGGTCGCCATACAAGATGATATAATGGGTTTTCGTGAGACGCAAACTTTGCGTGCTAAAAATCATTCTTGTAGAGTAAAAGTTTTTTGCCAATTTGTGAAAGATTCACACACAGTATTTAAAGAGTGAACAATAAAACTCAATTTTATGTGAAAAATCTCGAAAGAGGGAAAAATCATGGCGCAGAAAAGCTTTCACATGTATCCGCTTTAGTACAAGATCTTAGGAATAATTCTACAATGTAAGGAACAATCAGCGGCAGGACAATCGATAAATCACGCAATCAGGTAGAAGTCATCATGATAAAGATCGTGAGAGATTGGCGATAAGGATCAACGACGGTGGGGCAGCGTGGTCGGCGGCGGTGTTAACGCCGTCGGTAGACGATTGTCTTGGAGGATCTTTATAGCTCTCTCTCTCTTTGGCCCTCATGAGAAATGAGAGGCAATTTATAGGTGGAGGAGTGGCGTCTAGAATACATGCAAAATCCGAACCACTCCTTTTCCATCGGACGGCTCATGATGAATCCCTTGATCATATGATGTATTTTGTGTATTTGAATGCTCAAATGATGTAGGAATTATGAGATCTTGGGCTTGTTAGATCCGGCTCGTCAAGACGCTCGATTTGACTATAAACACTCCATATTTAAGTGTCGATTGATAATAAATGCTTGATCTCGGTTAGTCTTCATTCAAAATGAGATTGCTTTCGACATCAAGATTTGTGCTTCGACTAGTAGAATTTTCAGGATCATATCAATAATACATTTCAAAATGCAATATAACACATCCTTCTAAATCACATTCTTTATAGATCTAAGCGTCCCGCAAAAATAAGAAACAAGAGGAACAATAATTTAAATGATGACGCAAACCACCCTATTGGAGCGATCTACAGATCATCCTAAATCAGATTCTTTATTATAAAGTAAATAAATTCGGTAATGGCGAAAGAAAAGAACGCGAACACAGACGAAGCAATCAACGCAAAAATCGATCAAATTACAGAAACAGAAAGAAGAAAGAGGGCGAGGGAACGAATCCTTGCTTGAATCTGTTCTTCCATCAACACGACTGTGAAAAGCTTTCTTTCTTCGGTGCCGCTCGCTGGCGAGTTTCAGACTATCTATAGAGAGAGAGAGAGAGAGAGAGAGAGAGAGAGAGAGAGAGAGAGAGAGAGAGAGAGCTTCCATACAATACTCATATGGACAATTTTTTTAAATTAAGTATGGTTAGAATCTGAATTAGGTAATTAAGTATGGTAAAAAAAAATTTAAGAATAGGTATAGTCTTACCTTACTACTCTTTGAATGAGCAAATTGCTTAATAGGCATTTACCTTCAATAATGGTTTAAATAATTAATTATTCTTTTCTTAATGTTAAAGTAGGATAAATTTCGGTTAAGATTGTCGATTGAAGATCTAAAAAATGTGTTCAATCACTTCACGATTTAAATTGCTTTTGAAAAATAAATTTCTAATTCCTTTTTAAGATAAATATTATTACCTAATATGATTTATTTTTTATTATATTTGAAAATAAATAATTATTTTTATTCATTAAAATTGAGTGAAATAATTAACTATTTATAAACTTTATAAATATTTATAATTATATCTATATTTTAAAACTATTATTATTTAAAACTATTACATCTTGGGATTATTTTTAAAATAAATTTAATTGTAATTAGTAGTTTAGACGAATTTTTTTTTTAAATAAGCCAGTCGTCTGTTTGACGGACGACTGGCGCCGCTGGCGAAATTCCTGTTTTTTTCGGTGATTTTAGAAACCACGCGGAGAGAGAGAAACCACGGGGGAGAGAGAGAGAGAGAGAGAGGTTTTAATTTTATTAATTTTTTAATTAATATAATTATTTAAAATATTTAAAATATATAATTTAAAATATTTTTTATAAAATATTTAATAACTAAATATTTATATATTTAGTTATTAATTATATATATATATATATAATTAAATATATAATTTAAAAATATTTTAATTATATATATAAATTTATAAATTTATTTAATATTTTTTATTAATTAATATAATTATTTAAAATATATAATTTTTAATAATTTTTGTTAATATATAATATAAAAATATTTAAAATATATAAATAAATAATTTTTAATAAATAAATAAAGAAAGGAATAAATTATATAAATAAAGTAATTATATATATATATATATATATATATATATATATATATATATATTTATTTATTTATAAATTTATTTAGTTATTTATCTATTTAAATTATATAAATATTTTTAAGTTATATATTTATATATATAATTAAAAATATTTTTAAATCGTATTCCAGTAATAATATTTATCTTATTAAAAGTAAATTCAAAAATTTATTTTCCAAAAAATAGAATTTAAATGTAGTGAGCGTGGTTCGAACATGTGACTTTTAGATCTTCAATCTAACAATCTCCCAAAATCCTCTTGCGTTAAGAAGAATAATTAATTATTTAAACCATTATTGAAGAGTTTGACCTTCTGAAAAAGTCATTAAGTGGGTGATTTTTCATTTCATATATTACTACGCCGTCGTGTCGGCGTCTTATTTAATTGGCGATTATATCTATTCTTAAATTTTATTTTGATCGTACTTAATTATCTAATTCAGATTCTAATGATACTTATTTTTAAAAAATTGCCTACTCATATGAACTTATGACGTGCGGTCTCAAATGCTCAAGAAAATATTATATGTTTACATCATGACTTTAATCATATTTCGTGCTCTGCTCAGCTTGACCTTATTTAATTGAATTGCGGAAAAGATATCAATTTTTTGTAAGAAAAGATATCAATTGTTACCATCTATTATCCCAAGGAATGAACGGTGGATTCTTGTTGCCACGGTTGCTATCGGTGGATATATACTATTTTAGGGGAATATAGTATAAAATGAATTCAGTATAAAAAATTAATTTATAATTTTTTGATTAAGAATTTTATAAATTTATAATTTTACTTTTTTCTATTTAATTAAAAAAATATAATGTAAAATAATCTGAAAGTTTTAATATCATTTACGATAGCGGTGGCGTCGATGGCGGCGGGAGGTGGAGAAGCTGGCTAGGTGGCAGCGGGCTGTGGCTCCAAACTATTAAAATATGTGCATTTAGAATGCAGTGCACTCTAAATGCACCTAACCAACCATTGGCCGGTGTAAATATGCAAATGAGTTTTGGATAAATTTCATAAATAATTAGCGAAAGGAGTAAAAATAGGAGATAATTTATGAAGTAACAAAAATGTTTTTTAGAAGCAAAAATTCTTTGAAAATGCTTTCTTAGAAGTCATTTTATGCTTACACATCACAAAAAAAAAATTATCCAATTTGAGAGTTAAGCTATAGTTAAAGTTATGAGTAATTAAATTTATTTTATGATATATAAAAAATAAATATACATTTTACTTGATTAATATATACAAAGTAATCTTACATTAAATTTTATGATTACAATTTAATAAATATAATGGAATAATCTCCGAATTAAGTGTGTCATATGATAGTACTAAATATATTCAGTTTGTTTTGGACCATATAAATGATCACTAGATTTTACTTTGATCAACAAAATTTTGAATTTAATATATTCAATTTGCGTTTAATATATATATATATATATATATATATATATATATATATATATATATATATATATATATATAAAATCAAAATTGCATTATAATAAAAATTCAATTATTGTATAATATATAATCTTTTGGATTATCAAAATAATAGCGATGACGAAAATTCTTAGTGGCGTAATCTTGGCGTAGAAAGCAATCGATCGTGAATCAGTACAGAGATCAGCGGTTATTATCAATCGACTCTTAAATATGAAGTGTTTATAATCAAATCGGCGTCTTGGCGAGCGAATCTAAGCCAAGATATCATAATTACATCATTTGAGCATTCAAATACACAAAATACATCATATGATCAAGGGGATCATTTTGAGCCGTCCGATGAAGTGGAGTGTACGGGTTTTGCATGTATTTACATAGGCGTCACTCCAATCTATAAATAGCTCTCATTCCTCGTATGAGCCAAGCAAGAGAGAAGAGAGCCCTAAAGCGAAGATCCTCCAAAAACCGTCGTGCCACACTCGGCCGTCGTCATGCGCCGGCCCATGCGCCGATCTCGCCGACTATTGCGGTCATCATCGGCCGTCTACCGCCGGTCATCATGGTCAACATTGTCGTCAACATCGTCGTTAACATCATCGTCAACATCGTCGTCAACATCGTCGTCAACATCGTTTAGCAGTAGCTGTTGTTCCCTTCTATACTTTTACGTAATCCGTCATCGGAAAATCACTCTCAAAAGAAATACAAAGTGGAAGATTTTCTGAGCATGGTTTTCCTCTTTCGAGGTTTCCACATAAAAATTGAGTTTTCTTATTCGCTCTTTAAATACCGTATTGTCTTGGACTCCCAAAGAAGCTAAAGTAAACTTTTACTCTCGGTGGTTTTTTAGCATAGCTTTGGCCCGTCTGGAATAAGAACCCATCAATCACAATTTTTGTGAACAGCCGCATTATGGCCAATAAGCGTAATACCCGTACCAAAAGGAGTGCAACACGAGGACTTCCCGGAACCTCCCGCTTCAACTCCCGTCACTCTCGAAACCAATCCTTGAACCAAGGAGGCCAACCTTCTGCCTCACTTCCCCCCTGATAGGCGTGACCCTGTTGATGAAGGTGTGGCAGGAATCTTTTTAGAAGATCGTTTGCGCCGAATGGAAGAGTCTCAAAATGAGATGATCCGACTTTTGCAAGGAACACAACAGCCACTACCGCGGAAAACACACCACCCCCAAGATCGATCGTTAATCGGGGGAGGTCAAAATGCTAATCTCCTTGACGCTGAAGTTCCTCCATGTAGAGACCATGATCTTTGATTTCGCCGCTGTTACTCATCTATCATGTGCAACTCAGCCTAATCTACCAATTATTCTTTGGTAGCTTGACACATTCTCGTCACATGACCTACTCGCCATGTTATACGTGCAAAATTACGATGCTTAATGCAAGATAAATTTCACCTTCAAGATAGAAATCATCCTCCCCCTCACCGTGGCTATGAGAAGTCCTCACCTTTAGGCTATTCTTGACATCAATTCCCGTAGGTTTCAAGCTTCCGAGCATTGATTCCTATGATGAGGCAACTGACCCATATGAACACATCGATCATTACAAGACCATCATGCATATCCAACGAGCTCTTGACACACTGCTTTGTCAAGTCTTTCCCGTTACCCTTAAGGGGCAAGCTCGCACTTGGTTTTACTCCCTTCCAAGGGGATCCATCCATACCTTTTATGAACTTTCCAAGGTTTTCATAGAACAGTTCATTGCAAACCGGAGGATCAGTAAAGATTCTTCCCATCTCTTCGGCATTCGTCAAAATGATGGTGAATCACTTAAAGACTACTTCCAAAGATTCTCCTCAGAAGCTCGTCAAATACCTGGGGTAGACCCTGAATTACTAAGAGGAGTTTTCTTTGGAGGGCTCGTCTGGACCTTTCTACTCGCCATTGTCGAGATATGCATACACCGACTTGGTTCCGTGGAAGCACAAGTTTCTGGATGATCTATTAATGCCCATCAAAATAATTTGAACAATCCACGAAAAGCGTAAGAGTGCTCAGAAAACCGCAGATCAACAATCCCATCGGAAGAAGCAACAAGGCGTGATCTCCCTCCGGCCCTCACATCGGAATACGCCCTGAACACATCTCGCGTTAACGTCTTGATGGCTATTCGGGATGAAGAGACCATTAAGTGGTCACATTTATTGAAACCAACTTTAGGAAATCAAGAGCAATATTATCACTTCCATCGAAGTCATGGACATACTACAGAGGCATGTAAACAACTTAAAGAAGAGATTGAGAGGCTTATTCAACAGGGATATCTGCATCAATTTATGCAAAATTAACTAACTCAAACAAACATAGCTCCAACTGGAGGGCAACCGGGACAATCATCACAGAAATAACATAATAGTCTCCAAATAGTTGGAGAAATTGAAACAATTGCAAGTGGGGCACTACTATCTAATCAAGTCTTCCTCGCCGCCTTTGAAGAGCCAGAGTTTAAAAAATCTTGTATTAATCATCCCATCACTTTTAATAACTCAGGCTTAGAAGGAGTCCAAGTTCCTCATCAAGATCCTCTTGTCATCAGTGCGGGGATTGGTGACCCCTGTTATGTTGTTAAGAGAATTTTGATTGATAATGGGAGTTCCGTTGATGTTTTATTTTACTCCACCTTTCTTAGCATGGGTATGGTTAAGGAAAAACTTTGACCTGCTGCAGGACTGTTATATGGGTTTGATAATCGCCCTGTACGAGTGGAGGGGACGATCACCTTTCCCATTATTCTCGAAGAATTTTCTCAACAAGTCACTCGCTCAGTTCAATTTATAGTGGTCAAGTCAAATTCAACATACAACACTATATTTGGAAGACCACTCCAATCAATCTTGATCTTGTCACTTGATCTTAAGATGAAATTTCAAACTCCCATTGGGGTAGGAGTGGTAGGAAAATCAATAAATAGATCATGTTACCTCAAATAAGCTCAATGCAGCCCTTGGTGACCTTCAACAGAATTTTAATCTTCAAGATAAAGAAGTATCTCGAGAGGGTTTTGCCTATAAAAGACCTCCTACTTCATTATTAGATGACCGTCATATGATACGATCAGAGGAAAAATATTCCTTAAAACTTTGAACATGGAGGGTCTCTAAAAAGTGTTATATATAATCATTGGTGTATAAATATTATAGTCTTTAATTTATCTCGTTTGTCCTTTCCTCTCCACCTCTTGTCCTTTGTTGACTCTCTCTAAAAATGTATCTCATCCCTTTTGTTAAGTTATCTTATGACAATATTGTATCACTGACATTATCAAAGTAATGAGTTTATGGATTTTTCTTATAAGCTTATTTCTTCTTCATTTAATCCTCCCACTTGAGAAATATACAACTCACATTGTATCTCAATCGGGCATGATCAATCCAAAGGAGACCTGATTGGACCTCTTTCATACAGGTAAGAAGCCAAGTAACACTTTGGATGATACCTAGGATAGGTCAAAAGGTCCTTGGTGGACATCCTGCGACCTCTTCCATACAGGTTAACGTTATTGGGTAACACCCTGACAAACAACCGCGGATAGGTCAAAAATCCTCAGCGGATTTAATTCGACCTCTTCCACACAGGTTAATGTCATCGGGTAACACTCTGACAAACAACCTCAGATGGGTCAAAATCCTTAGCGG
Source organism: Cymbidium sinense (assembly GCA_021442155.1). NCBI lineage: Eukaryota > Viridiplantae > Streptophyta > Magnoliopsida > Asparagales > Orchidaceae > Cymbidium > Cymbidium sinense. The sequence goes on from CM038222.1 coordinate 57,387,990, forward strand.
ATTCAATTTGACCTCTTCTATACAGGTTAATGTCATCGGGTAACAGTCTGACAAACAACCTCGGATGGGTCAAAATCCTCAGCGGATTTAATGCAACCTCTTCCACACAGGTTAACGTCATTGGGTTAACGTTATCAAGTCACACTCTGACAAACAACCTCGGATAGGTAAAAAAAAAACCGTCGACCATCGCCGGCAATCTCAGCCGGTCACCACCATCGTCGCCGGTCATCCCGACTATCGATGCCAGTCGCCACCGTCGACTACCGTCGCCAATTGCTGCCGACCATCCTCGTCGACAACCATATACGGTCACCACGCCGATTCTTTGTCGCCGTCCGCTGCCGCCACTATCGCAATCTTCGCTGGTCACCCATCATTGTCGGTCATCCGCCCATTCTGCTGATCAGCCGTCATTCGTCGGTTGCCCGCGACCACCCCCCATCGGCTAACCATGGCCGGTCTCGCCGTTTGCGGTCACTTCCGTCGACCATTGCGGCATCTCCTGGTCACCCGTCGTCGGCGGTTATCCTTGCCGTCCATCGTGGGTCATCGTCGGTATGTCGTGACCACCATCGTCAAGCATCTTCATTCGCCAGTCTCACGGTGATGCCTCCGGTCGGTCGACGAGGTCGGTTGACACCTCTTTCGAGGAAAATTGGAGCCTTTCATTATGAACTACGGATCTTGATCGCCTCAACGGTCGGTCAGGCGAGGTCGGTTGACATCTCTTTCGAAAAGCGGAGCACTTGTATGAACTACGGGTCTTGATATCTCCGACGGTCGGTCTGACGAGGTCAGTTAACACCTCTTTCAATGGCGGAGCGCTGCAGGTATGACTACGGTCTTGATCGCCTCACCGGTCGGTCCGGAGTCGGGTTGACATCTCTTTCGAGGAAAAGCGGAGCCTGGTATGAACTACAGTCTTGATCGCCTCTGAACCGGTCGAGAGGTTAGTTAACACCTCTTTCGAGGGAAAGCTGGAGCCTGTATGAATGGTCTTGATCGCCTCACAACCGGTCGGTCAGAGGTTAGTTAACACCTCTTTCGAGGCGGAGCCTGGTATGAACTGGTCTTGATCGCCTCAATAACCTTCTCTCAAGAAGAAGAGAAGGTGCCTTCTCCTAGCCCATGGGGTTTTATAGACCCACTGAGGGCAAAAGCGTCCAAAATCGTTCAAAACCGCTCAAAATGGGCCAAAAGCGGGCGTACCACCCGTGGTGCCGTGGTAGCCAGCGCTTGTGATTTCCGTTCATGGTTCCGCCACGACCGCCCATTTCATTCAGCGACCGGCTGGCGACCATCGGCCGTGATCATGAGCCGCGACAGCAACGCCCATTTAAGCGTATACCGGCCGTTCAGCCTCCGACCTGACACCTTTCGACCAGCGTCAGCTGCCAATGCGACCATGGCGTTCAGCTACCTGTTGCGGTCCTCGCACCGTTCGACCCATGTCAAAAGCTGTCGACGTCAGGCCTTTCCACAACCCATCCTGTCTATTCATTACGCAGGTTCAGCGACCTTTCTTGAAAATGGCTACTGCACCCATAGCATTTCTTGTAGCGGATTCGTAATCCACCGCTTTCTGAGCAGTAAATGTCAGATGGGTCCATAACCAAATCTTTGATATGCATACATATCCATGGCCTTGCACTTCATGGTAATCTTATGCTCCCGTGAAGATCGTTCTCTCAAAATGTATGGTTAAGGACCCTAATTTCATTGAAGAATCTATTTTCAAATATGCGGCATATATATTTTAGATGATTGAGATAATATCATCCAAAAATAGACATATGACCTCAAATTTTACTGAATCTTTGAAAGCAATCTTATCATGAATCAATAGAGATCAAACGGTTATTATCAATCGACTCTTAAACATGGAGTGTTTATAGTCAAATCAACGTCTTGACGAAATTTGAATATGCCCAAGATATCATAATTCACATCATTTGAGCATTCAAATACACAAAATACATCATATGATCAAGGGATCATTTTGGCCGTCCGATGAAGTGGAGTGGTGCGGGTTTTGCATGTATTCTGGCTCATCCTCTATAAATAGCCTCATTTCCGTATGAGCCCGAGAGAGAGAGAGAAGCGAAGATCCCAAGCACTCATGCCACCACTCGGCGTCGTCAACCACGTCGCCGGTCGCCGCCTGAGATCCTGCCGTCGTTGACCTATTTTGCCGGCCATTACCACTCCACCGTCGTCGTCAACATCGTGTCACGTCATCATCGTCGCCATTAACATTCATTACTAGCCGTTGTTCCCTTCTTACATACTATTCTAATCCAATGGAAAATCCTGACTCTAAAAGAAATACAAAGTGGAAGATTTTAGCTGAACCTGGTTTTTTCCATCTTTTTTAGATTTTCCACGTAAAATTTTCTTTTTCTTTTATATGTGTGTCTTTGGATTTAAAGAAGTGCTTACTTTACTCATGATTTTCTAGCACAATGATAACATTTATAGTTTTATCATATGAGTTTTTTTTTTTTTTACGTTAATTTTAATCACACAAAAGAAACTTTAAAAAAATGCACGTGGGGTCTATTTGGACAGCAGCAATGACGGTGTTTATAAGAAATTGAGATAGGCTATTATAAATTTTATTTTTATTTTTTAAAAAATTAGTTCATAATTTTCTAAAAATTATTATACTCTATTAGATTAAGTTAAAAATTATAACTTTTTCATTATATTTTCTTCAAAATATAGTTAAAATATAATTTATCATAGATTATTTACAATGTAGTTTAAATCATATTATAGGTAGAAAATTGTCCAAAATACAGACTTAATCTTATAATGTTAAAAAAATCATTTAGATAGGTTGACTCACACCAGCACCGCCACCAAAGCCACCACCTCTTCCTATTCACCCCTCATCAAGACTCCAACACCAACTTTAACACCAACTCTAATGCCTCCACTACCACCCCCTTATGCCGTTGTCATGCCTTCACCATCACCTCCTCCACCAATGCCACCACCCACACTTCCACCAGCTCCCAGGCCATTGCCATCAAAACTAATGCCTCCTCCATCCCATCACTAAGTTCGTCATCACTATCACCACCTACCACTTTGCCTCACTTCCATCATTTAGCTACCCTACCGTCAAGACCCGCATGTAATGGTTTCTTTGACACCGCCAGGCTACCATTGCCGCCACAACCTAAACAACCACCTCCACCAGCACTTATCCTGTATTCTCACCCACCTCCTGGACCATTGCTGCAAACACCGCCACCAAAGATCTCCTATAACACCATCAAACTTTCCATCTATCTTGCCTATATCCACCCAGCTCTGAGTCACCATGAACCAGCCACCTAACTGTGAGTCAGTCAATTATTACAGCTCATCATATGATCATTTAACTATGAAGAACTCATTTCTACTCATCATTGCAGAATATTATAGCCTACCTTGAATATTTTAAATTTGAGAATAATATATGATATATATATATATATATATATATATATATATATATATATATATATATATATATATATATATATATATATATATATATATATATATATATATATCCTGACCACAATATTTGATCTAATATATCTCAAGATTAAAATAAAAGCTATTATCATTTCAGCACTTCAAATATTTGTAAATCAGTGGATTAACCACCAAAAAAAAAGAAAAAAGAAAAATAGAAACCATGTAAAAAAAAAATCCTCATTGGATTAGCAATTATTGAGGTACGATTGATGTTACATTTGCTTTATTTACTGAAGCATTACGATCTTGATGCTGCTGAGCAAATGATAAACTATGAGGAACCATCTCAGCACGTCTCATATCCATCGTTAATGATCCGAACCTAGAAGGATCATATAAACAATGAATTGATTCATTCAGTTCTTCATTCTCAGGATTCATCGACACCCCTGTGTGCTTCACCTCCTCCATTGGCACGATGTCAGTCAAGAAATCAAACATTTGGTATTTCGCGATGGCCGAAGAGATATCGCTCTTCTGTAGGGTCCTTCGCTTGTTGTGCTCAGCCTGAGACCAAGAGCGATAGGTCAGCTCCAGGATGAACATCTCGCAGGCTCTCGAGAAGAGCACAGGTGTCTCAGCGGCGATCATCTTCACATCCTCATCCGCCTTCATGATCTTCTTGATCCTAGCTAGTGGGAGGTTGTGGTTCTTGAAGTCGGTGGAGGCTTTGATCTCTTGAAGTTGACTCGCCCAGAAGATTTGAAACTGTCTGTCCTGCTGCATCAATTGTTGTTGATGTTGAACTTCCTGAGCGATTTGGCATGTCGGAGGAAAATGATAAGGAAAATGAGTAGTGAGCCCATTTGCCAAAAGTGATGAATTGGTGCCCATTAATTGGCTTGACATGAGCGAGCTGGAAATAAGTGGAAGCTGGAACGCATCCAAGGCAATCTGTCGGGACTGATCCGCCTCATCTTCGATGCAATCCTACATGATCATTGCATAAGGTTTGCTTAAGCATTTGTTCAAATCGTCAATATGATGCTGGAAATATGCTTTATATGTTTGTTTGATAGAGGCAAGGATAAAAGATCATAAATAAGTGCTATACTGTTGTTCTTTAAACATTGGAACTGATATATATATATATATATATATATATATATATATAACAATCTTACTTATAGCTTCTCCACCTATAACACGAACTTGACGAGATCTCAACATGAAGGATATTTGTAAGCTATAATAATGAAATAATATCTCCCGTAGAAAAATAAGAATTTGTTCCTTGTTTTCACTCAATGGATATTTGTTTCTAGTTTATAACATATTATAAATATTTTTTTCTCATATATTTAAATAATAATATAATTAAATTGGGAGAACAAGATCCAACTCTTTTCCCTTTTTTTAAGAAAAGTGATCGCTTAAATGTTGGAGGGGTCTAATCCAAAGATTTGGATAGCAACTTCTAAAATCTTTGTCAACCCACAAAAATGAAAATAATAAATAAAACTATATGCACGTAAGTTTTATTTAAAAAAAACAGGTAAACAAAAAAGGAAGGAAGCAAACATCATTTTCATGGAAGAAAATGGTGATATCATAATTCATTTGAAAAAACGTTATTTCTGTAAGCATTAACAAATCATTCTAAATCAGATTCTTTATCCATCTAAACATCTGGATAAAATAAGAAGAATAATTTAAGAGTAAATTCGGCAATGGCGAAAGATGATGACGCAAATCCTTATGATGCAATCAGATGCGAAAGTCGATCAAATTAAAACAGGCAAACTAAGGAGAAAGGAAGAAGAAAGAGGCCGTACAAGCAAACTAAGGAGAAAGGAAGAAGAAGAAGAAGAAGAAGAAAGAGGTCGAGGGAACGAATCTTTGCCTGAATCTGTTTGTCCATATCCACGATTGTGACTTGTGAACGCTTTTCTTTCTTCGCGCTCGCTTGCTAGCGAGATTCAATTCAGGCTATTTATAGCGATATCAAATGCCCAAACAAAGGTTGGATAAAACACGGTTGAGAATGAACGGTGATTCTTGTTCCCACATTTGTGGACTCGAAAACAGCATATAATTGGCTAATCCTACGGTGTGTGCACAGATTAGAATGTATTATTTTAGTAAATACGCCAACAAACAAAATTGGTGTTTGAACAGATTTTAACAATATTTAGCGAAAAGAGTAAAAATAGGAGATAATTTAGGAAGGACAAAATTTTTTTATTTTTAAAATAAAAAGTATAAAAATTCTTTTAAATGTATTTTTTTTCATCCTATGTGATACCTACTTAGAATAAAAATGCTCTCCTAGAAATCATTTTATGGGCATAAGTAGAAAGCAACTTCTGAAAATTCATTTTCATCTTATGTATAATATCTAAAATTTATGGGTTTTGAAATTATAATATATAATATATAAATAAATAATTAAAATTTATATTATATTTTGTTTAAAAGAAATATAATAATTTTAAAATTTATGTAATCTAAATTTATTTTTATAAAGGCTTAAGCAGTCATTGAATCTATGAGCAAGTAAATTTATTTTGTGATACATAAGAAATTAATAAAAAAAAAATCAATAGATTACCTATATAATGTTTTCTTAAATTTAATTTTATGATTAAAATTAAATTAAAATAATTGAAGAATTTTTTTAAAGAATTATGTGGGTCATCAAATAAAATTAAATTTATTGAATTTGTTTTGGACCCTCTAAATTATCTTCTAATTTTGCTTCGTTTCATACCACAAAATTTTAGGTTAAATATATTAAGTTATACACATACACACACACAAACACAAACACTAAGGATTAAATTCACTTATTGTTTAAAAAGCATATTTGATCAGACAAAAAATTGTTATTACTTTAATAATCGAAGAGATTTTATATTATACAATAATTGAAATTGTATTATAATATTTTTCTTTAATATGAGATTGTTTTTAGGCTGCAACGAATGATTTAATTTATAAAGATGATATTTATAAATAAAACTATATAATGTATAATTAAAGGAAAATAGTTTTTAATCTATATATATTAGTTATCTAAGCTTTTTTTCAATTATATGATTTAAGAATAAAATTGATATTAAATAAAACCAACTATTTTTAATATGTTTTGGTCTTACTCTAATTTAAGTTTGGTACAATTTGAAATATAATAGTCAAATCAAATACATATAATTCATGTGACTTGAGAGACTGAAACGACAAACAAAAGAAGTCAACAACAATCATTTCATCATCTAATGGTCATGCCATTATAAGGAAACTCAACTTTTATAAGTATCAAAAGGTGCTGGCTATTTCCAAACAAGTTTGTCTTAAGGCCAAATAGGGCAAGGCTTCCTTAGATTTGGCTCCTTCACACCCAATATCATTGAACCAACCCCTTGATCTCTCCTCCCAAGCAGTGCATCAATGTTGTTTGATTATAATAACCAATTTTTATTATTGTGAAAATCATTTAATAAGTTTCAATTTTTTTGAGCGATTTCCATAGTTACATATCTTCATTTTGTGAGTTAACAATAAATAACTGATGTAAAAGTGTACATATATATAACAATCATAAAGAGAATCCAACCAGTGAATTTCAGGCTAATATCCATATTGGATGAGATATACAAGGCGATAGGTTGAAATTATTGACCAAAGATATTACAATGTCCACTACCACCAAATCACCACCAGCTACCACAATCTGCTTTGGTCATACAGTTTTAGTTGTTTAATTTTTCTAGTAGGAGAGAGAGAGAGAGAGATCATTTTGGATGAAAACTAAAATACTTTTATGAAATCTATAAATGGTCCTCACTTATGATTATTTGAGATTGTAGTGCTTATTTTTAGATGTGTATATGGGGTACACCACAAAGATCTGAGAGTGTACTTATTGAAGTGATCGGGTATGATATTGAGATATGATGTACTATCTCTAAAAATAGAGACATCACCCTTCAAGGGACCTAATCACCTAATAAGGACTCCTAAGGCATGATGGGTCTTTGAATATACCAGAGATTTTTCCCTTACTTTACATGGATGAATAAAACAAAGTTTATATTAAACTGAGTTCTAAATTTTCTTATGGAGGCAGACCCCCATAATTAATTAAATCCTAAGGAAGGTGCGTTCCTTAAGAATACTCTTGATTAAAGTAGAAAATTGCTGTCTCCAAAGATTTCAATAGTAAGACTATCAATAAATTAGCTATGTTAGGAAAATCAATTAGGATAGATCAAAATGAGAGACTTATTATCGAAAGCCAAAGGAGATGAGTTAGGAATGCTCATGATACTAGAAAACTTAGTGAGCATTCCAATCTACCAGATAGTTGGGTTTTATGTGTTTAAAATTGAGAAGATTTATTCATCTGAGTTGAGATTTTATTAAAAAGCTAGAACTTATAATCCCATAGCACAAGATTATTGAAACGCCTATGAGGTGAGAATTTATGCTTATAGCCCAAAGGAAATATGCATCTTAGATCCTGAATCTAGGGAGCTTTAGCAAGGGCTGAAACATGACTTAAATCTAAGCAAAAATGGGCATAACATTTACTTCCACAAGAGAAGATAAACTACCCGAATGCTAAACTTATAACCGCCTAGAGTGGCAGCAAGCTAACTCCTCCTACACTTTAAAACCATGTAGGCAAGTCATATAATTTTGCAAGATAGTTGGGTTGTTATTATTTAGTAAGAAAACTAAAGTCCTTAAACCCACTCCCTAAGAGACTAGAGCATGAGTAGTATGAGCAATGACTTAGTCTAATACAAATCTTTTGAAATTTTATTTGATTTTGGACACTTCATTTTGACAAAGGTTATAGGATTTTCATATGTCTAAATGCACATTGAAATGAGTTATAGGCTAAATCAAAGAGAAAGAGGTATTTTGCATCACAGAGGAGACCCTTAAAAGTCAAATATTCTCCTATCGTGCAAGAATGAAAACCCTCTCTTTGCAAGAGTGAAGCAATATGAATGCATGATATTAAACATACAACATTCAGCTAAGGGGTTGCTAAATCTTTTAATTATCTTGATTTGATGCCTAGGCTTTAAATGTTATTTAGAAAATTTGGTTATGAGTTGTAGTTGGGGTAGAAAAATTAATTTTTTTCTAAGAGCCTAATTGGATCCAGGCCATACATTAAATCACCATTCATAAAGAAACTGGAAAAAGGCATGCTGCTACTATTGCGCCATTTAAAAATAACATCAAGCATTTTATAAATATAACATAAAAGAATAAGAGGCGGTCGGTTGTGGTGTATACCCAAAAAAAAAGAAAATGAATAGGATACAACTCGATATATGAAAGAATAATTATAATTTACAAATGAATAAATGTTATGGAGGTCTTCTTATCTTCATTCTTCATATCTCATTCATTTCTTCATTCAGATGTGCTTATTTTAAAGGCATCACAGGGCCTCCAAGGACAAAGCTTTCTAGCCACTGCTCATCCTAATCTCTCATAACACTAATCCTAATTTTTAATATAAAATTATATTAAAAATAAGAAAAGTAAATCTAGCTACACATACAAAATAAGTGTTAGCTAAACACATCATACAACTCAAGCAATTATATGAATAATTTGGACTTAGCACCCTGCACATGGGTAACCAAGCCCACATATCCTAATTTAGATTACGCTTAGGGGTTAAGAAACCTACAAAAGAGAGCATTTATATTTATTTTAAGCATCCCTTAAGCACAATCTCCTGCAGAAAATATAATTAGACTAATCACGACCTACATCCAGTCTATGAGGCATACACCCTAACATCCAGTCTAAAATAATACATCATAAAACTAAACATACATCACTACATGCACCATCCTAAATAAAGTTAGAAGTGGTGTCTTACTTCTAAAGTGTGTGTATTAAGGATTATGTGGTATGCCTTAACTAAGCTTTGTTATGATTTTCTAAGTATGAAAGAGTTTAATTATAAAGGGTGATTTTCATTTTTAAGTGATTTAATTAATTTGAGAATTTTAATTGGCATTTTCTTTTATTTCATTTGACATACACTTAACAACTAAATGCTATAAAGAGAAGAAAATAGATGATTACTCTCTTTTATCTCTACCTTAAGTCACATCCAAAATATATTAATTAATCAATTCTCTTTAGTGAATGGCTTATTATATGTTTTAAATTAATCCTATGTTTAGGTTTACTTTAAATAACCTCATTCAATAAGAAAGACATCTTAAGATTAATTGAAATTAATTACTATCACATGATACATGTTCATTCATTTCTTTCCATCGTATTTAACATGCATATGATTAAATCCTAAGCATACATATACATGCAATATATTTTTAGCACACTTAAATGAAAGATGCATAAATGAATTTTGTAGAAAATGGGATTTTCACTCATTAGCTAAATACACATTCAAATATATAAAAATTTATTCAAGTACTTTGCCATTGTGAGCCAGGGGAGTGAGGTAAAAACCTTCTTAGGATGCCTTTCAGTATGCAGCAGTTGTACTAGAAAGAAAGTGTTGTAGACTTACATCTTTCAAAGTAGGGACTAGTTGCTGGGGTAATCTATTGGCAAGACAGATTGAACCAAGCTATTAGTGAATGCGGACTTAGATCAAATCAAAGATAGTCAAGATTAATTTTATTTTTAGATTTATTTATTTTGATGGATTTCATCGATTTGCGATGGATCACACTGAGAAGGAGCTTATATTAGCCTAGACCTATCTCAGATTTACTGAACCAAAGGGAGTCATTTCCCGGCTGATGGGAGAACTATCTGACTAAAGGAGTGCCTTTCAGTTTGCAATGATAAATTGAAGGGAAGAAAGCCCAGGGACTCACATATTCCACTAGAAAAGATCATTGGGGTGAACGGTTGCTTTGGGCAATAAGTCAAACCCGACCTAAGGTTGCCAGTCAGTTTGCGATAATCATGCCAGTTAGTAACCTAATTTTAACCAAAATAGATTGAAACCTGACCTAAGGGCAACTACGGAGTGAGTACCAACCCAGGAATTTATCTCAACTTAGGTAGTCAGAAAATTCCTATAGGGAGTTCTACTGACACTGCCCTAAAGATAGGATGTCTGTTTGGGAAAAAGGGCCCTTTGGGGGTTTGAATTCCTAATCCACAAGTGAATTAATTTTGTTTATTTTGTTTAGTTTGTTTATCATGGACCTTGTTAGTTTGCGAGGGGTCAAATTGAGAAGAAGCTTATATCAGGCTAGACCTATCTCAGATTTATTGAACCACAAGAGAATCTGCGCATCCGCTGAACAAATTCTCCAACCACAGGGGAAGCTACTAGGAAAGGGGGACTGTCTAATCCAAAAGTAACCCAGGTAGTGTCTAAATGAGGTCATAAAGGATGTGATCCAAATAGAGTGCCCGCAAGGGATGGGGCCGCTAAGGGCTTAAGCCAACACCCTAGAGAGGATGACATGGCTAATCATATATCTAATAGGTATTCGGTGTCTAACTCAAAAAGAAAGCTTGGGGACTCACATCTGCCAAGAGTGGTGTATCCACTAGGTGAGTTATTGTCAGCATAGAAAACATCAACCAACCGAAGGTACCTGTCGATTTGCAACAATCAACATATGAAGAAAGCTCGGGGACTCACATTCTCCTATATCAGAACTAACTTCTGGGATAGTCTGTCTTCGGCTGACTGGTGCCATCCAACCTAGGGCGACTACTAAGTGTATGCCATTGGGGGACTTATATGAGCTCAAAAGTAGTCAACAGGAAAGGAGCCTCTGGGGGACTTACCCTAGACCTCAAACATACTTGACCTAGTTAGATCATAAAAATTAGTTCAAGAAGAAAGCACGGGGACTCACTTCTTCTTAAACAAAATCAATATGAGGTGGCTTATTGGCTGGGCAGTGAACTCTACCATACTTCTACCATACTAACAAGGCACTCTTTAGTTTGTAATGGTCAAGTTAGGAAGAAAGTGCGAAGACTCACATATTCCAAATAAGTGACCACTGGGGTGACATACTAGCAAGATAGCATTTAGACCCGACCTAGAGCAGCTAATGAGTGAGTGCCATAAGGGATTGCTCCCACATCAAAATAGCTCGAGACAAAATATTTATGTTTGTTGTTGTGATGTGTTAAAAGGAATAGGATGCCTCTGGGGGACTCTTACACCTACCTTAAACATGCTAGGGGTTTTGATGAAATGGTGCCATGGATGGAAAATATGATTCCCACTAAGAAGGGATGTTGCTTGGGTTCTCTCACACCTATCTTAGTTGTGCTAATCAAAATAGGATCCTCTCAAGTTCTCTTACATCTATTCTAATAGCGTTAGGGGATTGTGTTTGTGTTTTGAAAGAGGGATAGGATGTCACTAGGGGACTCTTACACCAACCTTATCGATATGTCACGACGGATTCACAAGACAAGCAAACAATGCTTCAAAAGAAGAGAAAATTTGATGAATGGAATTTGATTTTTATTCTTTTTATTAACAATTGTTTTCAAACATGATTTATTTCATGGGTAATATTTCTTTTGATAGAGCCCATTAATTGAAAGCATCGGGGGTTCCCCTTTATAATCAATAAGCTGACAAGATCCTCCTTGGTAGGCCTCTCTATGACATAGGGGCCTTCCCAAGTGGGTTCAAACTTGCCTCCCATATTTTGGTGGGCAACAATTGGACTCCTTAGGACTAACATAAGTTCTCCTACTCTGAAAGACCTAGGGCGGACCAGCTTGTTGTGAGCTTAAATCATTTTAGCTTTGTATAACTCGAGGTTTCAGCGTGCTCGTAGGTGACTCTCCTCCAAATCTTCGAGCTATTTTAACTGCAACTTTGCATTCTGCTCTGAAGTGATCTTGCTACCCAATGCTATCCTTAGTGACAGGAGTTGAACTTCTAAAGGTAGAATAGCTTTGGACCCATACACTAAGGAAAATGGGGTAGACTTACTTGGAGTTCGGTATGTGGTGCGGTAGGCCCACAAAGCTTCATCCAACTGCTTGTTCCATTATCATTTATTATCATTAAAAGTCTTCTTTAGTATCTGGATGAGAGTTTTTTTGAATGCTTTCGCTAAGCCATTTGCTCTGGGATAGTAGATGGCGGAGTATCTCCAATCTATACTGTATCTTCCAGCAAAGTTATTGATCTTGGTGCTTTTGAATGCAGTACCATTATCAAATATAATTCATCGAGGCATCTCGAACCTACATATGATATGGTTCATAAAAAATTAAAACACATGCTGAGTTGTGACCTATTTGAGTGGGATGGCTTTCGCCTATTTGAAAATAGTCGATGGCAGCTAAGATGAATCGATGCCCCTTGGAAGAAGGAGGATCGATTAGACCTATAATGTTGGTACCCCAACACTCGAATGGCTATGAAGCCAATGTAGGGTGTAGAATGTTGGATGGTTAGTGGAGGACCACACCGTGCACCTGACACTGATGGCATCTCCTAGCTACATCCATGCAGTCTATAATCATCAAATGCCAGTAGTATCCTAGTCTCTTGATTTTCATCTTCATCTTCAGACCAGATTGATGTGCTCTCCATAGACCTGAATGTACCTCGATTATAATGCCATGGGCTTTATGTTTGTCTAAATAGTGTAACCACATTTGGTCAAAGGATCGACGGTATAGGGTGCCATCAATGAGAGCGTAAGTGAGAGCTCTCTGTTTCACCTGATGGGCTTGTGACTTTTCTTGAGATAGTTTATCGATGTTCAAATAATCTATGAATGGTTGCCTCTAATCCAGCTCCTTGTCCATTTTGGCAACGGTAACCCCCCCTTCAAGAGAAAATCTCTCAATGAGTTCAACATTAATAAGGGATAGGACTTGTCCATTTTGGACCCTTATTGAAATGGACTCATCTTCTAGACATGCCAATTCTTTGGCAAGTTTGGCCAAAGCATCTGCTACTACTTCTCTGCTCAAGGAACCTTGTAGATGGTGACTTTGGAAATTTGGACCAACAGCTTCATGGTATGCTCATAGTAATGACAAAGCTTGGATTTGAGGACCCGGTAGGACTCAACAATCTGGTTGATAACCAACTGAGAATCTCCAAAGATGTTGATGCTCTTGACATTAATAGTGATGGCTAACTCCAGACCGGCAATCAAACTCTCATACTCAGCTTTGTTGTTGGTGTAGGGGTTGGAAAGGTAGTATGAGAATCTCATCACATCATGGTCTAGAGTTAGGAGAACTATTCTTACCCCCGCCTTTCCTAGGAGAATAGATCATGGTGCTTCTCATTTATTAAAATAAGTTGCACCATCAAAATACATCTCCCATCAGCAGTTGCCGGCCTCCCTTAAGTTCATAATTTGTTCATCAGGGAGATCATCACTAAGTGGAGAATCAATAGGAAGTGGGTGTGATGCTAAGAAATTTGAGAGTATCTATCCTTTTATCGCACGGAGGGGTACGAATGTGATATCAAATTGTGACAGAATCATGGACCATCATGCCAAACATCCGGATAGCGTTGGCTATGTCATGAGATACTATAGTGGATTTGTTCTGGAGATCAAGTTCACCTTATGAGAAAGTATATAATATCGTAGCTTTTGAGAAGCAAAGATTAAAGCAAGATAGTGTTTCTTAATAGGTGGATAGTTTACTTCAGCAGAAATAAGATGATGGCTAAGATAGTAGAGAGAATTCTCCTTTCTTTTATCATTGGCTTGGGCCAACAGAGTTCCAAGAGAGTCGTCCAATGCAGCAGTGTAGAGGATGAGTGGCTG